>JBBPBO010001984.1:42467268-42525678 GCA_037974295.1 Cicer cuneatum | reverse complement strand
TCCTCCCGTTGATTTTTTTGCTTCTGATTTTCTCCCTCTGATTTTTTTTGCCTCTTATTTTCTTCAATCTGATTTTTCTGCCTCTGATTTCCTCCCTCTGATTTTTCTGCCTCTGATTTTTCTCCCTCTGATTTTTCTGCTTCTGATTTTTCTTCCTCTGATTTTCCTCCCTCCGATTTTTCTGCCTCTGATTTCCTTCCTCTGATTTTCCTCCCTCTGATTTTTCAGCCTTTGATTTCCTTCCTCTGATTTTCCTCCCTCTGATTTTTCTGCTTCTGATTTTTTTGCCTTTGATTTCCTTCCTTTGATTTTTCTACCTCTAATTTTCCTGCTTTTGATTTTCCTCTCTCTGATTTCCTGCCTCTGATTTTCCTGCCTCTGATTTCCTTCCTCTGATTTTCTTCCCTCTGATTTTTCTGCCTCTGATTTTTCTGCCTCTGATTTCTGCTTCAGATAACAGATTAAATTTGTAAAAAAATGAAAAATCGTATGGATACGATCTTGGTTGTGCGTCTCGATCAATTGGATGATTTCTTTGTAGATTTCGATACAAAGGTTTTGCTCTGATGGTATTTCTGCCTTTGTTGATATTTATACATTGAAAAATAGACCACCCATCTAAAAAATTGTGCGATATACTATCAATTAATTTTTTATTTACATGAAATTTTATAAATTTGATCTATTTTACTGTGTACAACCTTTAACAGTTACAACTGGCCAAACAAAATCAACGGTCACATTCATTAATTTTTATTCCAACATTATTAAGGTTTGTATAAGCTACGATAACAGAGAACCTACAAAACAGACATGATACCCTGTTCATTGTGCTATCAATCCCAAGTCAAACTCACTTGCATCAATATTAAATTCCATACATCATCAATATTAATTAGTTTACAATAAAATTATTTATAGTTTCTGGAAATATCTACAACCAAGGCATGCGATCATTGTAAACAAACCCCCATTGTCGTGTTTCTTGAGTGCAATACTTTTTCCACAAATTACTTATTGGTGGCATAGGAGAATCACGCTTCAAGTAAACTTGTTGAATTTAATAATTTATTAAAATATTAAAAAAAGTTGACAATTGTTAAACTATTGAACTATTTAATAATTTATTAAACTATTAATACCTGCACGAAATGGCAATTGTTAACAAATGCTATGACAATTATGCGATGATCTGTCGTATATGTTGGTGGTGGACTTCTTAGAGGAAAAAATGTTTGCGATTGGTTAAGTGATAATGCAAGTGTCATCCAATTATCCGCAGTTACAACATGTTCAACATATACATTATCTATAAGATTTTGAACAAAATTAACTCCACCATATATTGTACTGTAATGAGACATGAACTCTTGAAGCTCTAATATACACTGTTGACGAATGAATGCCCAAGAGTTCTCACCCAATCCAAGTAAAGTTGCAACTGCACAATATCCACAATTACCATCTGAACCGACGTCAATAATGTCATCTATGAATTTATGAATTTCAACCAACAACCATTCATTGAAGAGAAGAACTCTTGGTTGTTGAACTTTAGAGAATGATGGTCGAGGTGTCAGTTTTGTGACTGATGAACGAGGTTGTTGCACTTTAATAGACGACACAGTGCTACATGCATTTGTGCCACTGCATCAAACACTTGCATCCACATACTCCCACCATGAAGGATCACGCTTGGTTGATTTTTCTCTTTTTGATACCTTGCTTTTTTCCTTTTTTTGGTGCACCCTTAGTTTTAACCTTGTTAACAGTTGGACACAACGACGTAGTGGATGGATACGCGATCTCTCGTAATTTACCTTTAAGTGAAATTTTGCCAGGAACATCAAGTTCTTCAAACCTTTTCACTATCACGTCTATTTCATGTTTCACAAATAACTTTGAAGTGTTATTCGATCCATTATCATGAAAACTTAATTTACTCCACCAAACATGAATAGCTTCTAATGGAATGGAACGTGGGACCATACTATACCTGGCTAGTTCACATGCACAAGGTAGACCATGTGTCGTCCTTATCGTGCAACCACATTCAGACTTATCAATACCCACATATTTCACTCGATCAATTGCATTTTTGGACACAATACCACGCAAATATGCATACAATCTGTTACTATGTCGGTGCACCTTTTGAATGATGCTCATTTCAAAGGATGTTATTATCTCACTGTGCTGTAATATAATCATACTATTGATGTTTTCCCAAACACTGCATATATCACCAACACTATTTTGTAATATCCGTTTCAAACTCCAGTGCGCCGACTCAACCCTTTGTGTTGTGGTATTCCCAAAATGCATAACTCTATTTGTCCACGCCGCAACAAATCTTTCCTTGTGGGGATTTAACCATTGTTCATGTACATAATCAGAAAAAATAGAACAACTACTACAAATTCCTTCAAACATAGCCAACTTCATGTAGTATTGAGACTCATCATTACTGTATACAAGACCTTCCCATGCCTCCATCACTTGCACCTGCTTCTCTTTTGGAAAGACGGTCATCTTACACTTCGCTTTCACATTTTTGCATACATGAAACAAGCATAATAAATTAACCGCCTTTGGAAAAACATATTCAACTGCGTTCATCAAAGCAAGGTCTCTATCAGTTACGATGACTTCAACTTCTCCACTTGTAATTTGTTCTTTCACCATTTGTAGTGCCCACGCAAAATTATCAGCACGCTCAGACTGTAGGTATGCAAATCCCACACAAAATGTCATTTCAGTAGATGTAACACCAATAATCTCAAGTAATGGCATTCAATACCTACATGTCTTATATGTGCTATCAATAACCAATATTATGTGAAAATTATTCACAAGAGTGATAGCGTCTGGATGGGCCCAAAAAATGTCCCTCAACTCATCTGAACCATCTACCTTCCTATATCGATAGATGTATTTATCGCGTTCCATCAATGTCAAAAGATGTTGCATTTCTGTTCTATTACCTCTAAGTGATGGTCGATATGCTTGACGTGCATTGTAAAATTGTTTTATTGTCGTCAAACTTTCAACATTATGATCCTTTAGCGTCATCAATATGTTTCTTGGTTTTACCATGTTCTTCGTCATATCACCAAGCAAATTTTTCTCTTCACTAGACAATCGATCTAAGAAAGAATGACCAGTCAGTTTTTTGGTCAATTTGTGGTTATGGATACCACATATTACATGCAAATACCATCCCTCACCAACACTTGATGGTGTTCCTCTCAATCTAAATGGGCATTCACATTTTCTAGTCCAAGTACTCCTCATCGGTTTAGGATTTTTCCAAGGTCTATATTTACCGCTTCTTTCACAACCAAGAATTAATTTTGTCTTTGTTCTTGGTCGTGCTGTCACAGTTTTAGATCTAAAAATGACAACGACAACTCCATTTTCCCTTCCAACATTTCTAGCCCATTTTAATAAATCCTCCCTCGTGTCAAACATCATGTCGGTGGTAAACACATCAGTCAAATCAATCATAACCGGTCCAACTCCTTCATTCATGGCGTCTTCAACTACGGGTTCCACACCATCATTCATTGCATCAAAATCACCTTCCAATCCATCTTGAATTTCCTCTAAATGTTCGAAACCCTCATACATTTCGTCACTATGGTATCCCCCTTGATCCATTTACCTGTATCCAAAAAATAACATATAAAAATTTCAGTAAAATGTAGTAATTCTACTTGATTTGAGTTCAGGTAAACTTCCGTGAACTCAGTTCACGTATTTACGTGAACTCCGTTCACGTATTCACAAAATCGTCAAAATAATGTATTGTACGTGAACTCAGTTCTCGTATGTTCGCGTGAACTCAGTTCACGTACGTTGACGTGAACTCACTTCACGTAGGTTCACGTGAACTGAGTTCACGTATGTGTTAAAATTGTAACTTACATGTATGTTATGTGAACTCAGTTCACGTATGTTCACGTGAACCGAGTTCACGTATGTGTTAAATTTGTAATTACATGTATGGTACGTGAACTGAGTTCACGTATGTTCACGTGAACTCGGTTCACGTACTCATTAAAATTGTAACTTAAATGTATCGTACGTGAACGCATTTCACTTGCGTTAACGTGAATTGAGTTCACGTACCATGGCTTCAGATGAGTTCATGTAAACATACTTTGAAGTCGTAAACTCCATTGTTTACGCAATCTCAGTTAATGTATGTTTACGCGAACTGAGTTTACGTACTTTCTTCAAATTCTAAATATTTGATACGTACATAAACGCAGTTCACGTACGATCACAAAAATGTACGTTAACTGTGTTCACGTAAAATTTCCAGATTTCAGAAAAATTTAACGCAAATACAGAACAACATTACCTTTTTTGCACACTTTAACCACAATGAGAATATCAGATTAACGGGTTGTAAGCTATGAGTGAATGTCGTGAGTTTTGAATGATAATGAGTTATGGTGGTTTAGCTATGGATGATTTTTAGGTTATCGGAGTTTTGAGTTTTCACTTTTGCTGAAGAAGGGGAAGATGTTTAAAAACAAAAGGGTATTTTCGGAATTTTGATTTAAAAAAATGGTGGGTATAGGTAGCAATATGGGGGTGTAGGTAGCAAAAGTGTTATTCTTTTTTTTTTTTAGTTAATTTGAATTTATATTACTCTCCATCAATGTGATCTATTGATTTAAATGAAAATGTCGTTTATTTTGTAAAAAGGGAATTTTAGTTTGATTCTTTATTCTTGTGACAATTTTGGATTTTGTCAATTGACACATAAATGAATTTTGATGCTTTCTGCTATTTGTTTATTTGAATGTCACGCCAGTTTTATTTGAAGTTCAACACTAAGTTATTTCAAATACAATTTTATTCAAACATGTTATGAATTTTCGTTGACAAAGATGTTATATGTAGCCGTTGCCGATATTTAATTGGAGGACAATGGAGTGGATCAAGGAAAAGATGGAAACGCGTTTTGAAAAAGTTATTACAAAAGCGTTTTGAAAAAGAAGTGCATTAACAAACGAGACAGGTGCAACAATGTTATTACAGTCAGAACAGTTCATAACTCATCAAGTACTCTGTTTTTGAGAAGTGAAAATAACACCTACGCAACTTTGTCTCTGCATTTAACTACTTCCTCACATTACAACAGTAGTTCATTAAAGCAATCACTACTTATTCACTCACCAATTATTTCGGTTCAAAACACATTTAAAGTCTAACTCATTAAGTATATCATTTGAAAACCCCACAAAGTTAGCAGCTATATCAAAACTCAGGATTTTCCTTAGTCCCCTTTTCTTTTCTTTAACAAATCAATGATTACAATGTTTTTGATGCATAACTATGACTGAAATAATTTTCCGCTGCTCACTCTAATGTTGTTCATTCTAAAGCGATCTGAAAGCTTCACCAGCATAACGCACACTTCCAAGTTCCTCTTCAATCCGAAGAAGCTGAAAACAAATTGAACAAAGTCGAGAAGGAAAATGTATATTAGATCACTCCATTATTATTCACATAATATAAGAAAGTACTCTAAAAATTACTGCTCAAGAACAATTGTTTTATATAAACCAATATTGTCAACAACACACTGCAAAAAATAGAGGTTTGTTCAAATTCCTCTACACAACAGTGCTATAGCATTGCTAATAGTTCTAATAGACAACATTTTATACTAAAGCATATTGCTGAACAATAACAATTTGTTCAAATTCCACAATGTTATAGTACTATAGCACTGCTGTCATACTAAATAGAAAATGTTTGTCACTTATTCTATCTTGGCACGATCATACTGAATTTCTTGTCTTACTTGTATCAATCTTCTACCATGCCAATGCAAACTAGTGATGTCAAATAGTGGCTACAGTGGCGCTATAGCATAGCAGAATTTAAACAAATTGTTATTATTCTGTGATACGCTATTCAGTACAAAATATTGTCAAACAGTCGCTATAGCACTATAGTATAGCGGAATTTGAACAAATCGCTATTTTCCGCAATTTGCGATTGACAGCACCGGCCCAATCAAAGACAAGCATACCAAAATAGAAAAGAAAGACAGGCTAAAATATTCAATTTCTTATTTCAAAGTTATTTTAACATATTCGTGTGATATGCTGAACTAATGCCTTGAATTGAGGAGTAAATAAAGAAATAAAGACACGATTCCAGTTACCTGGTTATACTTTGCCAAACGCTCACTTCTGCAAGGAGCACCAGTCTTTATCTGGAGGACAGAACATGGAAAGTCAACATGAAAGCAATTACATTTAGCACAAAGACAATTTACAATAGATATAAAGATTAAATTCAGAAAACATGAAGATTAAGGATATTGAACCTGTCCACTAGCCAAACCAACAGAAAGATCAGCAATGAAGTTATCCTCAGTCTCACCACTCCGATGACTAACCATGACACCCCAACCGGCAGCCTTTGAGTCAAGTGCAGCCTGAATAGATTCAGTCACTGTGCCGATCTGGTTAACCTGCAGTCAACGAACAACATAACAAAACAAATGAACGGTTGATTGGAATGTCTCCGGAAAATTGTCACATGCATCTGGTGGTGTTGGATCAGTTTTTATTAAAGGCCTGTTTTGATTTAACTTATTTGAGCTTATCTTCTGACATAAACATTCGTGAGATTTTTTGGGAGAACTTATGAAAACCACTTATGGCGTGTTCATAAGTTGTTTGTAGTTTATTTCTATAACCTCTCCATGATAGCGCTTATGAAAACAATTTGAATTTATTTTATTGTTTGGTTTAGAAAAAGCTTATACATAAGCACTAATATGATAAGCATATATATATATACTATAAGCATTTAATTAACCTTTTTATCCAAAAAGGCCTAGATGGATAAATTAAACTAAAACTACAAACCAAATAATGAAATAAAAATCATCTTACACGTGGGAAATTTAGCATAATAAGAGACAGAAAGTTGATTTGGAACGCGAACCTTGAGTAACAAACCGTTGCAAGCCTTCTTTTGGATGGCTTCAGCAATTCTCTTTGGATTTGTAACTAACAGATCATCTCCTACGAGTTGAATATCAACTGAAGAGAGTAGTGAGGCCCATGAACCCCAATCATCTTGATCAAAAGGATCCTCAATTGACACAATGGGAAATTCTTTGACAAAGTCTACATAAAGTTGACCGAGACTCTCAGCAGAGTGAACGTGAGTTCCATCATTTGGCTGTTTCTTGAAGTTTAAATCATACTTCCTATCCTTAGTGTAAAACTCTGAAGCTGCTACATCCATACCGATTTTAATCTGCACCGTTGTTTTTTTATTTTTTGATCAGTTCAAGTGGATAATCAAATCTTGCAACAATATATATATATATATATAAATAATAATGAAAACATCTCCTACCTTTCCAGTATAACCAGCCTTCTCAATGGCATCCATGAGTAAAACCAGACCCTCCCTGTTATCCTGAACATTCGGTGCAAATCCTCCTTCGTCACCAACATTACATGCATCTTGTCCATATTTTGCCTTGATTATGCCCTTTAATACATGATATACTGTTCAAGCATATAAAACAAGTTAGAATATCACCATAATAGATTATTGGTGATTGGATAAAAACGACAAGAAACATATCCTAGAATATGCAGTCAGGAAAATTGGAGTTTAGATTAGCCATCAAATTATATGCCATATCAAGAGGTCTAAAAGCCTTATGTTAGGATAAAAATTAATATCACAAGTCACATCAATTCACACACTGAACAGAATGAATGAGTCATTGACCTATATGGAAGGCATCAAGTTGAAAACCAAAATGAGAAAATGGAACGAGTCATTGCGGTTTAACAATACCGAGCATACGTTCTATAAACATACATACACAAACACATTTCCTCAGTGTCATTACAGTCGTAAAGAATTTAAGTTTCTAACCTTCACTGCCCATGCGAAGTGCCTCGGCAAATGAAGTAGCTCCAACTGGTAGTATCATAAATTCTTGCATAGCCAGATTATTTCCAGCATGACTGCCTCCATTTATAACATTAAAAGCTGGAACAGGCATGACAAGTTCCTTTGTCCCTGAAATCTCCTGAATATGCTTGTACAACGGCACTCCCTTTGCGCCAGCACCAGCTCTACACACACTTAGTGAAACTCCCAATATTGCATTAGCACCTAGTTTTGACTTGTTAGGAGTTCCATCAATTTCAAGCATAATAGCATCCACATCAGCTTGATTCCTGGTTAAACACAAAGATTTTGGTGTCAGTTATCCAGCACAAAATGTCAAAAAGAGAACACCATAAACAAATTATAATATTTGATGCAAATAACGCCACAACGACTGCAATACGCATTGCAACAGCTGCAATGCCCGTAACCACAGTGAACACAACTGCAATTTAAAACACTAATTACATATCAATTTAACATCTGCTTCTCAATCTCTTTTTTATGATTTCAAAAAGAACAAGTCCATAGAAGAAATCATAGAAATACAATGTTGTCAATTGCGGATTGTGAAAATATAGCAGTTTGATTAAATTCCACTATGCTATAGCGCCATAATAGCGGCTATTTGACAACACTTTGTACTAAATAATGTATTCCAGAGTAATAGCTGTTTGTTCAAATTCCGCTATGCTATAGTGCTACAGTGCAGCTATAGCAGCTATTTGACAACATTGGTCAGGTCATTTAAAGCAAAAGGATATCAAGAGCTATGCACAACACTAAAAAAGCAACTTGCAACTAACAAAGTATAGCATGCTACATAGACCTAGCTCAGAAAAACATTAGCTAACTACACTACTGGAGCATGACCATAGGTTTCAAATTTGTTCATCAATAATTAATGTAACCTTCCAATTTCATGCTTTTTATATTTGATAGCAGGAATCTAGTGTACGGCACTTGCGGCCACAATCATATTTTTAAATTGTGGCTATAGTCGCAGTTGTGGTTACCTTTATATTGCGGAAAAATGAAATTGCAGTTGTAAGGCTGGTTGCAATCGTAGTTTGCAGACCATAATTTTAAACCATAGCCGCAATATAACGTTTTAGAGGTCGCTAATATGAGATCCCAACCACACCGACATCATTTTACACAATATAAAGGTTTGCAAAGTACTATAACCACGGTTGCAATTTAGAACCATCAACATTAACAATATTGAAGACAGGATCACAAAATGCATCAAAATAAAAACATTTACCTAACATCCACACCAACAAGCTTTGGAGCCAAAATCTCATTGATGTTCCTCACAGCGTTAAGAACACCTTTCCCACTATAAACACTCTTATCTCCATCTCTAAGCTCTAAAGCCTCGTAAATTCCGGTGGAGGCCCCACTCGGGACACCCGATCGGTAAAGCTGATCAGTTACCAGATCAACCTCCACCGTCGGATTCCCTCTACTGTCAACGATCTGCCTCGCCTTGACCGACTTCACAGTGCACTCCCTTGACACCTTAACCTCCGACGGAGCAGCCGCCGTTGCCGAGGCCCGCACGGTAAGGGACCGCCGTGGTGTCTGGGTTTCACGGAAGGGGAGGGACTGAAGCGATTGTGGAGAGCGAGAGGTGACGAAGGAAGAAGATGGAGCTTGGAGAATGGGTTGATGTGTGAAACTCAAAGCCATTGTTTGATGGTTTTGAGTTTCGTTTTATTTTACAACAAAAAGTTTAGGGGTTTGGGAAATGAATGAAAGTGTTTGTTTATATGAATGTTATGTTGGTGGGAAACTCCGTCAAGGGGCGATGAAACTTTTAACGTGAAAATCAATGTTTTTTTTGAGGTTGTTTGTTGGAGACACTGACTTTTAACAATTTGGAGGGTGGTGGCGGTGGTGTCACTCAAGTGTGGTAGGTGTGATACTAATCTACTCTATTTTGTCCTGTATATGACAACATATTTAGGGAAAAATTTTGTCCAACACATTAATTGAAGTTTCTTGGTTTTTGATAATCTTTATTTTTTTCCTTTTATATATAAGATCAGATGCCGTGTTTACAATTAAAATCATATTACTTTATCTCTCATATGAAAGATCACAAAAATCATACACCCTTATAAAGAAATGAAAAATTATTTTTAACATTTGTCTACCTTTTTTTTTTTTTACTCAAAGAAACTCATGTGATTTCATTCATAATAATTGAAGAGATATATTAATCAAGAATACAATGAAAAATCTTGTGATTAGCATTATACATAGCTGCCAATGCAAGAGAATGAACATTACAATTAGTTGATTGTCAAGCAAAAACAATCTTAAAGTTGTTATCCAACAAAGTCCTACACTATCGAATGATAGAGCCATAATACGTGGGATTAATTTTGTTTGTGCTAACATCTTATACCACTTGCTTGAGTATACCCAAAGAGATGGTCCACTTGAGACTTTGAAGTAGACCCCATGCTTCACTTTCAACTGGTTGCATAACAACATTTAGCCATTTTGATCGAGCCAAGACAAAATTGGTGCGCAGGCACATTCCAATGCCAACACTAACCCCACCAATGAAGACAGTCGGGTCAGAAACCCATCTACTTAAATCCTATTTATTTATTTAATAGAAATTGATGATTTCATTACTATAGTTTTTGTGTGTATATTGACACTTGTTTTTAGAACATGTGACGTAAATTAAGTATTTATTGACTTTATACACACCAAACTATAGTCATAGAGAATTTGATTTATTTTGAGAAATGGAAAGGATCTCAACTCCCTCCATTCAATATAATACTTTGAGAGAGAAGTATGTGATATGTTAGTGATGTAATGATAAGAGAGGGGAAATGATGTGTTGAATGGATGTTGAGAAATTTGAGGTGTTCAAATATCATTGTTGAAAAAAAAATATAACTTTTACTTACTGACCATAGTCCGTGTGTTGTGGTCTTAATTCCTCACGCATTCAGAAGCTACTTAGAGCGTTCTGTGTGTTGTGGTCTTAATTCCCACTCTCTGTGTAAAACATGGACCTCACAACACACGAAACAAACACACACACACATATATATATATATCAATCCAACCGGAACTGAGGTGCCAACCTAATAAAACCCCAAATCCTTACATAGAGACTCTAGAAACCAATAATAGAGAGAGAGGGGTAAGTTAAATGAATGAGAAATGGGGTGGTGAACACCCTTATGTACAGTGTTTAAGCTGCTTGCTTTTCGCTTAAGCCAAAACAAATTTGCTCAAACGACTTTGTCTAATTCCTCACGCATTCAGAAGCTACTTAGAGCGTTCCGTGTGTTGTGGTCTTAATTCCCACTCTCTGTGTAAAACATGGACCTCACAACACACGGAACAAACACACACACACACATATATTAATTTTTACGTTTAAGCATAAAACCATCCGATTAAGCAAATTCTACTAACAAAATTTTTTCTTAAGTTAAATCAAATCTATCTAGCCCAATTTCACGACTTACACACATAACATCTTTCTTCAGCATCAAGTTATCTCATTTTCACGCCCTTCTAAGGTTAAGATGAAAAGCTGTCAAACATGAAAAACATTCAGAATAACGAGACCTATCAAGGTATGAAGAATGGGATATTGAAACACTGGTTTAGATGATATGTATGAAAAATCAGATTGTTACTGAAGTGGCTAAAATATCACTAGATGGGGGTTGAATAGAGATATTTGCAATTTTAATATTTTTAAGTGTTTAAAACAGTATCCTTTTAGAGAGGACGAGAGTCAGAGGATGGATATTTTTAAAATTTAATTAAGAGCTGAATAAATAAAAGATAGAGAGAGAATGGAAGATGACACACCCAACCTTTATATTGGTTCACCCAAAGATGGCTACGTCCAGTCCTCACACCCTTGTGAGTTTTTTACTATGAATCAAACTGATCAACCTCTCACAGAGGTTAGTTACACTTCGTGTGTTTTTGAGCCTCACCAAGCTTACAATATTTTCTTACAAACCTCATCTATTCCCAAGTGTAACTCACTTGGAAATTACACAATTATATGAGATGAGTTTTATGATGTTTCTCTTTTACTAACACTTTCTAAATGGATATTTCAAAGATATAGTGTAAAACTAGAGAAAGTATTAAGAGATGATGGGTTTGCTCTTGATAGCTCTTATAAATGCTCTTTGTATGCTTTGTTGTTGTGTATTGAATCATGAAGAGCTCCCTTCCTTTCATAGAGTTTTGTGATACTCTATCCATGTGTTAAAACACTTTATGACCGTTGGGAACTTAATAAAAAGTCCAATGTCAGTTATCTTAATTACAGAAATGCCATCCAGCTGTCATTTGCACTGTTTGAGCGTAGGAGGATGGGAATTTAGTTCATCCTCGTATAGGAAGTTCAATCCTCCTAGATGTTTGGACATGAGCTGTCCTTTTCCTTTTTCCATTCTCCAAGACATGTAAGACTCTATTTTTGTCTTGTTCAGTACAGCCTTTTTGTACTTTGATGTGTTGGGTCATTTCCAACATATGAGGATGAAGCAAGCTAGAAGTCCATCCTCTGTCATATGTCCTCTGGCCTCTGACCTCTTTTTTTGAATTGTTTTTTCTTTCATTTTTGACACTGATTTATCTTCTCTTTATGACAAGAAATCATTGTTTCAGTGACGTTGAATATTTTGCATCTTTGAAAGTTCATCCTCTTCAAAGATTCATCCTCTTATCGTTCATCCTATGATAGGAGGATAGAGCTTCCATTAGGACATGACTTGTACTTTTGCCTTTGGAGCTTCAAACATATGGGTTAGCAAAATATAGCTGTTGGGGGCTTTGCTAGGTTTTCTTGGACTTGTCTTTATTTGCAAAGCTTCCATTTAGCCTTTATCCTTCTGTTAAGTATGCTGAGAGGATGACTACGCTGGTCCATCCTCGGATCTGGTTTGTAGAGGATGAAGCCTTCATTTATTATGATGTGACTTGTGCTTTTTGACTTTTCCTTTTCCCAACAACTGTAGTGTATTGCTTTATCAGTTAAGGACATTGTTTTTTTGTGCTTTTGTACTTTTACCTATTTCTCATGTGCGAGGATGAATAAATTACATGAGTTCATCCTCTTTTCTGCTTTGTTTATCCTCTTTTCTATTTCGTTTATCCTCTAACATGGAGGTCATGAAGTCATCCTTATACTTTAGCATTGCTTGTCTTTTGACATAGATTCATCTTCTTTTAATTTATGATGTACATTCATCCTCTCTTCAATATTGTTTGTCCTCTGTCTTAGAGGTTACAATTTCATCCTCCACTTTTTTATCCTCTAACGTAGAGAACATGTTAAAATGTGTAAAATACACTTCATTTGATCAAGGAGGTGAGGAACTTATTTTCTAAATTTAATACACTCAAGAGCATAGGTTAGATAACACATATATTCATAATCTTTGAAATAATTTTGTTATCATTAAAAGATTTGAGAGAGATTTTGTCTCAACAGTTACAACAGTAAAAAATGCTACTGGAAATCTATGAGAAAAAATTTTCGCCTGACAATTTTTTATGGTAAAAACGATTAGATTATTTTCTGAATCAAACAAATATTTTCTTGCTGAAAAATATTTCACCACTCCAAACCAATCACAAATAAAACATAGAACTCCTAGTTTAATTCTAATCGAATTCTAAATTCGTTTGAAAAATAAACAACAGGTAAATTTACCCGTTAATTCCAAACACATATAAATCTTACTATCACATTGAAGTGACCAAAATATCACAAGATGGGGGGTTGAATAAGGATATTAGTGTTTTAAAAATTTCCTAAGAAATATGTTTTTAAAACGTATCCTCTACGAGAGGATGATTAGCAAAGTATATAAGCAATAAATCAAGAAACAGAATATGTAAAGTAGAATCAAGACACACACATATTTATACTGGTTCACCCAAAATGGGTTACGTCCAGTTCTTCACAAACATGTGAGTTTCACTAATATTCAAAGATGTCTTGTCCTCCTCTAGGACTCATTTTCTTTGTGTATATTCTTTAGCCTCATCAGGCTTACACAATATTATACTCTTGGATTACAATTATTACAAGTTGACACTAACTTGTAATAAACAATGTGAGTGGTTATTATTTTCTCTATAGCTGAACTTTCTAGGAGGATGGACTCAAAGATCTAGTTTAAAAATAGTAGAAAGTTCTTAAGAGAGGATGAGATTGCTCTCCTTAGTTGTGAGATATTTTCTTTTGTATGAGCGAATCTATCTTGAATGATGAAGAGTTCCTTTCCTTTTATAGAGGTGATAAGACTTCTTTCTCAAGAAAAGGTGTCTTATGACCGTTGGATAAAAGTTTAATAGTCCTTGATATTTGATTTAAATTACTGAAATGCCATTCAGCTTTTCTTTGTATTGCTTTGCACGCGGGAGGATGAGTTTTGTCCTTGGAGGTTGATCTTTATTTGCAAAACTGTCATTTAGCCTTTATCCTCATGTTAAGTATGCTGAGAGGATAAGTGTTGCAGTCTATCCTCATATTTGAGTTGTAGGAGGATGTAGCTTTCATTTGTGATGTGACTTGTGCTTTTTGGATTTTTTCTTTCCTAACAATTATAGTGACTTGACTTATAAGTTAAGGACGTCACTTTTTGTACTTTGGTACTTTTACTCATTTTTCCTTGTGCGAGGATGAATAGACAACAAAAAGTTCATCTTCTCTTTTGTGTTGTTTATCCTCTAACATAGATTCATCCTCTCGTAAGTGTTGTTGATCCTCTACGTCTGTCCTCAGATCTGGTTTAAGTATGAGGATAGTGTTTCTATTTTATTGAGTCTTGCTGTGATTGTTGCTTTCCCTTTTCCAACCACTTTGATTAGTGTGCCCTTCATGTCAAGTATTTCACCTTTTTGTACCTTTGTACTTTCCTGTATGTTTCAAATTTGTTATGAGGATATCCTCTACGTCTATCCTCTTCTTGAGATTATAATCATCCTCTTGATCTATTATGGATGAGAAGGTTCCTTCTGGTTTCCAATACCTTGAAAATCACGATTGATGTGTTTGTCTTACTTCAAAGGCTTTTGTACTATATAAGCTTAGGAGGATGAGTTTACATTCCGTCCTCGGATAGGAGGATGAGTTTACATTCCGTCCTCGGATAGGAGTATGAGTTTACATTCCGTCCTCGGACAGGAGGATGATCTTTCTTCAATGAAATAAGACTTGTACTTTTATTTTTTTCCAAGAATAGTACAATCTTGTTTTCCGTGTAAAGGACAATGCTTTTACTTGAAAGGTATAATTGGTTATATCCGTCGTAGGAGGATGAATGGACCCAGAAGTTTATTCTAGTTGTCCTCTTTTTTTGATCCTCTTCTAATGATCTCTTTTTGATTCTTTGCTTTTGTTATTTATTTGTATTTAGATACAAAATCATCTTCCTTGATCTGGTCATAGAGTCAATTTTTGTTGTAGTATATGTTCATCCTCTTGATTGGAGGTTTAAGGCTTTAACCTCTATTGGTTTGTCCTCTAGCTGTTTATCCTCTAGCTTAAAGGATGTGTTAACTTATATCAGCTTTACTGCTTTTGAATCAAGGTGAGAAATGACCTGTTATCTAACTTTTGAACACACTTAAAATCACATATTAGATAACAAAAATAATCATAATCTTTGAAATAATTTTGTTATCATTAAAACCTTTGAGAGAGATTTTGTCTCAACAATCTTCCCCTTTTTGATAATGACAGAATTCTTTAGATTATGATTCTATTGAGAGAAATTGTATTAGAGCTTTTTGTAAAAATGCCCCACCTTAACATATGCATAGTTTTTCTTGACTTCTTCCAAGAGGTTTTATGTGTGATTCAGATGCAACATATTGTGACGGTCATCATCGGCTTGAGGATAATCGTATTTAATGAATTAGGCTCCTCAATTCTTTCATTGTTGAGTTGATACAACATAGTTGTTTATGTGAGTGACTTCAAGCTTGACCACTTTTGTTCTTTCAACAAAAACTCAAATGCAAACATCAATAGATTACCATTTAGAAAACTTAACATTTATTTCATAAGGTTTGTTGTCATTAAAACACATATCAAAAAGGTTTTTACTTCAACAATCTCCCCCTTTTTTATGATGGCAAACCTTTATAACAAATCCTTAGTTATAACAAATGAAAGAATGTTCATAGATATGCAATTAAACTTCCCCTAAACATATGCAAGAGGTTTAATTTGTAAACATTCTTCATTAATCATTTACATCATATATTTTTCTTCTGTATTCTCTCCCTCTTTTGACATATATCAAAAAGTGTGAGGGGGTGAAGGATAATTATTGGTAACAAGAATATGGATTGATCACATAAATATCATCACGTAGTTGAGAGGTTTATTCTCATATCAAATTTGTATTTAACATTAAACCACATAGTATGTAAGAAAGCCATTAATTATTTCAGTCAACATTGCAATCAAAACGTAGACAATGATAACTAAAATAATATACTCAAATCATATTAAAAAATTATACACCCATTTTAGCACATATAAAGTTTTAGTAATTGACTCTATACTCTCCAAAATTTTAGACAAAATGATTTGACCTCATATTCAATGCATGTTTCAACAAAAATAACATTTTCAAAAATATAAAGCTCCCCCTGAGTTTTATGAGATGTATAACCTCTAATATTTTGAAATTCTTGATTTTAGAGGATGTTAACTTTGTTCAAATATATAAAACTCCCCATGAGTTTTAACCACATTTTCCTTTAGGACATGACCATGCTCATTTTAAGCACAAGTATATATTAATATGCATCATGATTCTCACATTTCTATTTTTGAGTTCATAACATGCAAGTGTAATGAGATAATCATCTAAAAATATTCAAAACACATTTTTATGTTGAAGAATGAGTTTAATATAAGCTTAAGAACACAATATGACGACTTCCAGCTTCTTGGACCAGATTTGAGATTAATAGACAATAACACCAATTATAACCATAAAGGTCTATCATATTTCCTCTTGTTGAATTTCTTAAAAAATATCAATCCTAAATTAGGATATCCATTTAAAACATGTTAAAGAAGGATATTTGAAGTATAATGCATGTTAAAATCTCATTTTTTCGAAAAGCCAAATAAAAATTTCATACTTAGGCATCAAAGTATATGTTAATCAATATATGTACACTAAGTTTGATTCATCCAAAATTTATATTGAGATAAATGCACGTGCATAAGACTTATAGAAATAGGATATGCCATAAACAATTCCCTACAATTCAGGCTTATGCAAAGATAACATGATAATTAAATCATGGATTATTTTGCAATGTGTGAGAAAATATCATGCAATAAATTATGCTTAACAAAATAGTCCTTTTTTTAAAGAACATCAATCCATTTGAAATGCATTCTTTATAAACAAACAAATCCCTTATTTATTTATTTATTTATTTATGCATTTGAATAACAATATAAGAATGACTACATTAGAGGTTTTGCAAATGGATTTCATTAGGCATAGATTTAAGTCATGATAAAAAAGTGATGCAATACATTTATCTTTAAATTAATATAATTGCATCAAAATTTATAGCATGTATTCCTAACTTTAAAAACATCCAATCAATCACATAAAATGATTGCATCATAAGATTAATACTATTTAAACATCATAAGAATTGAGATTGAGTGTACCTCCTTTAGTGACTTTCCTTATTTGAGGATTAATGACACGAGAATCTTCAATTTTTTGTTGGTCTCTCCCCACTCTCATTCATTTTACTATGAGAACACTTGTTGACGATTATGAATGGATATTTCAACTTTTGTAACATTTTCTAAATGTTGGGTATGTCTATCCTCTTAAATATTCACTAGAGATGATCATCCTCTTGAATAATAGCTTGAAGTGATGAGGATAGAGAGAGAGAGATATGTTCATATCAATTTACTTACAACTATCATCATAGTAAGAGCATTTGTGGCTCTATCTTTTAAAATTTTCAATTGATGATTATGGAGATTCCATTAAAGGAGTATGAGTTTAAGCAAGCTCAACTTTCAAATATCGATGATCTTCATAATGATATTTTTCTTCATTCTCACGACCATTCTATGAGTTGGATCTTTTAGTATGCTCCCCTTGAACAAGTTCAAAATCTTATTCATGATTTTTCTCACAAATGCTGCCTCAAAGCATTTGACTTTCCTTAGCAACCTTTTTCATCCTCTCTTTTTATTCAAGAGATTTGACTAGTAATCTTGCATGAAGAGATACAAATACTTTTGGTACCCAAGACTTAATGGGTCTTTATAAATTAGTATACCTCTTCTCATGATATATGTTCATGTAATAATAATCTCGTAAGATAAATTGCTACATTTTGGACATACATCTTAGTCTTATGAGTATGAAAGAAAAAGTAAACTAAAATATAAAAATTATTAAATGATAAAAAGAGTAAACATACAAACAATGAAGATAACACAAAAAGTTTATGTTATGAGAAACTGGTGTGAGAAAGGAGATGATTTTTTTTTTAAAATTAAACTAATATAAAAACAATGTTCAAGTAGAGAGGATGATATTAAGCAAAGAAGATAACAAAAGTATGATAAACAAATATAATAATAATAATAAAATTTAAAATATTAAAATAAAGAAACATGTGTAGAATATTAACACAGTAAACAAATATACAAAAAATAGTAATATAGACATTCATACAAGAAAATTAAAAATACACACGATGCCAAAAAGATCATTTTAAAGCGTTTTTTTTAAGCGCTTCTAAGCGCTGTAGTATCTAGTGTTGTAAAATGATACAAAACGCTATTGAAAATACAAAAAGCGCTGTAATAGGTCCATATATAAAGCACGCTTCTTATACTAGATTTACAACGCTTTTGCAAAAGAGCGCTGTAATAGGTCCATATATAAAGCGCGCTTCTTATACTAGATTTACAACGTTTTTTCAAAAAAGCAATCTAATAGGTCAGGTCCATATAGCGCTTCTTGTAAGACCCTTAAATTTAATATTAATTTATGGAATTAATATTAAGGGTATTTTGGGAATTTTTGTTAAATATTTAATATATGTATGTTTTGAGTGAATATATATATATATATAAATATTTATTTTGGAAGATGAATTAAAATTATTGGATGAAGATTAAATTAATTTAATTTCGAGTAATTAAATTAATCGGACCATTAATTAAGGATTAGTGGCTAATTACAAGGTAAATAAGTGCTGAAGAACCCAACCTTATTTTAATATTATTTTGGGGTGAGGTGGCATCACCAAAAGCCTATAAGTAGGGTGAGCATGATGGTGAAATCAGAACACCATCCCTCCTTTCCTTGTTGCCCATACTGCATGTAATAGTAACCCATTTTTTCCATCCCATTCTGCCTTCCCATTTCCAGCCACGGTTATAAAAGAGGAAGAGAGGGAACTCTTCAAAGTATCATTACTGGAACATCCAAACACTGAAACACCAAAACCCCAGTACAAAAGTTATTCCCCATACCATTACGGAGGTAAAGAACCCAGTTTCGTAGCAGCAAACTCAAGCTGCAGTTTCACCGGTTTTGGACGCGCAAACGGGAGCAGAATCAGAAACGAGAGGAATAGCAGAACACGCATCAAGGGTAAGGGCACCTTCCACCTTTTAGCTGCATTAGGGTCATAAATGTGTGTGGTTTCATTTCTGTTTTAGAGGAAAAACTGTTTTGCATGTCATTTTGAAAAAATGAGGAATGCATTCTGTTGATATGTGATCATTCTGAGATGGATGTTGTTGGCTGTTTTGCTGATATAACATGCTGTTTTGCTTATGTGTGAAAGCTGAAAAATGGTTGCATGTCATTTTAAACATGATTAAAATACATGTCATAAAACTGTTTTGAAAATGGTTTTAAAAATGCAAAAATGCATTCAGTTGGTGTTTTGCTGCTGTGTGATGATTTCTGTTTTGGTTGAAAACATTGGTCATGTTCTGATTATTGTAAAAGCTGAAATGCTATGCATGTTATTCTGATGTTTGAGGAAGCTGAAAAGCTTTGCATGTTGTTCTGATTTTTTGAAAAGCTGAAATGTTATACACGTTATTCTGGTGTTTTGAGAAAGCTGTGATGCTTGCATGTTGTTCTGATGGTTTCAAAATCTGAATGATTCTAGTGAGTGAACATTCTGTTTTCTGGTTCTGGATGATTGGGGTTGGATCCTGATTCCATTTCTGTTTTGTGTGATTCTGGTGGTGTTGATGTTTTAAAAGGAAAAGGGATTTTAAATGAGAGAAGTGGCTTCTGGAAAAAAAGTGTTGAATCTGTTCTGTTGTTGGTTGTTGTTTTAAAAGAATCAGTTTTGAAAAGAGTTGAAACTTCAGGATTTTCACTGGTTTTCGAAGGTGTATTCGAATACAACATGTGTGTATTCGACTACAACCTGTAAAATTTCTGTTTTACCTAAGTTTTCAAAACTTGTATTCGACTACGAGCACTGTAGTCGAATACAGAAGAAGAATTTATGTTTCTATTTCTGGTTCTGATGATCCTTGTGTGGATCATACTGTTTCTATTTCTGGTTCTGATGATCCTTGTGTGGATCATTTCGTTTCTGTTTCTGGTTCTGATGATCCTTGTGTGGATCATTGTGTTTCTGTTTCTGGTTCTGATGATCCTTGTGTGGATCATTCTGTTTCTGTTTATGATGAACCTTGTGTGGATCATTCTGTTTCTGTTTCTGGTTTTGATGATCCTTGTGTGGATCATTCTGTTTCTGTTTCTGGTTCTGATGATCCTTGTGTGAATCATTTCTGTTCTGTTTCTGGTTCTGATGATCCTTGTGTGGATCATTCTGTTTCTGTTTCTGGTTCTGATGAACCTTGTGTGGATCATTCTGTTTCTGTTTCTGGTTCTGATGATCCTTGTGTGGATCATTCTGTTTCTGTTTCTGTTTCTGGTTCTGATGATCCTTGTGTGGATAATTCTGTTTCCGTTTTTGATGTTCTAGTTTTAATCATTCTGATTCTGATTCTGTTTTCTGATGTTCAGAACATTCTGCTTCTGTTTCTGATGTTCTGATGTTGAACATTCTGTTTCTGCTTCTGATGGTTCTGATGTTAACCATCTTCTGATGATTCTGATGTATATCAGTCTGTTTCTGCTTCTGATGGTTCTGATGTGAATCATTCTGTTGTTTCTGCTTCTGGTGATTCTGGCATGAACCATTCTGTGCTTCTTCTGATCAATTCTGGATGAAGTCTGGGCGAAGTCTGGGTTATTCAAAATTCGATTGTCATGCCATGTTCTGGTCAAATTATCTTCTGGATTACTTTTTGCTTTTGACAACTTATGGCCTGGAACAACTCTCCACATGGCAAGCTTCACAATGGTATGGTCCAAAGAATCTTCTGATAATTATTCACTCTGATATAATCCATCAAAGATATCTTCTGGTCACTTCTGGACAAGTATGGACTGTGTGGAAATTACACTGCCAGACTATGTTCTGATCAGTATAACTTCTTGATTTCTTCTGATATTTGAATCATTCTTGTTTGGAGCAATTCATATTATGGCAGGTTTTCCTCTGATATTTTCCAGATGTTCTTCTGATTTTGTTTCTGTTTGATATAAGCCTCCAAAGTTATCTTCTGGTCGGTTTTGAACATTCTGGTTTATCTTTTGATAATTCCAGAAATGCATCTTCTGTAAATTCAGAATGTATCCTCTGATACATTCATCTTCTGATGGTTCTGTGTGAATTATTCTGTTTTACTTCTGATGATTCTGATAATCATCTTGTTTCTGCTTCTGATGATTCTGATAATCATCTTGTTTTTGCTTCTGATGATTCTGGTATAAGTCTTTCTGTTTTGCTTCTGATGTTAGTCATTCTGATTCTGATTCTGACTCTGATGTTCTGATGTTGATCTTTCTGGTTCTGTTCCTGATTATGATCCTTCTGGTTCTGTTTCTGATGTTGATCATTCTGGTTCTGGTTCTGATGTTTATCCTTCTTGTTCTGTTTCTGATGTTGATCCTTTTTGGTTCTATTTTGATGTTTATCATCATTCTGGTTCTGTTCTGATGTTAATCATCATTCTGGTTCTGTTCTGATGTTAATCATCATTCTGGTTCTGTTCTGATGTTAATCATCATTTTGGTTCTGTTCTGATGTTAATCATTCATTCTGGTTCTGGTTCTGTTTCTGATGTTCCGGTGTTGATGATTCTGATTCTAATTCTGTTTCTAATGATCTGATTCTAGTTCTGTTTTCTGATGATTTGATGTAGATCATTCTGGTTTTGTCTTCTGTATTCGACTACAGGCATGCTGTATTCGAATACAGAATGTTAAAATTGCAGATTTTCACTAGTTTCAGCTTCTGTATTCGAATACAAGGAAGCTGTATTCGAATACATTTTTGTGTTTTCCAGAAAAACATGTTTTAATCACTGTCATGTGAGTTTGGAATGTGTTGAGAAACCCTGAGAAGTTTTTAAATGAATTGAAAAGAAGTCTGTGAAATGGTTTTAAAGAGGAGAGAAAGATGTTTGAAAATCTTTAAGTGACTTGGAAGAAAAGGCTGAATTTTTCAAAGGTTAAACTCCCGTATTCGACTACAGCCATGCTGTATTCGAATACAGAATGTTAAATTTCAATTCCTGCTTCTAAATTCGAATACAGGGAGTTTGTATTCGAATACAGATTCGTGTTTTTAGCAAATTTCCAGTTTTAAGAATGTTTTCAAGACCCTGACTGTCTGAGGAATACTGGGAATGTTGTGGTGAGTTAAAGTGGAACTTTTGATGAGATTTTGAATTAGTGGTGATGAAGTTTTAAAAACTTTAGTGATGTAATGAAAGAGGTTGATTTATGCACTGAAATCTGCCTCTATATTCGAATACCAGAGGGCTGTATTCGAATACAGAGAGTGAATATACACTATTTTTGACTCCTGTAGTCGAATACAGAAGAGCTGTATTCGAATACAGATTCGTAAATCTCAGAAAAATCCCAGTTTTAATTTTGTGTCTGAATTTATGGAGAGAATGGGAAATATTTCAAAGTATGAATGATTAATGGACTGTTTAATTCATGATTGTGATATTATTATGATTGTGCTGAAATATTTAAACATGATAAAGAGCATGAATTTTCTGAGTTTGCATTCTGTTTCTAGAGAAGTGAAACATTGCATATTCATGCATTTGCATAGTCAAGTGGTACCCGCGATGGGCCACAGAGTAATGCGCAACCACGTGCTGATCTGTTGAGCGATTGCATGAGTGCTGGACTGTTGAGCGTCTGCACTAAGTACTGATCTGTTGAGCGATTGTACTTTGGTTTATAAGTGCTGGACTGTTGAGCGTCTGCACTGGTACTGGACTGTTGAGCGTCTGTACCCTGAAATGCGCAACCCCGTGCTGATCTGTTGAGCAATTGCAGGAGTGCTGAACTGTTGAGCGTCTGCACTGGGTACTGATCTGTTGAGCGATTGTACCTTGGGTGATGTCAAATGTGCTGGTCTGTTGAGCGACTGCACGATGTGCTGGACTGTTGAGCGTCTGCATTGGTGCTGATCTGTTGAGCGATTGCACCCTGTCATGAGGGCCGTTGAGATTGTGCTGGTCTATTGAGCGACTGCACCTTGGTGATTCCAAGAAAATTGTTTACATGAGCATATGCATATTGCATCTGGGTGTTTGACCGGTGGGTCACGTTTTGGATATTGTTGATGATTGGAAAATTAATGTGTGTAAGTACTTGTTGAAATATGAGTTTTCTGATGAATGTTTGTGATTGCTGAAGTGGTGATTGTACTTACAACATGTTTTTCCATATTAATTCATTGCTGTTTTGAAAAGGCATACATGTCATGAAATTTCAAAATGAGCATCTTTTCATCATTATTATACAATATGCCATGAATATATGTGTTGTTGTGAGATATATGCTATGTGCTTATTTGTTAATTTCGGTCGGTGACCCTTGCTATTATATTGTGGACTTTGGGCTTTGCCCTCAGATGTTACCCGAACCCGTCCTACCGACGGATACACTAACGACGGAAGCGTCGTTAGTTTCCCCTGATCTTTACATACGAAGTCTACGTGGACAATGCAGAGGGACGGACGGTTGGCTGAAGACGAGACTTATAGAGGATACGGTGGAGACCGTGCTACTGTAGCTTAGTGCATGATCAGTCTAGACTTTTGTATAGGGTCTTGAGTTTTGGGAAATGTAATTTTATTTTGGGAATTCATGTATTACTTTTCCGCTGTATTATTCCGTACTCTGATATTTGGAAATGAATTGGTGAAAACTTTATTTTAATTCCCTTGACATTAATTTTGGAAAACTCATTTTAATTATTTATAAAAAAAAAAATACACCCGCGCTGTATTTTAAACTCGGGGTGTTACAATTGTGGTATCAGAGCATTGGGTTAAAGTTTTGGGTTAAAGCTCTGATTAAAGTATTTGTTTTGAGTCATTAGCTGATCATGCATAGGAGCAAGTAGTTAATGTGTCAAGTCTTGTGGAAGTTGTGGTGTGACTGAAGTGATGATGTGTTAAGTTTTAGAATTATTCCGAGTAGTGCGAGATTTCTACTTGATGATGATTTTGTAAGGAACAATGCCTCCAAAGAAGAGACGACACCACGAGAGCCAATGCCAGCCGGGAAGATATGATGGCTGAGGCAATGAACAGCATGGCTGCGTCTGTGCTGCACAGACGGCTGCCAAGACTCAACGAGATCTGGAGAAGAGAGAAAGAGAGATTTGCGCTGCTGAATCAAGAGGACTTGAGGATTTTCGTCGCCATAATCCTCCCAAGATCAAAGGTGATGAGGGTCCAGAAAGAGCGGACCAGTGGATTCAAGAGATGGAGAAAATCTTCGAGATGATTAATTGCCGAGCAGCGGTGAAGATTAACTATGCCACGTATTTGCTGATAGGGGATGCAGAGTACTGGTGGAGAAGTACAAGGCTACTGATGGGGTCAGCTCACGAGGAGGTGAACTGGGAGTCGTTCAAGAAGAAGTTTTTAGACAAATACTTCCCGATGAGCACTAGGACCAAGCTGGGTGACGATTTTCTGAAATTGCACCAGGGAAGCATGACAGTGGGGGAATACGCAGCTAAGTTTGAATCGCTGTCCAAGCATTTCAGATTCTTCCGGGAAGAAGTTGATGAACAGTTTATGTGTCATCGCTTTCAGAATGGACTGAAGTATGAGATTCAAGACTCGGTCTTGCCATTGGGAATTCAACGTTTCCAAGTGTTAGTGGAGAAGTGTAGAGAGGTCGAAGAGATGAAGAACAAGAGGGCCAACAGAGGAAGGAACTTTAATTCTGGAGGACCTAGTCGGATGCACAGGCAGGACAATAGAGGTAAACAAGTGGCTAAGCCGTATAACCGGCCACAAAACAGCAAGAGAGGCCAGAATCGGTCGGGAAACCAGAATTTTGGACAGCAATTAGGACAAGGGGTTCGTTGTTTCCGATGTGGGAAAGAAGGACACTACGCCACTGCTTGTACCGTAAAGGATTCTCCCTGTTTGAATTGCCATAAGCCAGGACACTTTGCAAGGGATTGCCAGGTTCTGCAGGTGGAACCAACAGTGAACGCAACTAGGGCTACTCGTCCTGTTGCTAGAGGACGCGACTTGGGAAATAGAGAGTAAGATGAGGGAACAATATCCTCAGTTGTTTATGGACATGTAGTTTCGAGGACGAAACTAATTTAAGGGGGTGGTAATGTAAGACCCTTAAATTTAATATTAATTTATGGAATTAATATTAAGGGTATTTTGGGAATTTTTGTTAAATATTTAATATATGTATGTTTTGAGTGAATATATATATATATAAATATTTATTTTCGAAGATGAATTAAAATTATTGGATGAAGATTAAATTAATTTAATTTCAAGTAATTAAATTAATCGGACCATTAATTAAGGATTAGTGGCTAATTACAAGGTAAATAAGTGCTGAAGAACCCAACCTTATTTTAATATTATTTTGGGGTGAGGTGGCATCACCAACAGCCTATAAGTAGGGTGAGCATGATGGTGAAATCAGAACACCATCCCTCCTTTCCTTGCTGCCCATACTGCATGTAATAGTAACCCATTTTTTCCCTCCCATTCTGCCTTCCCATTTCCAGCCACGGTTATAAAAGAGGAAGAGAGGGAACTCTTCAAAGTATCATTACTGGAACATCCAAACACTGAAACACCAAAACCCCAGTACAAAAGTTATTCCCCATACCATTACGGAGGTAAAGAACCCAGTTTAGTAGCAGCAAACTCAAGCTGCAGTTTCACCGGTTTTGGACGCGCAAACGGGAGCAGAATCAGAAACGAGAGGAATAGCAGAACACACATCAAGGGTAAGGGCGCCTTCCACCTTTTAGCTGCATTAGGGCCATAAATGTGTGTGGTTTCATTTCTGTTTTAGAGGAAAAACTGTTTTGCATGTCATTTTGAAAAAATGAGGAATGCATTCTGTTGATATGTGATCATTCTGAGATGGATGTTGTTGGCTGTTTTGCTGATATAACATGCTGTTTTGCTTATGTGTGAAAGCTGAAAAATGGTTGCATGTCATTTTAAACATGATTAAAATACATGTCATAAAACTGTTTTGAAAATGGTTTTAAAAATGCAAAAATGCATTCTGTTGGTGTTTTGCTGCTGTGTGATGATTTCTGTTTTGGTTAAAAACATTGGTCATGTTCTGATGATTGGAAAAGCTGAAATGCTATGCATGTTATTCTGATGTTTGAGGAAGCTGAAAAGCTTTGCATGTTGTTTTGATTTTTTGAAAAGCTGAAATGCTATACACGTTATTCTGGTGTTTTGAGAAAGATGTGATGCTTGCATGTTGTTCTGATGGTTTCAAAATCTGAATGATTCTGGTGAGTGAACATTCTGTTTTCTGGTTCTAGATGATTGGGGTTGGATCCTGATTCCATTTCTGTTTTGTGTGATTCTGGTGGTGTTGATGTTTTAAAAGGAAAAGAGATTTTAAATGAGGGAAGTGGCTTCTGGAAAAAAAAGTGTTGAATCTGTTCTGTTGTTGGTTGTTGTTTTAAAAGAATCAGTTTTGAAAAGAGTTGAAACTTCAGGATTTTCACTGGTTTTCGAAGGTGTATTCGAATACAACATGTGTGTATTCGACTACAACCTGTAAAATTTCTGTTTTACCTAAGTTTTCAAAACTTGTATTCGACTACGAGCACTATAGTCGAATACAGAAGAAGAATTTATGTTTCTGTTTCTGGTTCTGATGATCCTTGTGTGGATCATCTTGTTTCTATTTCTGGTTCTGATGATCCTTGTGAGGATCATACTGTTTCTGTTTCTGGTTCTGATGATCCTTGTGTGGATCATTTTGTTTCTGTTTCTGGTTCTGATGATCCTTGTGTGGATCATTCTGTTTCTGTTTCTGGTTCTGGTTCTGATGATCCTTGTGTGGATCATTTCTGTTCTGTTTCTGGTTCTGATGATCCTTGTGTGGATCATTCTGTTTCTGTTTCTGGTTCTGATGATCCTTGTGTGGATCATTCTGTTTCTGTTTCTGGTTCTGATGATCCTTGTGTGGATAATTTTGTTTCCGTTTCTGATGTTCTGGTTTTAATCATTCTGATTCTGATTCTGTTTTCTGATGTTCTGAACATTCTACTTCTGTTTCTGATGTTCTGATGTTGAACATTCTGTTTCTACTTCTGATGGTTCTGATGTTAACCATCTTCTGATGATTCTGATGTAAATCAGTCTGTTTCTGCTTCTGATGGTTCTGATGTGAATCATTCTGTTGTTTCTCCTTCTGGTGATTCTGGCATGAACCATTCTGTGCTTCTTCTGATCAATTCTGGATGAAGTCTGGGCGAAGTCTGGGTTATTCAAAATTCGATTGTCATGCCATGTTCTGGTCAAATTATCTTCTGGATTACTTCTTGCTTTTGACAACTTATGGCCTGGAACAACTCTCCACATGGCAGGCTTCACAATGGTATGGTCCAAAGAATCTTCTGATAATTATTCACTCTGATATAATCCATCAAAGATATATTCTGGTCACTTCTGGACAAGTATGGACTGTGTGGAAATTACACTGCCAGACTATGTTCTGATCAGTATAACTTCTTGATTTCTTCTGATATTTGAATCATTCTTGTTTGGAGCAATTCATATTATGGCAGGTTTCCCTCTGGTATTTTCCACATGTTCTTCTGATTTTGTTTCTGTTTGATATAAGCCTCCAAAGTTATCTTCTGGTCTGTTTTGAACATTCTAGTTTATCTTCTGATAATTCCAGAAATGCATCTTCTGTAAATTCAGAATGTATCCTCTGATACATTCATCTTCTGATGGTTCTATGTGAATTATTCTGTTTTACTTCTGATGATTCTGATAATCATCTTGTTTCTGCTTCTGATGATTCTAATAATCATCTTGTTTTTGCTTCTGATGATTCTGGTATAAGTCTTTCTGTTTTGCTTATGATGTTAGTCATTCTGATTCTGATTCTGACTCTGATGTTTTGATGTTGATCCTTCTGGTTCTGTTCCTGATGTTGATCCTTCTGGTTCTGTTTCTGATGTAGATCATTCTGGTTCTGGTTCTGATGTTGATCCTTCTTGTTCTGTTTCTGATGTTGATCCTTTTTGGTTCTATTCTGATGTTAATCATCATTCTGGTTCTGTTCTGAGGTTAATCATCATTCTGGTTCTGTTCTGATGTTAATCATCATTCTGGATCTGTTCTGATGTTAATCATCATTCTGGTTCTGTTCTGATGTTAATCATCATTCTGGTTCTGTTCTGATGTTAATCATCATTCTGGTTCTGTTCTGATGTTAATCATTCATTCTGGTTCTGTTTCTGATGTTCTGGTGTTGATGATTCTAATTCTAATTCTGTTTCTAATGAGCTGATTCTGGTTCTGTTTTTTGATGATTTGATGTAGATCATTTTGGTTTTGTCTTCTGTATTCGACTACCGGCATGCTGTATTCGAATATAGAATGTTAAAATTGCAGATTTTCATTAGTTTCAGCTTCTGTATTCGAATACAAGGAAGCTGTATTCGAATACAGATTCGTGTTTTCCAGAAAAACAAGTTTTAATCACTGTCATGTGACTTTTGAATGTGTTGAGAAACCCTGAGAAGTTTTTAAATGAATTGAAAAGAAGTCTGTGAAATGGTTTTAAAGAGGAGAGAAAGATGTTTGAAAATCTTTAAGTGACTTGGAAGAAAAGGCTGAATTTTTCAAAGGTTAAACTCCTGTATTCGACTACAGCCATGCTGTATTTGAATACAGAATGTTAAATTTCAATTCCTGCTTCTGTATTCGAATACAGGGAGTCTGTATTCGAATACAGGTTCGTGTTTTCAGCAAATTTCCAGTTTTAAGAATGTTTTGAAGACCCTGAGTGTCTGAGGAATACTGGGAATGTTGTGGTGAGTTAAAGTGGAACTTTTAATGATATTTTGAAGTAGTGGTGATGAAGTTTTAAAAACTTTAGTGATGTAATGAAAGAGGTTGATTTATGCACTGAAATCTGCCTCTGTATTCGAATACCAGAGGGCTGTATTCGAATACAGAGAGTGAATCTGCACTGTTTTTGACTCCTGTAGTCGAATACAGAAGAGCTGTATTCGAATACAGATTCGTAAATCTCAGAAAAATCCCAGTTTTAATTCTGTGTCTGAATTTTTGGAGAGAATGGGAAATATTTCAAAGTATGAATGATTAATGGACTGTTTAATTCATGATTGTGATATTATTATGACTGTGCTGAAATATTTAAACATGATAAAGAGCATGAATTTTCTGAGTTTGCATTCTGTTTCTAGAGAAGTGAAACATTGCATATTCATGCATTTGCATAGTCAAGTGGTACCTGCGATGGGCCACAGAGTAATGCGCAACCACGTGCTGATCTTTTGAGCGATTGCACGAGTGCTGGACTGTTGAGCGTCTGCACTAAGTATTGATCTGTTGAGCGATTGTACTTTGGTATATAAGTGCTGGACTGTTGAGCGTCTGCACTGGTACTGGACTGTTGAGCGTCTGTACCCTGAAATGCGCAACCCCATGCTGATCTGTTGAGTGATTGCACGAGTGCTGAACTGTTGAGCGTCTGCACTGGGTACTGATCTGTTGAGCGATTGTACCTTGGGTGATGTCAAAAGTGCTGGTCTGTTGAGCGACTGCACGATGTGCTGGACTGTTGAGCGTATGCATTGGTGCTGATCTGTTGAGCGATTGCACCCTGGTCATAAGGGCCGTTGAGATTGTGCTGGTCTATTGAATGACTGCACCTTGGTGATTCCAAGAAAATTGTTTACATGAGCATATGCATATTGCATCTGGGTGTTTGACCGGTGGGTCACGTATTGGATATTGTTGATGATTGGAAAATTAATGTGTGTAAGTACTTGTTGAAATATGAGTTTTCTGATGAATGTTTGTAATTGCTGAAGTGGTGATTGTACTTACAACATGTTTTTCCATATTAATTCATTGCTGTTTTGAAAAGGCATATATGTCATGAAATTTCAAAATGAGCATCTTTTCATCATTATTATACAATATGCCATGAATATATGTGTTGTTGTGAGATATATGCTATGTGCTTATTTGTTAATTTCGGTCGGTGACCCTTGCTATTATATTGTGGACTTTGGGCTTTGCCCTCAGATGTTACCCGAACCCGTCCTACCGACGGATACACTAACGACGGAAGCGTCGTTAGTTTCCCCTGATCTTTACATACGAAGTCTACGTGGACAATGCAGAGGGACGGACGGTTGGCTGAAGACGAGACTTATAGAGGATACGGTGGAGACCGTGCTACTGTAGCTTAGTGCATGATCAGTCTAGACTTTTGTATAGGGTCTTGAGTTTTGGGAAATGTAATTTTATTTTGGGAATTAATGTATTACTTTTCCGCTGTATTATTCCGTACTCTGATATTTGGAAATGAATTGGTGAAAACTTTATTTTAATTCCCTTGACATTAATTTTGGAAAACTCATTTTAATTATTTATATAAAAAAAAAAATAATACACCCGCGCTGTATTTTAAACTCGGGGTGTTACACTTCTTATACTAGATTTACAACGCTTTTTAAAAAAAGCGCTATAATAGGTCAGGTCCATATAGCGCTTCTTATACCAGATTTACATCGCTTTTTCAAAAAAGCACTGTAATAGGTCATGTCCATATAGCGCTTCTGATATTAGTTTTACTAGTTTTACAACGCTTTTTTAAAAAAGCGTTGTAAAAGACTTAGAAAAGCGCTGTAAAACGTTTAAAAAAGTGCTGTAAAATGATGAGATTTCAATTTATGGCATTTTTTTAAAAAAGCGCTGTCTTTTTTATGACATTATTATCAACATCAAATAGTATCACATTTCGATTCTTATTGTAACACCCCGAGTTTTTAAACAGCGCAAGTGTATTTTTTTTTTAAACCGAAATAAATAAATAAAAGAATTTTCGAATTAATTCAAGATAATTAAAATAAGATTTTCATTAAGTCATTTCATAAAATAATATGTCGTGATTCAATTGTTGAACGTAATTAAATAATTACATCATAAATATAACTAAGTAATTTAACTTTGGGAATTAATACGTTCAATATAATAAAAGTTAATACATTCCAAAAGTCGGTGTCATATCATTTAAAAAAAACATCCGGCCTGCGGCCCACTAAACAGTATCATAGTGCGGAAAAGATATACAATAATTCCCAAAATAAATAATTACATCCACCGGACATCAAAACCCTATACAACAAGTCTAAACTGATCATGCACTAAAGCTACAAGAGCAGGGGTTCCCTCCGCATCCCATACAAGTCTCGTCTGACTCCGCAGCTGTCCTCGATGTGACGTCCTCCTCCTCATCATACAGGGAAGGATCAGTCTTCTCCGAAGTCAGATCAATCCACGATCTGGGTCGCTTCGGCGGTGCCAGAATCTCAAAACAATCATCTGATGTCCTAGATGGACCCGTAATGTCAATTGCGGCTAGCGTCGGTCCTTTATTCTTCTCTCCCGCCTCGGGTTCACGCACAGCCCCTCCAGCTACCAGGTTGGGAGTCACCACACCCACCGTGGCCTCCGTCTCAACTCCTTCAGTCGGATCCTCCGCGTCCGCAAAAACTCCATACTCCTCCAATATCAATTTGGAAGGTACCGGAAAGTCAATCCTCGCGTGAGTGTTCTCTACGTAATCCACTACCCCGTCGGTCCTGCAAGTCCTCGTAAATCTCCCCGTGTAAGTCGCTCTACTTGAGACAGGGTCATATACCCAAGCAGTACGCAAATGATGGTCAAGGAAATCTAACGACGTTCCCGTCGTTTGGGTACCACCGGTGGTACGGGTTTGGGGGGCATCTGAGGGCAAAGCCCAATTTTCCACAATAATAGTAAAGGGTCACCGACCAAAATTAACATTTACCACAAAGCAATTATTTCTGATAAAACAGCTTCACTCATGGCATATTATATAACAACGGGGATAAATAAGAATGCTCAATTTTGAAAATACATGACATTGTACCTTTGCAAAACAGCAACTAAATTAATATAAAAATCATGTTGCAAGTACAAATATCAATTCAACAATCACAACAATTCACTAGGAACTCAGATTTCATAAGGTATTTACACACATCGATTTCCACTCATCAACTCATATCAAAATATGACTCAATCAACCACCCCGATGCAATATGTAAATGCCAATGTACACAACTCTTGGAATTTCCAAGGTGCAGTCTCTCACGGACTAGCACACGCGTAGTCTCTCACAGACTAGCACACGCGCAGTCTCTCACGGACCAGCACGATTTTACAAATGAAATAGACCGTCTAATACACGCGGAACCATTTCGTAGCCCGGTTAGAATAGACCGTCTAATACACGCGGAACTACTCTGAACCCGGATAGAGTAGACCGTCTAATACACGCGGAACTATTCTACAACCCTTCACGGTTACTACAGTGTATTAGCCTCTCATAGGCCAAATACACAGAAGTTAAATCCTCGCACGGATAGAATGGACCGTCTAATACACGCGGAACCACTCCGTAGCCCTAGTAGAATAGATCGTCTAATACACACGGAACTACTCTGACCCCAGATAGAACAGACCGTCTAATACACGCGGAACTATTTTATAACCCATAGTTACTACATAACTTCGCGGCCCATCATGGTCACCGCATCAACTCGGTGGCCCATCGCGGTCACCGCATCAACTCGGTGGCCCATCGCGGTCACCACCTGACTATGCAATGCATGGACATGCAATGTTTTCTCTTCACTGAAAACAGTATGCGAATACCAGCTAAAAATCCAGTCACTCCATCACCACATCAGACCATCTCAAACCATCTCAAACTATCTCAACAATTTCATTTTCAACACATCAACAAAGAATTCAAGAACTGCATCATCACTGCCTCAAACCTTCTCAAAAACTCCATTTTAATTCATCAGAAGCCTTCCCAATGTTTCCCCAACTTTTTAAATTCATAAACCAATGTTTAAAACTGGAATTAAAAAAAAAAACAATCTGTATTCGAATACAGCTCCCTTGTATTCGAATACAAAAGCTAAAACAGTGAAAAATCAGCATTATGTATTCGAATACGAGGTTGTCGTAGCCGAATACAGATGTGAAGTCAGTGGCAAAAACAACAAATCTGTATTCGAATATAAGAGGGTCGTATTCGAATACAGATGCAAATACAGTGGCAAAAATTACAATCCTGTATTCGAATACGACAGGGTCGTAGCCGAATACAGATGTTAAGTCAGAAGCAAAAATCACTCATCTATATTCGAATATAGAGGGTCGTATTCGAATACAAGTTCAAAATTTGAATAAAAACAGAAACTTTGCAGGCATGTATTTGAATACACCAATGCTGTATTCGAATACACCTTTGAATGCAGTGATATTTTCCAGAAAACTTCAACACGTTTTCAAAACTCTTTTCTTTGAAAAACCAACACACACCAAAACATAATCCCCATTCTTTTGAAACCACAAAACTAAGAACATTTCTCATCAACAACAAATTTTCCAGAAACACCTCCACCCATTTAGAAATCCTTTTCTTTTGAAAAACCACCATCAACACAACAACAACAGATTTCCAGAAACCTCCACCCATTTTAAAATCCTTTTCTTTTGAAAAACCACCATCAACACAACAACAACAGATTTCCATAAACCTCCACCCATTTTAAAATCCTTTTCTTTTGAAAAACCACCATCAACACCAGAATGACATCACAGTTTTCTTTAACCACCCAAAACAGAAAGCAAACCACACAATAAAAATGATTTTATTCACCACAATAAAACCATAAAACATCCTCGTCTCAGCAATGAGTCAACAGCACAAAAAAAAACTTACCCTCCAAAAATAACCACAAAACAGAACAGCCATTTCCAAACACTTGCATTTTGATCATCCCCAAAACTACATGCAAAGTACTTTCCAGTATCCACACACAACCCAAACATCATTGATGTATCCACCACAACAGCAAACATCACAGATCATCAAAACATCAACAGCATGCATTTTCATCATTTTAAACGACATGCAAAACAGTTTCACTTTAAAAACAACAACGAAAACATCATCAATGCCACAACAGCATGCATTTACAACCCTAAATGCAATCTAGAAATTTGGAAGGTGCCTCTTACCTCTGTTACGTTTTTTGTGCTTTTTTACGCTACTGCGACAAAAGTCGGCGAAACTCCCGTTTTGCGTCGCCGCTACAAAAGTTGGTTCTCTAGCTCTGTAACGATGAGAGGAACAACTTTTGTTCCGGACACTTGCTAGTTCGGCGCTTGGATTTCCAAGTAATTTGACTTTTGAGGATGCTCTTTTTTGTTAAAATAGAATGAGAAGAGAAACAGAATGGCGCATGCAGTGAGGGAAAAGAGGAAATGTTTTCTGCCTTTCTGTTCTTGCCTCTCACATATATATAGGCACATATGTGCCACCTCACCCAACACAGTACTATTATAATATTGTTTGACCATCAGGTACTTAACCACTCTAATCGTAATTAACAGATAACATCTCCATTAGCTGCCCGGAATTTAATTACTCATAATTAAATTAATTTATCCTTCATCCAATAATTTTAATTCAGCCTCCAAAAATAAATATTTATATATATATATATATTTACATAAAATATACATATATTAAATATTTTACAAATATTAAATCCATAATTAAATTTTAAATTTAAGGGTCTTACACTTATAAACATTAAAATTCACATTCACAAATATCAAATTTCATATTCACATCAACAATATCAATTACATATATATTCACAGCAACAAATTACAAGTAACAATAAATTACAAGTTATTGATATTAGCAACATATTCACAGTATGAGTTACATATTCACATAACAAATTACATGTCAGTCTAGTAGCAATTTCTCCATCAATTTCTTTATTTACCCTATTGTAACAAAAAATAAAATAAAGTAATTAGAATAATGATCAGTTCACACCAAAATATACAATAATAAATTACAATTTCCAGCAATGTGAAACTCTCCTATTAACAAATTATATAACTTTCAGTTCGAGGACAAATTGACACCATTCTTCTTTTATTTATTTGAGATCACTTTTAGAGTATGTTGGATTGAAGTTGTCAAAATACTATGCGATATAATATTTGAACATAAATAAGTTAGAATCAAATATATATATATATGTATATATATATAGTTTATATATAAAAATCAAAATATAATGAAAATAACGTATCGATTCTAGAATTATATGTTGATTCAGATCAACAATCTCCTTCATGAATCTCATTATATAGTATCCGCAGTCTATGTTGTTAGTTTGACGCGGACACTGAAAAATAAAACATGTACGCCAATAAATATTTATGCATTGATTGTAAATGAAAATTTAAAGGCATATAATTTAGTTCTATAACAAAAATTTCAAACCTTTATTGGAAGCCATGAGATGTTGTTTGACTTATTCTTTGACACTGAAGCACCCCTTTGAGCGTGGAAAATTTGCAGAGCACTATCAAATAAATGTGATTATTATTCAATGACGAAACACATTATTTATATATGTAAGAAATAAATGAATATTACTTACGTGTCGAAGATGTTCTTTATATTAGGGTGATTGTTGAAATGACCGTGCAATGGGTCTAAATAATATATAATTTCAGAAGTCGCATTTATGGCAAACAACACCCAATGTTGCCTACAACAACAAAAATTTGGTTGACAAATTTGTTTACACAACTCATAAAGTATCATAAATTAAAAAAGATATAGATAAAGTATCTAATTACGTACCCTAAATTATATGGTGTCAGAAACAACTTGTCCTTCTCTTTATTTTCTATAAGTATATCAACTACATACTTTTTTACATTAACTGGATCGAGCTTAAACATGGATAGTTTATGGGGAGATAAGAATGCAAATCTACTTGTCAATTTCTGCGTGCACACCATCTTCTCATACAAAAACCTTCAATGAAAATATAAAATTAGATTAATTATCAATATATTAATGTGGCAGTGATGCAATTAAAAGGTAATTTTTATCTTAAATAAATTATTTATATTACCTAATGTATATGCTGATGACAGTAGCACTCATAAATAAATTGGTTGACAAATTTGTTTACACAACTCATAAAGTATCATAAATTAAAAAAGATATAGATAAAGTATCTAATTACGTACCCTAAATTATATGGTGTCAGAAACAACTTGTCCTTCTCTTTATTTTCTATAAGTATATCAACTACATACTTTTTTACATTAACTGGATCGAGCTTAAACATGGATAGTTTATGGGGAGATAAGAATGCAAATCTACTTGTCAATTTCTGCGTGCACATCACCTTCTCATACAAACCTTCAATGAAAATATAAAATTAGATTAATTATCAATATATTAATGTGGCAGTGATGCAATTAAAAGGTAATTTTTATCTTAAATAAATTATTTATATTACCTAATGTATATGCTGATGACAGTAGCACTCAGCTTTTTTTGATCGAGAAGTTCATATATTTGCTCTTTGCCAAGTATTTCTACATACTCATCTCCAAAAATACCATTCTCCATGTTTATGATACGTGTATCATTATTGCTCTCCATATTCATCTTTGTTGTTATGTCAAGACACAACCCAAATCGAGAAAGCCGTGGTTGACTTATTTTAGGAGCAGCAACTAATTTTTCTCGATCCAGTTTTTGCATTTTGGAAGATTTATTTTTACCACGGACCTGTATTTGCGGTGCAGTGGGTTTATTTTTTGGTTGAATCTGAAAAATATGAGGTTGATCAGTTTATTAGTTATTATAGTAAGCTAATCATTTCGTATACAATTGATGTATATGTCAAACCTTTTCTGCCTTTATTGGTGAAGTGACAGACTCGTTGCGAGGGATCTTCTTATCACTTCCTTTAGCAAGAATCTAAATAAATGTGAAATTAAAAGCGGAAAAATCAGCAATTAAACATAATCAATCATAATCATACAACTAAACATACATAGCAATTAAAACATACCTCCTCAGTGCCAACAAGATTTTTCGGCCACGCCACGTAGCTACTTATTGCTTCTCCCAAAAATTTCATATCTCTGTCATTGTCGGGGATAGGCAACGGTGCAAGTGGTTCTAAAGCTATCACAGGTGACACTTTAACATGGCCGGCAGGGACGGGATTGTTGTGAAATACTTCTCCTAATGTATTGTACAATGTTCCTTTCCCAACCATGCGACGGGTAGGGGAAGAGATGTATAGCAAGCAACGTGAAACACCCTAAATCAATGGTTAATACATAAGTATCTGAAACAATTAGGTTTAATGAATTTCTTATTTCGTTAAGTAAATAATCACCTTCGGGAGACTTTTATGACCAATGTTGCAACTTCCATTTTCACTATCTATTTGCATTTCACGTTGACCCTCTGGACAACTTGTTGAACATTTTCATTATCCACTATTCCATCTTTATTAACGTGAGCCTTCTTCCACAAGATATGACGACCCAATGGTTGATCAAATTTCGTCTCTTGCAGCTGTTCGTTAAGACATAAACAAAATATTAGTTAGAAACTATAGTTTATAATCTACCACAATGTATAAAAGTGATATTTACTTACAATTTTTTGCTCTAAACGTGTATACCTCATACGCGATGTTTTGTATGGATGCATTGGGTTCTTTGCTCGCTCCCGATTTGCTATACTTATATTCTATGTATAAATAAAAAAAATAACGATCGTGTAAAAAAATAAGATATGAATATGAATAAAACACACATGCTAATAAAATAAATATTACCACAAATGCGGGGTCTGAACATTTAGCTACAAAAGAGCTCCACTCTTCAGTTGATATGTAGTGTTTGTAAATTTTTGGAGCTTCAACATTCAAATTTCCACACTTGTCTCTTAAGTAACAATTCGATAGCAACTATAAATTTCCACCTAAATCCTCTGTGAATTTTACCAACAACTCTAAGCACGTAATTTTTCCGCATATCTTCAATGTTTAAAGCGCTGTGCAAACCAAATTAATAAATAGTTTGAATAAAAGTATTTCAATTGAAAAAATTATAAGTAACAAAAAAGTGGAGTAAAAAATTTACTTGTATATGACTCCACAATATGTCTTTAGCATCCTTCAAAGCTTTGTCTCTCCAATCATCAATTGTTATTGGGATATTTTGACGAACAACAACACCGATGTAACTTACCATCATTGAACTGTTGGCCTCAATCGACTGGCCACTTTCATTCCATCCCACCTAATAAACTCATAGAGTGTAAGTGCTTGCTTTCATAAAAGAAAAAAAATAAAATCTAAACAAAAGTATAGTATATATACCTCAAATTTTATTCCACTACTTCTTGCTTTGATGACTTTTTGCATTATAGTTGCCCCACGTTTCACTTCGTTTTCATAGCCTTTAGCGTTGACAACTTCAGTGTTTACAACGTTAGTGTTTACAACCGCATCATTTTGATGACCTAAATTGTTATTGGAATCCATTTATCTACACATTTCACACAATATAAGTTCAACATGCAGTTTAGTGACAACAACAGATTGAATAAATACAACATGCACTATAAGTTTAGTGACAACAAGATATTAATAACAATAACTGTAGTTTAGGGTTACGACATCGCAGAAATACAAGTAGAAATGTCTTGTGCAGCGAGAAGAGGTCACTAGGGTTACACAAAGGGCGCTTTAAAAAACTAAATAAAAAGCGTCTTAAAATCCTTTATGGTTCACAGGGATAGTACTTAGTGAAAATGGAGAATAATGAAAACAGAGAGTACGTAATGAAGATATGGACAGTAGGGTTCGCACTATGGAGAAGACGGTCGGGTTCGTATGGAGAGTAATGAAGATGGAGAGTACGTAATGAAGAAGGGTTTGACACTGCCAAGTTGTTCGTAGGGAGAATACGTAATGAAGAAGAAAATGAAGAGGCAGTTTCTTATTATCAGTTTACATAATTTTTTAAAAAACCCTTTTACAGCGCTTTTCCAAAGAGCGCTATAAAAGACCTAACCTATTACAACGCTCTTCCAAAAAAGTGCTTTAAGAGACTATATAAAAAGCTCCTTAAATAGTCTTTTACAGCGCTTATAGACACACTATATAAAAGGCGTTATATGAGCATTTTACAGCGCTTATGGGCGAAAGCACTGTAAATGTTTTGTACTTGTAATTTATTTTTTAAAAGGCTTTTACAACGCTTATGGGAAAAAGCACTGTAAATTTTTTGTCTCTTGTAATTTATTTTTTAAAAACCTTTTACACCGCTATGAGCAAACGCACTATAAATGTTTTGTTTTGTAATTGTAATTTATTTTTTAAAAACCTTCTACAGCGCTTATGGACCAAAGCGCTGTAAATGTTTTGTTTTGTAATTGTAATTGTTTTTGAAAATGTATATTATTTTAGAATATGTATATCATTTTATAATGTGAGATAATATTATCCATAATCATGGATACCAATTGTCATCTCTAAATGATTTTATCAAATTGTTCATATCAACTTATATGTCGAGTTCAGATTATAATTAAATTTTTTTATCAAATTGTCACTCTAAAATAATTAAATAATATAATTAAAAAAATTATATGATAGTTCAAGTTCTGGCAGAAAATCAGTATATCAATTACACGATGAGTACAGATCATTACATGACTTATATAAAACACATAAACCCCTTAAGATGCCCTTCTTCTTTTCCTAGTGGGATTCACATTTGTTTGTCCCTTAACGATACAAAACGATGGATTAATCCAAATTCCCTCATCATGATCATCTCTAAGATATAAACCATCATTAGTTGAATCAATTTCACGTGGTTGTGATGTCGCAAAGAAAATATCATTACCAACATCTTCAACGTTGTTGTTATCATCACTTATTTTATTGCTTGATAGAACAACAGACCATTTATCATCAGCAGGATAAGTGACATAAAACACTTATTGAGCTTGCGACGCTAAAATAAAAGGCTCATCTTTGTATCCCACCCTACTAAAATCGACAAGCAAGAACCCTGACTCATCAATCCGAACGCCATTATTATTATCGACCCACTTGCAACCAAAGATGGGAACATAAAACATTGTGTAATCCAACTCCCATATGTGCTCGATAACCCCAAAATATGATAGATTTGCATATATTGAGTTTTTGTCTTTTGCACTTGAGATATGCATCGCTTTAGCTACTAGAGTGACTCTGCTATTTTGAATAGTGGTTTGATCATCTTGTTTTGTGGTATAAAATGTATAGCCATTAATTATATAACCGTTGTAAGAAAAGACATGTAAACTCGGGCCATTTGCTAGCCACCTCAATCTCTCTGAAATTGAAGCGGGATCTATATCAAACTTTGAGTTAATGTTAGTTTTTAGCCATGTTACAAAACATCAATTGTGCTCCCATGCTATCCAATTTTTATTCCTGTTCATGTTCAAACTAGATAACTGGTCCATGTGTATTGTAACATACGGTTGAACCTCATCATCATTGTGCAGAACATACAATTGTGCCTGCTCCCATTATGTCCTTGATATAGTTATTACTCTCTTTCCAATTATCCCTTCTCCTGTTATTCTTCTCGAATGACGAGACATAGGAAGTCCTATGGATTCAACATTGGATAGATATTCAGTACAAAATTCAGCAACTTCTTCGAAAATGTACTATTCAGCAATACAACCTTTTGGTCGACTTCTACTTTTTACGTACCCTTTTAATATTTACATATATTGTTCTATCAGATACATCCATCTCATATAAGTTGACCCACAAAGTTGTGTCTCCTTAACAAGATGAACAATAAGGTGAACCATTATATCAAAAAACGAGGGTGGGAAATACATTTCAAGCTCACACAAAGTAACAACAATTTCCCTCTGCAATGTTAATAATTTCTAAGGATCGATTACTTTATTACAAACATTTCCCTGAAGAAGAAATATAATTTAGTTATGGCTCGTCAAACTTTTTCAGGTAAAATGGAACGTATACCTATTGGTAGCAAATGCTCCATTAGAACATGACAATCATGAGTTTTCAAACCTTTTAACTTGAGGTCTTTCATACAAACTAAATTTTTAATGTTTGAACTGTATCCTTCTGGAACTTTAACTTCCTGTAGAAATTTACATAAAACAATTTTTTCCTTTGTAGATAGAGTATGAGCAGCTGGAGGTAGATAAGTGTGATTTCCTTTCTTTATGGGACCCAATTCATTTCTTATTCCCATATCGACCAAATCCAATCTTGCATTGATGCCATCCTTAGACTTTCCTGGAATACTGAGTAACGTACCAATAACACTATCAAATACATTTTTTTCAATATGCATCACATCGAGAAAATGTCTTATATACAATGACTTCCAATATGGCAATTCAAAGAAAATTGACTTTTTCTTCCACCAAGTTTTCACAAGCTCTCCCGCAAACGGTGCTAAAGGAGCAGTACCTTTCTCTGATTTTTCATTGAATGCATTTATCCACCCACGATAATGATGACTAAAAGGTAAAAATCTACGATGTCCTAGAAAGACGTTCTTCTTACAATAATTTAACCTCATCCAATATGTACTCTCTTCACATATAGGACATGCACACTGACCTTTAATGCTATATCCTAATAAATTACCATATGCTTTGAAGACCATGTGGATTTATTCCATCAGTAGAAAGTGCAAGTCGTAGATTTCTTGACTCTCTACCGAAATCAGGATATTCGTGATCAATTTTTGCCCATTGTGGAGAATCTACAGGGTGTCGTAACTATCCATCTCTAATTCTTTCATCTGCATGCAATGTCAAGTGTTTTGAATCTTCTTCACTATGATATATGCGCCTAAATCTTGGTATTATAGGAAAATACCACACGACTTTTGCTGGAGTAGATTATTTCTTCTTATATTGAGAGACATTGCATTTCGGACACGCCTTTAGTAATTCATATTCGTTTCGAAATAAAATGCAATCGTTAGAACACGCATGAATCCTTTTATAACTCATGCCAATAGAGGACAAAATTCGTTTAGCCTCGTAGGTTCGACTGGGAAGTTCATTATCATCTGGCAACATATCTTTTAGGAGTGTTAATAATTCTATGAAGATTTTATCAGATCATCCATTACTCGCTTTTAAGTTGTACCACTTTAATATCGCCAAAAGTTTTGTGAATTTAGTACAACCATTATATAATGGTTTCTCTGCATCACTCAACAAACTCTCAAACATTTTAGGACAATCCCAAAGATCTTCTTCAACTGCTCTTGCAATCTCCTCAACTCGGTCCCGCTCATATGTATCTGTGTCGAAATCATTTGAATCATATGTCGCATCATTCTCAAAATAATTGTTCCCTTTTTTTTTCTCACCATGTCTTATCCAACATGTATAGCTTTGATCAATTCCATGCCATACTAAATGTCCTTCCAATTCATCTTTTCTAACACGTTTTCCATACAACATTTTAAACAAGGACAAATTATTTTATTTGGATCTTTTGCATTCTTCACTACAAATTCAAAAAACTCCTTCACTCCATTTTCATACTCTTTTGACAATCGATTGACAGACATCCATTTCCGGTGCATTTTATATGACCTATTTGAATGCAGTGTTACACTAATTTATCAATCTATAACATTATACCAATCTATAGTATATATGCATACAAGTCTAATTTCAAAACATAATAGAACAAATCGAACAAATTTTATATGATTTATCATGTAAGAATTTATGAATGCAGTGTTACACAAATTTATCAATCTATATCATGTAACAATTTATGAATGCAGTATATATGAATGCAGTGTTACACAAATTTATCAATCTATAACATCATACCAATCTATATTATATATAGTCTATTATTGGAAAATGGAAACCAAAGTCCAAGGTCATGCATACAAGTCTGATTTCAAAACAGAACAGATCGAACAAATTTCAAAACAGAACAGATTTATCATCTAACATTTTATACGATTTATCAGGTAACAATTTATAAGTTTTAGAGACAACAACAAATTAATAAATACAGTACCTGAGACAACAATCACTCAGTAGAAATGGGCGCAAAGTAGAGGAGAGGAAGGTTCGTAATAGGGTTCGAAGGGAGAGAACATATTAAATATGTTCGTAATAGGGTGCGTAATATGTTTAAATATGCTTGTAATTTTACAACGCTTTTGTCCATAAGCACTGTAAAAGGTTTTTAAAAATTAAATTTCAAAACATTTACAGCGTTTACAACAATTATATACAAAGCGCTCTAAAAAACGCTGTAAATATAGTCTGGGAGCGCTATATTTTACAGCGCTTTTATAAAAAGCGCTCTAAAACAAAATGTAAATATTATATGAGAGCGCTATATTTTACAGCGCTTTTATGCGAAGCGCTCTAAAAGCGCTGTAAACATTATGTGAAATCGCTATGTGACCTTACAATAGCGCTTTTTCTAAAGCGCTGTTGTATCCTCCGTTAATTTTAAAATATTATACAACAGTGTTTTTAATTATGAAGCGCTTTAAAATGCGCGTTGTAAAAGGCAATTTTTGGCATAGTGAGATAAATATATGTTTCAAAACAGAGGCAAAAAAAATCAAATTACAAAGCACAAGCATATTAAACCAAAACCAATGATAAAGGAAGGAAAAAAAAAAGGAAAGAGAAGACAAATTTTCTTGCTTCTCTTTTGAGGATCAACATTAAGAGAGGATGTCCTCATACTTATTCTTTAAAAATAGAATCCAAGTGAATCTTGAATAATCACCCATTATTACAAGACCAAATTTTTTTTTGCTCCAATACTTATTTTCCTTTCATAAATGCTTTCAAAAGCTTCTATCCTTTTCAAAACTAATTTTTTTTAAGACCTTTCATTTGATCAAGTTTGGATGATTTGCAAGTTATAAGACAAACTCTTTTTAATGTCAAAACCATTTATCACTTTCAATAGAGATAAAACATGATTTGGATGACAATTCATTTAAGTGTAAAACACAAATGTTATTTTTAGCAATGATACATGTACCTCTTATTTGAGCTTTGTCATTATTTCCAAAGATTACATATCCTCCATATAGTTTTCATTGAGATGAAGCATTATCTATCTTCAGTCATATGTCTTGAGCATCCATTGCCCAAGTATTAAGGCTTTTTCTTGACTGATAGAGGACATTCCTACATCACAAGTTAGTACTAATTTTGGTACCCATATTGATTTGGGTCCTTGATGGTTAGTGTTTCTCTTTGAAGAGGCTTTCTTCTTATGGTAACATGTAGATTCAAAATGTCCATGCTTCCCACAATAAGAACATATTCTTTTTACTTTCTCAACCTTTTTCTTGAAATAACAATCTTTATGAAGGTGTCCAATTTTTTTGCAGTGAGAGCATTTCCTTTTAATCTCAATATTTTTAGGTAAAAAGAAATTTTCATAAAGTTTTTGTATTTGAGAACTTTTAAAACTAATTGCAGCTTTGTCAAATATTCCACTTTGAGATCCCATAATATTTTGAAAGGTCTCAGTGGATTTTACAAAGTTATTAATTTTTTTTGTAAGTTCTTCAACTTTATTTTCTAAGACAATGTTTTCATTTTGAGATTTTAGAGGTTCAGGATGAGTTTCAACTATCCTCTCATTAAGAGTTTTTTGTTGCTCAGATATTTTATAATGAGACTGCTGCAAATCTTGAATGATTTTAACATATTCATCATTCTTAGTTTGTAGCTCCTCATTTTGTTTCTTTATCTCAAAAAGTTGGTTTTTTTTAGAAATGTACACTTTTGAGATAAAATGTTTGAGTCATTTAAAAGACTATCTAATTCAACTATCACAACTTTACATAAAGAACAAGGTTCACAAACAATTAACTCATTAGTATTTGAATTTGAATTTAGACACATGATAGCTTCTTCTTCTTCTAATTCTAAGGAGGAATTTTTGTTTGGAGGTTTCTGAGTTCAACTATCTTTCTCTTTTTGTGATGTTTTCCTTTACTTTTTGACATCACTTCTTCCTGGAGCTTTTCCTCTTACACTGTTAAGTGATTAAACCTTATAGGCCGAGCTCTGATACTAATTGAAGTGACTAAAATATCACTAGAAGCGGGGTTGAATAGGGATATTAGTGTTTTCAAAATTTCCTAAGAAATCTGTTTTTAAAACGTATCCTCTACGAGAGGATAATTAGTAAAGTACATCAGGAATAAATCAAGAAACAAAATATGTAAAGTAGAAACAAGACACACACAAATTTTTACTGGTTCACCCAAAATGGATTACATCCAATTCTTCACAAACTTGTGAAATTCACTAATATTCCAAGATGTCTTGTCCTCCTCTAGGACTCCTTTTCTTTGTGTATATTCTTTAGCCTCACCAGGCATACACAATATTATCCTCTTGGATTACAATGATTACAAGTTGACACTAACTTGTAATATACAATGTGAGTGATTAATATTTTCTCTATAGCTGAACTTTCTAGGAGGATTGACTCAAAGATCTAGTTTAAAAATAGTAGAAAGTTCTTAAGAGAGGATGAGATTGCTCTCCTTAGTTGTGAGATATTTTCTTTTGTATGAGCGAATCTAACTTGAATGATGAAGAGTTCCTTTCCTTTTATAGAGGTGATAAGAATTTTTTCTCAAGAAAATGTGTCTTATGATTGTTTGATAAAAGTTTAATAGTCCTTGATATTTGATTTGAATTACTGAAATGCCATTAAGCTTTCTTTGTATTGCTTTGCACGTAGGAGTATGAGTTTTGTCCTTAGAGGTTGATCTTTATTTGTAAAACTACCATTTAGCCTTTATCCTCACGTTAAATATGCTGAGAGGATGGGTGTTACAGTCTATCCTCATATTTGTGTTATAGGAGGATAAGCTTTCATTTGTGATGTGACTTGTGCTTTTTGGCTTTTTTCTTTCCTAACAATTATAGTGACTTGCATTATAAGTTAAGGACATCACTTTTTGTACTTTGGTACTTTTACTCATTTTTCCATGTGCGAGGATGAATATACAACATAAAGTTCATCTTCTCTTCTGCGTTGTTTATCCTCTGACATAGATTCATCCTCTTGTAAGTGTTGTTTATCCTCTACGTCTGTCCTTAGATCTGGTTTAAGTATGAGGATGGAGTTTCTATTTTATTAACTCTTGATGTAATTGTTGCTTTTTGCTTTCCCTTTTCCAACCACTTTGATTAGTGTGCCCTTCATGTCAAGTATTTCACCTTTTTGTACCTTTGTACTTTTCTGTATGTTTCAAATTTGTTATGAGGATATCCTCTGCGTCGATCCTCTTCTTGAGATTAAATTAATCATCTTGATCTATTATGGATGAGAAAGTTCCTTCTTGTTTCTAATACCTTGAAAATCACGATTGATGTGCTTGTCTTACTTCAAAGGCTTTTGTACTATATATGCTTAGGAGGATGAGTTTACATTCCGTCCTCGGATAGGAGAATGATTTTTCTTCAATGAGATAAGACCTGTACTTTTGTTTTTTTCTTTTCCATGAACAGTACAATCTTGTTTTCCGTGTAAAGGACAATGCTTTTACTTGCAAAGGTACAATGGTTATATCCTTTGTAGGAGGATGAATGGACCCAAAAGTTTATTCTATTTGTCCTTGTTTTTTTATCCTCTTCTGATGTTCTCTTTTCGATTCTTTGCTTTTGTTATTTATTTGTTTTTAGATACAAAACCATCTTCCTTGATCTAGTCATAGAGTCAATTTTTGTTGTAGTATATGTTCATCCTCTTGATTGGAGGTTTAAGGCTTTGACCTCTATTGGTTTGGCCTCTAGCTGTTTATCCTCTAGCTTGGAGGATGTGTTAACTTATATAAGCTTTACTGCTTTTGAATCAAGGTGAGAAATGACCTGTTTTCTAACTTTTGAACACACTTAAAAACACGGATTAGATAACAAACATAGTCATAATCTTTGAAATAATTTTGTTATCATTAAAACCTTTGAGAGAAATTGTGTCTCAAAAATCTCCCCCTTTTTGATAATGACAGAATTCTTTAGATTATGATTCTATTGAAAGAAATTGTATTAGAGCTTTTTGCAAAAATTCTCCCCTTAACATATGCATAGTTTTTCTTGACTTCTTCTAAGAGGTTTTATGTGTGATTCAGATGCAACATATTGCGTTGGTCATCCTCGGCTTGAGGATAATCGTATTTAATGAATTAGGCTCCTCAATTCTTTCATTGTTGAGTTGATACAACGCACTTGTTTATGTGAGTGACTTCAAGCTTGACCACTTTAGTTCTTTAAACAAAAACTCAAATGCAAACATCAATAGATCACTATTTAGAAAACTTAACATTTATTTCATAAGGTTTGTTGTCATTAAAACACATATCAAAAAGGTTTTTACTTCAATACACATAACAACAATAATTAAGTCATGAAAATATAACCACCGTTATTTTAAATACTTCACAACAAAAATAAAATTAGATACATCAATTTCACAAAAGATATAAATCCAAAAAACATATCACAAATAGTAATACACAAGTATTACAAATTCCAAACCTCACCTTACATTTAGAGCATGACACAAACACATATGTCGTACCATTGCAACCGAAAGAAGCACTACGCCAAAAATGGCCTTTTACAGCGCACATTTTAAAGCACTTAATAACTAAAAGTGCTGTTGTATAATATTTTAAAAATAACGGAGGATACAACAGCGCTTTAATGACAAGCGCTTTAGAAAAAGCATTGTTGTAGGGTCATGAAGGGTTTAGGATTTACATAAAAGCCTTGTTGTAGGGTCATAGCGATTTCACATAATGTTTATAGCGCTTTTAGAGCGCTTCGCGTAAAAGCGCTGTAAAATATAGCGCTCTCATATAAAGTTTAGAGCGCTACATTTACAGCGCTTTTATACAAAGCGCTGTATATGTTTTAAAATTTAAATTATAGCGCCCACACACTATATTACGAACTATATTTATAGCGCTTATGAATAAAAGCGCTGTAAAATATAGCGCCCACACACTATATTTACAACGCTTTTATGAGCGCTTTTTTAGAAAGCGTTGTAAATTTTGTAAATGTTTTCAAATTTAATTTTCGAAAGCCTTTTACAGCGCTTATGCACATAAGCGCTGTAAAACTACAAGCAATTATATATAAATAAATAAATAAAAACATATTTAATATGTTCTATCCCTTCGAACCCTATTACGAACTTTCCTCTCCTATACTTTGCGCCCATTTTTACTGAGTGATTGTTGTCTCAGGTACTGTATTAATTTATTAATTTGTTATTGTCTCTAAAACTGATAAATTGTTACCTGATAAACCATGCATATAAAACATTAGATGATAAATCTGTTCTGTTTTGAAATTTGTTCGATCTATTCTGTTTTGAAATCAGACTTGTATGCATGACCTTGGACCTTGGTTTCCATTTTCCAATATTAGTCTATATATACTATAGATTTGTATGATGTTATAGATTGATAAATTTGTGTAACACTGCATTCATATATACTGCATTCATAAGCTGCATTCATAAATTCATAAATTCTTACATGATATATTGATTTGTTCTTACTGCATTCATATAGGTCATATAATTAAAATGGACCGGAAATGGATGATTGCCAATCGATTGTCAAAAGAGTATGAAAATGGAGTGAAGGAGTTTGTTGAATTTGCAGTGAAGAATGCAAAAGACCCAAATCGAATCACTTGTCCTTGTTTAAAATGTTGTTTCGGAAAACGCATTAGAGCAGATGAATTGGAAGGACATTTAGTATGGCATGGATTTGATAAAAGCTATACATGTTGGATAAAACGTGGTGAGAAAAAAAAAGGAACTCTTATTTTGACAGTGATGCGACATATGATTCAAATGATTATTTCGACACAGATACATATGAGCAGGACAGAGTTGAAGATATTGCAAAAGCAGTTGAAGATATTGCAAAAGCAGTTGAAGAAGATCTTCGAGATTGTCCTAAAATGTTTGAGAGTTTATTGAGTGATGCAGAGAAACCATTATATAATGGTTGTACTAAATTCACAACACTTTCGGCGATATTAAAGCTGTACAACTTAAAAGCGAAAAATGGATGGTCTGATAAAAGCTTCACAGAATTATTAACACTCCTAAAAGATATGTCGCCAGATGGTAATGAACTTCCCAGTCGAACCTACGAGGCAAAATGAATTTTGTGCTCTATTGGCATGAGTTACGAAAGGATTTCATTTTATTTCATTTTATGTCTTAAAACCTAACATTGCATTTTATTTCGAAAAGAATATGAATTACTAAAGGTGTGTCCGAAATGCAATGTCTCTCAATATAAGAAGAAAGAATCTACTCCAGCAAAAGTCATGTGGTATTTTCCTATAATACCAAGATTTAGGCGAATCTATCGCAGTGAAGAAGATTCAAAACACCTTACATGGCATGCAAATGAAAGAATTAGAGATGGAAAGTTACGACACCCTGCAGATTCTCCACAATGGGAAAAAATTGATCATGAATATCCTGATTTCGGTAGAGAGTCAAGAAATCTACAACTTGCACTTTCTACTGATGGAATGAATCCACATGGTCTTCAAAGCATATCACACAACACGTGGCCTATGATTTTGTTGGTTTATAACCTACCTCCATGGTTATGTATGAAGCGCAAGTTTATGATGTTGTCTCTGTTAATTTCTAGACCCAAAAAACCGGGGAATGATATCGACGTTTACTTGGCTCCTTTAATTGACGATTTAAAAAAGTTATGGGAGTCAGGTGTGGAAGTTTATGATGGGTATAAGAAAGAATGTTTCAATTTGAGGGTTATGTTGTTCGGCACAATTAATGATTTTCCAGCATATGGTAATTTATCAGGGTATAGCATTAAAGGTTAGTGTGCCTGTCCTATATGTGAAGAGAGTACAGATTGGATGCGGTTGAAACATTGTAAGAAGAACGTCTTTCTTGGACATCGTAGATTTTTACCTTTTAGTCATCATTATCGTGGGTGGATAAATGCAATCAATGGAAAATCAGAGGAAGGTACAAGGTTTGACCAATAAATTTGGCAAACCATTTGCGGGAGAGCTTGTCAAAACTGGGTGGAAGAAAAAGTCAATTTTCTTTGAATTTCCATATTGGAAGTCATTGTATATAAGACATTTTCTCGATGTGATGCATATCGGAAAAAATGTCTTTGATAGTATTATTCGTACGTTACTCAGTGTTCCGGGAAAGTCTAAGGATGGCATCAATGCAAGATTGGATTTGGTCGATATGGGAATAAGAAATGAATTGGGTCTCGTAAAGAAAGGAAATCGCACATATCTACCTCCAGCCGCTCATATGCTATCTAGAAAAGAAAAAAAAAATTGTGTAAATTTCTACACGAAGTTAAAGTTCCAGAAGGATACAGTTCAAACATAAAAAATTTAGTTTGTATGAAAGACCTCATGATTGTCATGTTCTAATGGAGCATTTGCTACCAATAGGTATACGTTCCATTTTACTTGAAAATGTTCGACAAGCCATAACTAAATTATGTTTCTTCTTCAGGGAAATTTGTAGTAAATTGATCCATCCTTAGAAATTACCGACATTGCAGATGGAAATTGTTGTTACTTTGTGTGAGCTTGAAATGTATTTCCCACCCTCGTTTTTTGATATAATGGTTTACCTTACTGTTCGTCTTGTTAAGGAGACACAACTTTGTGGGCCAGCTTACATGAGATGGATGTATCCGATAGAACGATATATGAAAATATTAAAAGGGTACGTAAAAAGTAGAAGTCGACCAGAAGGATGTATTGTTGAACGGTACATTGTCAAAGAAGCTGCTGAATTTTGTACTGAATATCTATCCAATATTGAATCCATAGGACTTCCTATGTCTCTTCATTCGAGAAGAATAACAGGAGAAGGGATAATTGGAAAGAAAGTAATGACTATATCAAGAACAGAATGGGAGCAAGCACAATTGTATGTTCTGCACAATGATAATAAGTTTTAACCGTATGTTACAATACACATGGATTAGTTATCTAGTTTGAACATGAACAGGAATAAAAATTGGATAACACGAGAGCACAATCGAAGTTTTATCTGTTGCCTAAAAAGTCACATTAGCTCAAAGTTTGATATAGACCCCGCTTCAATTTCAGAGAGATTGAGGTGGCTAGCAAATGGCCCGAGTTTACATGTCTTTTCTTACACCGGTTATGTAATTAACAGCTATACATTTTATACCACAAAACAAGATGAGCAAACCACTATGCAAAATAGCGGAGTCACTCTAGTAGCTGAAGCGATGCATATCTCAAGTGCAAAAGACAAAAACCCAATATTTGCAAATCTATCATATTTTGGGGTTATCAAGCACATATGGGAGTTGGATTACACAATGTTTCGTGTTCCCATCTTTGGTTGCAAGTGGGTCGATAATAATAATGGCGTTCGAATTGATGAGTCAGGGTTCTTGCTTGTCGATTTTAGGAGGGTGGGATACAAAGATGAACCTTTTATTTTAGCGTCGCAAGCTCAACAAGTGTTTTATGTCACTGATCTTGCTGATGATAAATGGTCTGTTGTCCTATCGACCAATAAAATAAGTGATGATAACAACAACGTTGAAGATGTTGGTAATGATATTTTCTTTGAGACATCACAACCATGTGAAATTGATTCAACTGATGATGGTTTATATCTTAGAGATGATCATGATGAGGGAATTTGGATTAATCCATCGTTTATCGTTAATGGACAAACAAATGTGAATCCCACCAGGAAAAGAAGAAGGGCATCTTAAGTGTGTTTATGTGTTTTATATATGTCATGTAATGATCTGTACTCATTGTGTAAAATTTCATGTAATAACTTGACCTCCAGAACTGATAAGTATTTTATTTTATGCTTATATAGTTCATCATATAATTTTTTTAATTATATTATTTAATTATTTTAGAGATGAAAATTTGATAAATTTTTTAACTATAATCTAAACTCATCATATAAGTTGATATGAAAAATATTTGGATATTATATCACAAGTACTGTAAAATGCAAAATAAAATACAAGTACAATTAAAATACAAGTACATTTACAACGCTTTTGCCCACAAGCACCGTAAATGGTATAAAAAAAATTACAATTACAAGAGACAAAACAGTTACAGTGCCAGAGGATGCTCCTCTAGAGGATACCAAAGGATACACCTCCAGAGGATACCAGAGGATACACCTCCAGAGGATACCAGATGATACACCTCTAGAGGATACCAGAGGATACACCTCCAGAGGATATCAGAGGATACACCTCCAGATGATACCAGAGGATACACTTTCAGAGGATACACTAGAGGATGTCACCAGAGGATACACCTCCAGAGGATATCAGAGGATACACCTCCAGAGGATATTAGAGGATAGCATCAAAGGCAAGGAAAAATAACATCATCAGAGGATATGACATTAGTCCATAACATAAGCCTTAGTCCACACTTGGTCCAAATTAAAATATCAAATGTCCAGATTTACAGCGCTTATGTATAAAACATTTACAAGTACAAAACATTTACAGCGCTTTTGCCCATAAGCGCTGTAAATGGTTTCAAAAAAATAAATTAGAAGTACAAAATATTTACAGCGCTTATGGGAAAAAGCGCTGTAAATGACAAAATAAAATACAAGTACAAAACATTTACAGCGCATATGGATAAAAAGCGCTGTAAAATTCTCATATAGCGCCTTTTATATAGTGTGTGTATATAAGCGCTATAAAATACTATTTAAGGCGCTTTTTATATAATCTTTTAAAGCACTCTTTGTAAAAAGCGCTGTAAAAGAGTTTTTTATTATATGATGTAAACTGATAATATAAGAAACCACCTCTTCATTTTCTTCTTCATTACGTATATTCTCATCCCTTACGAACTTGGCAGTGTGAAACCCTTATCATTATGTACTCTCTATACGAACCATTCTCCATATACGAACCCTTCTCCCTAGTGCGAACCCTTCTCTCTGTCCATATTCATTACGTACGTACTATCTGTTTTCATCATTCTCCATTTCCACTAAGTTATATTCATACGACCATAAAGGTTTTTAAGGCGCTTTTTGTTCAGTTTTTTAAAGCGCTCTGTGGAACCCAAGTGATATCTTCTCGTTGCACAAGAGATTTCTATTTGTATTTCTGCGACGTCGTAACCCTAAACTATAGGTATTGTTATTCATATCTCGTTGTCACTAAACTTATATTGCATGTTGTATTTATTCAATCTGTTGTTGTCACTAAACTGCATGTTGAACTTATACTCATGTTAAACTTATACTGTGTGAAATGTGTAGATAAATGGATTCCAACAACGATTTAGGTTGTCAAAACGAGGAAGTTGTAAACAATGAAGCTTTCAACGCTAAAGGCTATGAAAGCGAAGTGAAGCGTGGGGAAACTATAATGCAAAAACTCATTATAGCAAGAAGTACTGGAATAAAATTTGAGGTATATATACTATATATTTGTTTAGATTGTTTTCTTTGTTTGTTTTTTGAAAGCAATCACTTACACTATAGCTATGAGTTTATTAGGTGGAATGGAATGAAAGTGGCCAGCCGATTGAGCTCAACAGTTCAATGATGGTAAGCTACATCGGTGCTGTTGTCCGCCAAAATATCCCAATAACAATCGATGACTGGAGAGACAAAGCATTGAAGGATGCTAAAGACATACTGTGGAGTGATGTACAAGTAATTAACTTTTTTACTCCACTTTTTGGTTACTTAATTATAATTTTTTTCCATTGAAATACTTTTATTCAAACTTTTATTTATTTGGTTTTCAGAGCGCTTTTAACATTGATGATGTGCGTAAAAATTACGTACTTAGAGTTGCGGATAAAATTACGTATTTAGATCCCATCTGTCGAATTGTTACCTGAGAGACAAGCAAGGAAATGTAAATGTTGAAGCTACAAACATTTACAAACACTACATAACACATGAAGAGTGGACCTCTTTTGTTGCTAAACGTTCCGACCCCGCATTTGTGGTAATATTTATTTTATTAGTATGTGTGTTTTATTCATATTCATATCTTATATTTTTTACATGATCGTTATTTTTTTTATTTACATATAGAATATAAGTACAGCAAATCGGGAGAGAGGAAAAAACCCAGTGCATCCATACAAAAGATCGCGTATGGGGTATGCGCGTTTAGAGCAAAAAATTGTAAGTAAACATCACTTTTATACATTGTGTTAGCTAGATTATAAACTATAGTTTATAATTAATATTTTTTTTATGTCTTAATGAACAACTGCAAGAGACGAAATCCAATCAACCATTGGGTCGTCATATCTTGTGGAAGGAGGCTCGCGTAAATAGGGATGGAATAGTGGACAACGAAAATGTTCAACAAGTTGTCCAACAATGTGTAAGTATATATCACTTTAATATTTTTAATATTGTCTTTTAAAAATGATATTGAACTTGTCTTTTTAATACTACATGTATTTTAGTAAAACTTGGAACAAAGTCTTGAAAATCAAGATGAAAATAAAGAAGTCAGGGACATTCTCGGCAAGGTATTCAATGTTCCTAAATATTCTGGCCGTGTGAGGGGTAAGGGATTTGGCGTGACTCCCAAAAGTTATTTTTCACATGAGAAGCGCACAAATCCCTCGAATGATCAAGTATTAGAAGCGCTGAAAACCCTTTCGGAGCAAGTTGCATACTTGGTTAAAAAAGATAAGGAAAAGCAACTTCAACGTAAAATGCAAATAAGTGAAGATGGAAGTTGCAACATTAGTCGTAAAAGTCTACCGAAGGTAATTAATTACTTAACGAAATAAGAAATTCATTCAACCTAATTGTTTCACATACTTATGTATTAACTGTTGATTTAATTTAGGGGGTTTCACGTTGCTGCCTATACTTGTCTTCCCCTACCCGCATGGTTGGGAAAGGAACATTGTACAATAATTTGGGAGAAGTATTGCACACCAAAGATGTCCCTGTCGGCATGTTAATGTTTCACCTGTGGTGGCTTTAGAACCACTTGCACCGTTGCCTATCCCCGACAACGACGGAGATATGAAACTTTTGGGAGACGCAATAGGTAGCTATGTGGCATGGCCGAAACATCTTGTTGGCACTGATTTGGAGGTATGTTTTAATTGCTATGTATGTTTAGTTGTATGATTATGATTGATTATATGTAATTGCTAATTTTTTCGCTTTTATATTTCACATTTATTTAGATTGTTGCTAAAGCTTGCAGTGAGTCTGTCACTTTGCCAGAAAAGGCACCAGAAGAGGTTTGACATATACATCAATTCATATATACGAAATGATTAGCTTACTATAATAACTAACAAACTGATCAACCTCATTTTTTTCAAATTCAAACAAAAAATAAACCCGCTGCACCGCAGATGCAGGTCCGTGGTTAAAATAAACATTCCAAAATCCAAAAACTAGATCGACGAAAATCAGTTGCTCTTCCTAAAATAAGTCAACCACGCCTTGCTCGATTTGGTGAGTGTCTTGACAAAGCAACAAAGATGAATATGAATAGCAACGATGATACACGTGTGCTAAACATGGAAAAAGGTATATTCGGAGAAGAGTATTTAGAACTACTTGGCACCGAGCAAATATACGAACTTCTCGATCATAAAGAGCTGAGTGATATTGTAATCAGCATATACATCAGGTAATATAAATACTTTATTTAAGATATAAAATATTACCTTTTAATTGAATCACTGCCACATTAATTTATTGATATTATAATCTAATTTTATATTCGAAGGTTTTTGTACGAGAAGTTGGTATACGAGCGGAAATTGTCAAGTAGATTTTCATTCTTATCTCCGCATAAACTATCAATGTTTAAACTCGATCTAGATAATGTAAATAAATATATAGTTGATAGGCTTATAGAAAATAAAGAGAAGGACAAGATGTTTCTGGCACCATACAACTCAGGGTACGTAATTAGATACTTTATCTATATATTTTTTAATTTATGATATTATGAGTTGTGTAAACAAATTTGCCAACCAAATTTGTGTTGTTGTAAGCAACATTGGGTGTTGTTTTTCATAAATGCGACTTCTGAAATTGTATATTATTTAGACCTATTGCACGGTCATTTCAACAATCACCCTGATATAAAGAACATCTTCGACACATAAGTAATATTCATTTATTTCTTACATATATAAATAATGTGTTTGGTCATTGAATAATAATCACATTTATTTGATAGTGCTCTACAAGTTTTCCGCGCTCAAAGGGGTGTTTCAGTGTCGAAGAATAAGTCAAACAATATCACATGGCTTCCAGTAAAGGTTATAGAACTTAATTATATGCCTTTAAATTTTCATTTACAATATCAATGCATAAATATTTATTGGCGTACATGTTTTATTTTATAGTGTCCTCGTCAAACTAACAACATAGACTGCAGATACTATCTAATGAGGTTCATGAAGGCGATTGTTGATCTGAATTAACATATAATTCCAGAAACGATACGTTATTTTCATTATATTTTGATTTTCATATATAAACTATATATATATATTTGATTCTAACTTATTCTGCTTCAATATTTTGACAACTTCAACCCAACTTACTCTGAAAATGATCTCAAAGAACTAAAAGAAGAATGGTGTCAGTTTATCCTCGAAATGAACATTATATAATTTGTAATTAATTTGTTGATATACTGTCATGATGTAATTTGTTCTGTGAATATGTAATTCATACTGTGAATATGTTGAATGTAATTTGTTCTGATAATATATGTAATTCATACTGTAATTTATTGTAATTTGTTGCTGTGAAACACTTGTAATTGATATTGTTGATTGTGAATATGAATTTGTTGCTGTGATGTGAATTTTAATGTTGAAAAGAAGAATCTGAATGTGATATTTGATGTTCATAATATATAATAAAAAAGACAGCGCTTATTTAAAAAATGCCATAAAAAATTCATTTACAGAGCTTTTTAAAACGTTCTACAGCGCTTGTTTTGAAGCCTTTTACAACGTTTTTTTCTGAAAAAGCGCTGTAAATTCAATATAAGAAGCATTTACATATGGACCTATTACAGCGCTTGTTTGAAAAAGCGTTGTAAATCTAATATAAGAAGCATGGACCTATTACAGCGCTTGTTTGAAAAAGCGCTGTAAATCCAACATAAGAAGCTTCTTATATGGACCTATTACAGCGCTTGTTTGAAAAAGCGTTGTAAATCCAATATAAGAAGCGCACTTCTTATATGGACCTATTACAGCGATTGTTTAAAAAGCGCTGTAAATCCACTATAAGAAGCGTGCTTCTTATATTGACCTGTTACAGCGCTTTTTTTAAAAAGCGTTGTAAATCCAATAGAAGAACCGTCTTATATTGGATTTACAGCGCTTGTTTACAGCGCTTTTTTGTATTTTCAATAGCGCTGATGTATCCTTTTATAGCATTAGATACTAGAGCGCTGTAAAGGACTTAAAAAAGCCCTGTAAAAGACAATTTTTAGCGTAGTGAAGTGAAAATACACTCTTTTTGATGAGGATATTCCAACATGTTTTGGAAAAAGGTAATGTTCTAGAAAAATATCAACAGTTCGCAGTTCTACCATTGACTATTGGTTTCTTCTAGCATTTCAAAGTCAGAAAAAAAAAAAAAGAACATTACTATTGGCCGGTGAAAAAATCTACAAACAAAATGCATGAAACGAACTTGAAG
>JBBPBO010001984.1:42385288-42467208 GCA_037974295.1 Cicer cuneatum | reverse complement strand
AAAAAAAAAAAAAAAAAAAAAAAAAAAATAAAAAAAAAAAAAAAAAAAAAAAAAAAAAAAAAAAAAAAAAAAAAAAAAAAAAAAAAAAAAAAAAAAAAAAAAAAAAAAAAAAAAAAAAAAAAAAAAAGAAGCACATAAGGGAGAAAAGAAAGCGATATGGATGCAATGGAAGCCAAGATAAAAAAAACATGAGGCATTGTAACAATAAAACGTTGACTGTGTGTCTAAAGCATTCAACAAAAGAGCAAATAACTGGCAAAGCGCAAAAACCATAACACTTGAAACACGCGGCAAAGGATATACTCACATTCCCAACAAAAACAATGTGTGTCTAAAAAATAAATTATTACATAGTTCAAAAGAAAATAAAACTACATAGCAGGGACATTACCCTTATCCTCGTTGCAAGAAATTAAAAAATCCTTATGTATAACTTTCACCAACCCTACTCGTAAGGAATTCTGCTTCAAATACTAGTTTTCTATTTTTTTACAACCTTCAACAAATTCACCTCGGAAACATTCACACCGAGAGCAATAATCTTCACTTGGGCTAAGAAATCATTGACACTGGCAATATTGTTAAGATCTATTTCACCCTTCAAAGTATCCAAGTTAGATATCATAACTTCTAACTCAAAAAACCACTTTGCCTGCACTTTGGCATGTCCTTTATCAGTTTTTTCATGCTTTTTCTCCCACTCAACATCAGAATCCGGCAATTGTTTTTCTAAAGTTCCAATTTAAGTTTATTTATTACTCTTCTTGTTTTCTAACTGTGCCACTTTGCTAGTTAGAGCCTTTATTCTCTCTTCAGCATCTTTCAAAGACTCGATCATTTCTCTCAAGTCAGTGGCCTATTGAGCAAACACAACATCTTGACACTCAAACATTAAAGAGTCTTCTTGTAGTTTCTACACCCCATAACACCTTAATGATTATAGGATGATTGCAGTTGAATAAAAGCCAAATTCTCCCATTGCAATCATTTTCACTTCATCCTCCCAATGAGTCCAATTTTCCACCAAGGCATATGATTATTTGCCACATTACTCAAAGAAAGAGACGATCTAGCTCCCGCAACAGTAAACTCCTATTGCCTTGACTTGGGGACCAAAGTGTCCTTCAAACAACTCCTCTCTACTTATCTGTTAGGAGATTTACCATAACTTGTGGGCCCTGTAGAGGAGAAACATCCCCAAGATGCTGACCAACTATATTACTCTTCCTCTTTGTCTAATGAAGAAGAGAAAATTCAAGGTTTGGAGAGAGAAACCTAGAGATCAACCTTTGAAATGGGCACCAGGCCCGTTTTCTTTGCATTAGAGGCCATGGCTGACAATTCCTTGTGAGACATTTTGGGACCCAACTCTTCTGCATAAACAAGAAAAAAGAGTTATGAAGACAACACACAATAATAGTCATATCAAACACAAATAATTAAAGACTCGCCCAAATATTCTTTCAGGTTCTCAAGTTTATTCTCACATTCTAGGATTTTAAATGTATTAAGAAAGGATAATCTAGGAAAAGAGCAAGATAATGGATGTATAGAGAAAATGGTGACTCATAAAACCTTGATGGGTACAGGCTCTTTAATCTAGTAAAAAAGGAACCTTTGATCACTTTGTATCATATAAAAGAAATATGGGTCATCAAGAGAAATAACAATCTTAAAAAACCTATAACTAAAGCCCTTATAAAACTAATCAAATACGCTTAAAAAACTCCAACTTGGAGTAAAAGAAATGGAATACAATCAAACATTACCTCTTAATTTTAAACAAAAAATAAAAGAATAGAGAAACACAATTCTAGATATGATGATAATTGTAAACCAATTCAGAAGCCCTAATGAATGCCCAATTTTTACGATGTAGTTAGGAAGGAGCAACATATAACTATCACAATGCCCCAATTTCAGAATCAGAAAGAGGAAGCATGATTTTCACTCTTGTGAAGAGAGTCTTACACCAATCTACTTTCCTAGTAAGGGTCTTCTCATCACAAACATTTTACTTAAATACTTTAATGCGGGGGCACAAATTTGGTTTGGATAATTGAAGAAGTGTTCTTAATACCATCCTCTACCTAATCTCGACCTCACAAGTCCTTACCTATCAAATTTCTATTTGGTTTGTACATAGTAAGTATCGAACATATACTAAAATCATACATGTAAGAGAGGAAAAGAAGATACTAATTGCTAATCAAACATTGCTCACCAAAAAGAGCAATGATGGAAGGATCACTCCCAGTTTTTATTAATCATCAATCATAACTAGTTTTCGTTTATCCACTCCTATTCTAGAAAAACAATAGAAATATGAAGAAGAGAGAGGTGAAATCTTATTGGGGCGACTATAATTGTGCTGAGAGTATGAACAAGGAAGCAAAGAGAGGAATTGGAAGCACAAGAATCAAAAATAGAGAAATGAGAAATGATTTGGAGCTTAAGTTAAACAAACTTAAAAGGAAGTTTAAAGAGTCCTTCAATGCTAATCGTTGATGATGGATGATCAAACGAAGTGTACATTCACCAAACATTCAACAATAGTGAGATTGCATTAATATGCATAAAAAAGTTACAAAACACCAGTAAAAAGTAATTGTGACTTTTGTAACATCACAAAGAAACAAGTTTGAAATGAAGTGTACAAGTTACACGTATACAACAATTTGGTCAACAAATATTATAGACCTATCTCTCGCCAAGTCCTCATGCCTTGGAGGGTCAGGAGAGGATGCACCTTAGACAAAATTCACCTCAAACTTTTTTTCAAAATTTTAATAACTTTATACTTTAGACCATCAACTACACAATGACTAACAGTCTAGAGGGTTTGTGTACCAGTATGGACTAAACAAATCCCAACTGAGGCCATATGAGTCGACACAATTCACTTTAGACCATGAAATCAACTCAATGGACCAATTGAAAAATAAGACAACAAAGAGTAATACAGATAAGCATTGACTCCACGTCAGTAAGAAAGATTCATAACATAACTAATTATCTAAGTCTCGAAGGGACGTCGTTAGTCCTCACCTAAAGACTAGCCACAATGGCTACATTAGCAACTATTTTTGCTTAGAACGAGAAAAGCTCATAATAGCTATTATCATGACCAAACTACAAAGACTCTTCACCTGGAGAAGAGTTGAACGAGTGAACCAATTGAAGGGCTTCAATTACCAGATAACTCAGGCCCAAAATTATTAGTACAAAAGTGGTTTTAGCTACAATCATCAGGTTGATATTTTGACGATAACAAAACAAACAAATAAGAACAATTATCTCCTAACTATATTTGCTAAATGTGCAGACTAAGAAGACAGATTTATATTAATGACTATCTATTTTAAAGTAGCATATATTATGAGTAAATTAGAGATAACAATCTAAGTATTTTTAACACAAAATATTACCACCAAATGAACAAACAATTATGTTTACTAATAGAGTAAGTTATAATATAGGAATAAGAAGCATTGAAACAAGCATATGATAATCCCTAGTCCGAGTCAAAACGTTAAAGACAAGGAAATACAAGTCAATGATAATCCGCCTCTGACTAAAAATCCATGTTGATCCTATTACTCAAAGACCAAAAGAAAAAAGCTTTAAATGAACCCTCTGATAAATCCAATCTTTTGGTGCAAGTTAGATCTTCTGATGAACAAAGAAAAATAATCTACTAAACAAAGTCACAATGACTTTGGAAGATTTGTTGAAATTGTGTCTAACTCTGATAAACGCGCTCTTAACGGGCCTCTAATGAATCTGTTAAATAGAAGCTCGCTATGATAATCTTATGTCTGTTGATTTTGGTAAACCAATTGATCATCTGTTCAACATTTCAAGTCAAACACTCTGATAAGAAGTCAACATTCCAAAATCATCCGCTTATCATAGTAGACGTATCTTCTGACTGACGAAGAGAATGACATCCTCTAATAGTATCATCCTTTGAGATCTCCGTTATTAATTGAAGATACGTTGAGTAAAAAGGAATTTAATTTAGACAAGTATGAAGTGAGAATAAGAAAAATCGATGGTAAAAAAAATGATAATACTTCACTCTTAGGTTCTACTTCCTACAATTTGAGAGGGATTGGAATACCGTTTTAATGAGGGTTTAGATCACTAACAAAGGTTAATAAACTATCTCACACGTAGTTAGATCAAAATAAATCAAAAAGAGACTCTCGAACCAAACCAAACAAGTTAAAAGTTACTAAAATACATAATTTATGTTGATGTCGTGACATAGGGATTTCTGCGCCCAATCCTTTTAGTTCTGGGTCAACCAATTGATCGTCTGTTCAACATTTCAAGTCAAAACTCTGATAAAGTCAAACACTCTGATAAGAAGTCAACATTCCAAAATCATCCGCTTATCATAGTAGACGTATCTTCTGACTGACGAAGAGAATGACATCCTCTAATAGTATCATCCTTTGAGATCTCCGTTATTAATTGAAGATACGCTGAGTAAAAAGGAATTTAATTTAGACAAATATGAAGTGAGAATGAGAAAAATCGGTGGTAAAAAAAATGATAATACTTCACTCTTAGGTTCTACTTCCTACAATTTGAGAGGGATTGGAATACCGTTTTAATGAGGGTTTAGATCACTAACAAAGGTTAATAAACTATCTCACACGTAGTTAGATCAAAATAAATCAAAAAGACACTCTCAAACCAAACCAAACAAGTTTTAAGTTACTAAAATACATAATTTATGTTGATGTCTATGTGCTTTGTGCTAATGTTTGGTCCAAAAATTGAGCTACATGTGTGTATGAATAGGACACTCTTTGTGGTGTTAGAAAGCTAGAAGAATGTCTACAAATTCAGGTCTAACAAGCATAGCTAGAATTAAACTCTAAGTTGATTTAAAGTGTAGTTGAAGTTGACTTCAATGTTTCAAATGTCGCATATAGAAGAATTGACTCTATTGGGCTCATATAGAGTTCTAGATATAGGATTTAAGTCCAATTTAAAACAAACAAGATATGAGAGACAAAGCTTCATTTTTCATGAGGACAATTAAATTCAATTTAGTCTTTGAAGAAGGAGGAACAAAATGATTAGATTGTACTAGACAAATAAATATAAATGCATCTAGACAATTTCTTATGTAAAGGTATGTATTGAACTCTCACTTCAAATCACATCATGCTTTGAAGATGGATGAGAAGCCTGTGATCTAACACCACTCCTCAACATGTATAAACATGCTATGTGAATTTTTTCCTTCAATAGACGAGAAGAGACAGGAAAGAAACCGGGAGAAAGATGATAGATGTACGAGGGATTTTAAAATAGAACATACTCCAAAATATTCATGTTTTTTCCCGTTACACCCAAACAGATTATTTACGTTAACTGAAATTAAATTTACGTGAAAATTAAATTAAATTTACATACGTGAATTGAATTTATGTAATCTATTTGAATGTAATTGGAAAAAAATGGATGTAATCAAATAAAATTGTACTGTAAATAATATAGAATCCACTTAATAGTTGTTTGCCGTACGCGAATACTGATAAATTCTAATTTAGTATACTATTTATTTGTGTTAATTTTTAAATAATTATTTATTATTGTATAAATAAATGACTTGATTTCATCTTTATTTTGCGGAAAAGAAAAAATATAGAAATGCAATATTTGTTTTATTTATAAAGTATTTTATAAATTTAGCAAATAATTGGAAAGGAAAGAAGAAAAGAAAGTTCAAAAAAGAAAGAGGCCAATGTGATTCAAAGGGAGGGTTTGGTAGGCCAGTGTCAGACACGAATATAAAAGGGGAGCCGCACTGAGAAAATATGGGGAGACATTCCTTTGATTCGAAATAGCAAAATCATATTGGAGGCGGTGCGTGAACAAAATTAGTATAGGTCGAGAATACAACAACATATGGGTGGACATCTGGTCAGGTTTGGGGTAAAATAGTAAAATCGGTTTAATTGACGGGTGATGTCTATTAGTTCAATCTCGTCCATTTTTTATTCGGGTAATCCGAGTGTCGGTTATGGGTTGGTGGGTAAAAACGGGTTGAGTTTTATTGAACCTTTTTTTGCATCTTATTTTAAAAAATCGGGCCTTATACAGTTTGTTATGTATAATACAATTCTGGCCAATTAAAAAATACTGGTCCAACTTGCCAATCATACATAACACTTTTTTTATATCTTCAATTTTTTTAGATCATAATTTTTTATAATATCAATCAATGTTTTGTTGTATCATTGTTCTCAAGCACATAACATTTGCCATTAGCCACATAAAGTCTAAGGCTAATATTAAATCACAAATTTATCAACAACATAAGTTAGAGCCACATGACAACACAACCAATACAAATTACATCTTAAAGTATAAATTACATCATTATCAACTTAATTAAAATTCGACATTAATCAAAGGAAGGCAATATTGCTGCACCATGAGGATTTCTTGGGTGATTTCAGCAGCAAGAATATTTCTTCTTCGGCACACATATAATACAAATTAGAAAGAATCAATAACAATTGTAGAACAATTTAACATCACTTGGTAAAAAATGTAAAACACATTATAAATAATCAAACGAATTTGTAGAAAAATACCCCAAGAGCAGTGAGAAATTTGTTTCAGTTCTGTTCTTTTTTGTTCTCATAGCAGTGAGACTCCAACATAACATCTATGTTTCAAATTTTAAACAAATAACTAAATCATGTTTTCATATGCATTGTCTAACACCCCAATTTTTATAACAAACTATTTTATTAATGAAATAAGATTTTAAATAATTAATTTGATATCAATATTATTTTAGAATATATGTTGATAGATTTTGTGATTAATTTCCGTTATATGGATGTTTTCTATGACGTGTTAGTTTGATATATATTATATTATATTAAATGAGTGATATAAATAATAAATATTTTATTTTATTATTTTATATGATTTCATGCGATTTTATATTTCAATTATTTATAACTATTTTCTATTTTTAGTTATTTATTTTATAAATAATTATCTTGGGATAGTAGTGATATTGAGTTTGATTTACTTTATTTTTATATACTTGTTATGACGTTGTGATTTTATATATATTTATTATGATTTAGTAATTAATATAAAATGTAGATGTTATATTTATTTATTTTATAATTTCGACTATTCACTAATGATGGTAATATTTTAATTTGAGTATTTGGAAAAATAATTATTATTATAGTGCTTATTTGGAATATGATAATTTTGGTTATTAATGTATTTTAAAAGATTAATTATTTTATAAAATATTAGTTTTAGAATAAAAGAAGAAGAAGAAAAGAAAGGAACAAATAAGAAAAGAAGAAGAAGAAACGAAAGGAACCAGCAAACAAAAAAACGCACATCCTCTTCCTCTCAAATTCATCCCACCAACTCCTTGCCATTTGAACCGATCCCAACTTCTATCCCACACAAAATCGGCCACTGAATCCATTTTTGGCATCAATTTTATCAATCGTGGCTCCGTTTCATCAGAAACAGCTGCGCTATTTTTCTTGGGCGAGCTTTTTTTGGCCGATTCCGATCACCACGTTTGTCGTATCAAAAAACTGACATCGTTTTTGGATTCCTCTCATCGAAACCTTCAAGAAGCACTACTCATTTGCATTTTTCGGTGAAGTTGATGTTGGACCCTTCCGGCGCTCCGACGAGTCGGTGAGACTTTTTCTGCAGTTTTTTTTTTCGTCGTTTTGACTCTATTTTTGCTCCAAAAATTATTATTAATTATTTAACATTGAGTTTTATGCTCCGCATAATTTATCAGTCACGTCTCAGAGATTTTGTGAACTCGCTGTTTATTTGGATTCACTCGCTGTACGTTGTCAATCTACGGTTGTTGTTGAAAACTTCCATTGATTTCTGTGATTAGAGAAAGCGTCTAAGTAAGGTAAGGGGTGAGAGAGCGTTTGAATTCATGAGTATAATATATTGTGAGATGATCGGGAAAACCGTATTTCCCAACGATTCATCTGGGGCTTGCTACGTACGGCAGTAGCCCTTTGAGTGATAAATTGATTAATGTGAAAATATGGAAATTGTGAGATTAAAATTTGAAATAGAAATTTGTATAAGGTGTTGATTGATTTAATTTTGTTAAATGTGTGTTATTTGATATTATCGTGATATTTGATTTATTTTTGTTAAATGTGTGTTATTTGATATTATCGTGATATTTGATTTATTTTCGTTAAATGTGTGATATTTGATATTATCGTGATATTGGATGTCGAATGAATTTTATGTATGTTTGATTAGATGAGTTTTGTGATGTGATAATAAAATATGGATGCATTGTGATGAGTTTATGTGATGATGATGATGTATGATTAATAATTGTGATGTTATAAATTTGTGATGAGGATATTGAAGTAACCCCATAATTGATGAAATGGTGATGATTCCAAATTGTGTTTGGGACTATGGTCTTAATGGAGTATCATAGGCCAACGAGGGGAGAAAATAAATATTGAGAATTTTTGAAGTGGAGATTATTTTGTCACCATATAGGTAGGGCCTGACAAGCCTAGTGATTCCGGGGAAGTACAACTGAATGAGCCTGATCGTGGCGGTCTGCTGTTGAGCCTTAGGGCAAGATTGTTAGACCTTGGAGGTATTCGGGTGGGGAATTCCTAGGTGACTTGGAGGTAGCACTCCAAATGTCGGGAGCTACCATGCAACACACGTTTACCTCGACTGTCGCGTATATGTGTCTCGGGTTGAGTTGAGCGGATCTATGAGGACAGGACCAATTTAAATTGTCCGTCCACCGGGATGGTGGCATAGTATCAAGTCTCCTAACCAAGTACTTCAGAGTTAGAATGGTACCACATTGTGAAGTAGAATCTAAGCTCATGCATAGCATTGCATCTTATTGTGATTGTTTTGTTGTGATTAATATGTACCGTGTGCGATAATAATTCCTTTTAGATGATTTGATGTTATAGTGAAATATATTGGTTTCTCGTTAGTGATTTTGACTTTATAATGTGATATTTCTTTTCTTGAAGAATGTTTGTATAATGATACGGTTTATTATGATTGATTGTGTGTTCTTCTTACTTATATTATACTATAAACATGATTTCAAAATTCACCTCCTTCGTTGTTTGTGTTTGACTGGCTTGGCCCTGCGTTTGCGAAATCGCAGTTATTACAGGTTAATGAGTCTTGAAGTTCAAATTTGGGAGAAACTCCGCTCTGATAGGTGATACCGGGAATTAAGAGTTGTAATTTATATTTCACTTTCACTTGTTTAATTAGAAAAAAAAAACCTTTTGTATGAAAACCTTATAGTACTAGTAAGTTTTTGGAATTAAATCAAGAAATTATAGTTAAATCAAGTTCATCGAGATTGCATTGTTTTAATTAAGGAATAAAGTTAAATTTTTACGTGTGTATTTAGAGAAACGTGATATCATAAATTAGTTATAAAAATTCTTATTTTCTTGAAAACATATTTTCTTTATCCGTTGCGAATTAATTTTTAAAAAATTCTAGTATAAATTATTATATATGTTGTTTTGGGGTTTAGGGTGTCACACATTGCATACCCAACAATTGAATTGTAACAAAGTTGCAAAGATTAACTTACATAGGTTTTCTTTTGTCAATTTTGATCCAATGCCACAAAAGTAGAAGTTGATGTAAAAATATGGTAAGTTGGTCCAATGCCACAAAAGTATGAGTCAGATGGTTTGTAATTTATTGACAAGTTATGCGGTAAAATGACAATCAAATCAACACTTACAAATAAATGATCATTAGTGCAAACAATAGCAAGCTCCTTCAAAAAGCTTTTTGCTCCATCTTATCCAACTCATTTAACAACATAACTTGCAAAAATAAATCATAAATAAGTCAAAAGAACATTGAAATCATTTGTAATAAATTAAAACAAAATGAAGTGTCTTACCCATGAAGCCTTTTTGTTCCAAAAAGATGTGGCCAACTTGTTCCAAAATTTAGAATTATCTACCAAAAAATAGTGGTTGGTTGCCAACTGTGCTATGACTTATGATGAGTGTTGTGTGACTCCAAAAAATAAAAAAGGCAGCCTATAATAAATAAAAAATTGAACATAATTAAAACAATAAAACTAAACATAATTAAAAACATAACATAATTATGAAAGGACAAACATAAATTGGACAATTTAACAATTTAAACACAACTCGAAGGTTGGGACTGAGAGGAAGGAAGTGGGCCACTTCCAATTGAGCTTCTATTTAAATCTATGCTACATTAAAAAAGAGTGAATTATCATGTTAAACACACAATAAATACAAATTATTTTAAAAAAAAAACGTAGCGCACCTGCTAGTACTTCCTCTAAAATCTCATACTCCTCATCAAATATGAAGTTTTTACATTGGTAAAAAGACGGCTTCAACAAATTCTGGGTGCATATTAAAGCCTTCGCCATTTCTGGGTTTAGGGAGCTTCTATATACCTCTAAAACCCTACTCCCAGTGCAGAAAGCACTCTCAGAAACCACAGTAGAAACTAGTGTAGGCATGATGTCTCTTACCATTCTAAACAAAATTGGATACCGACAAGCATTGTGTTTCCACCACATTAGAATCTCAAACTTTTCTACAAACTCTATGCATTTCTCGTTAGTGTACCTCTCAAGTTCATTTTCAACATCAATTGAATCCTTTCCCTTTAGATATTTTTGAAAAGCATTCTCCTGTTGTAAATGTGCGCTTGTGTGACCAACAATGGTTGTTTCACAAAGGGAAACAAATGCACCAGCACTAGAAGATGAAGCCTTAGATGTTGTATCATAAGCATGCGTATACCATTTGTACATTTTAGTAAGATTATCATTTATGCTTATCAACAAATATTTTTTAATTGGTTCATCACCGTACATATCATTGAAGCACCACTCCACATACCTTAACTTGTATCGGGGATCTAAAATAACACCAAAGTAAAGGAGCTGGTTTATGTTAGATTCATTGCCCCAATACTTGGTGTACTTTTCCAACATTTGCTTGCCCATTGATGCTAAACAAATGTTGAATTCCATGGATAAACACTTAAGTTCAATAAAGATGGAAGCTAATTGGGGAAAAGCCATATGCAAACTTGTTTGTTGTGAGGTTGAAAACACTTTTGTTGCATCATAAAAATACTTCAAAAACTGAACAAAGCACTTGCCTTTTTCCCAATCATTATCAGTGGGTGGGGAAGCTTCTATAAAGTATTGCATATAGTTTGCATCCTCATCTTCAAGCTTATCAAAGGCTGGTTTAAATTTTAAAGCCACTTCCCACATCAAATATGTTGAGTTCCACCTAGTTTGAACATCAAGACACAACAATTTCTTGCTTACAATTCAAGCAAATTCTATATATTCCTTAAACTTTGCAATCCTCTGTGGTGAAGATCTTACAAACCTCACGGCATTTCGAATGGAAGAAATTGAAGAGTTGAAGTCTCTCAATCCTTCAGTCACCACCAAGTTGAGTATGTGAGCACAACACCTCGTATGAAAAAAAAGCCCCATCCAACAATAGCTCATTCATGTTTTTTTATCTTTTTCTTCAATATCCTACCACGACATCATTTGAAAGAAACCCTAATAAACCAACCTTCTCTAAAGGTTCAACAGAGAAAGAAGATATATACAACCTCTACATTATCAGTACCTAAACATAATGGAAACATCATAAAACAAATGTTAGTGAAAAAAGATCAAATCCTAACACAAAATAATAACTTCAATGAGAAGAACAAATCAAAACAAAACACAAAAACATATAATACCTTTCAAGATAAACACTGACTAAAGAAAGAACAATTTTATAAGATAAATATTGAATAAATTTTCTGAGATTGGAGAGTTAGGGTTTGGTAAAAATTTCAAAGGAAACTAACAAAATAGATTTTGTTGCATGTTTGTAGGCTAGGATAAGACAACGGCGATGGTGACCGTGACTGTGAGCAACAGAGACATAGAGAGGGTCGTTTGAGAGAGACAAGAGAGAGTGAGGCGGATGCGAGTGAGTGAGTGTGTTTCCTATTACCGTTGATTATAAAGTGTGAACTATGAAGTGAGTGACTGTGTTGTTAATTGGGCTGGGTGATTATGTGTTAATTGGGCATTTTTGTTTTGAAAAAATACTTGCCTTGGACCAAGTGTGTTAGTGTGTGAGTAAATTAATGTAATCCAAATTAACGTAGTGTACCTATGGTCGTGTGTGAGTTACATATTAATATATAGTATAAAAATAATAATATAATTAAAGTAATTGATTCGGTCGGGTTTAGGTACTGACGGATTCAAATTACTCATCCAAACCCGATCGTATAGACCCATATAAACCCTCCTTTTTCACCCGCCCAACTCATCAACCCAAAAAAAATCCGCCTGCAAACTTAAATCTTGTATTGGGTCGGTCGGGTTTGGATTTGTTATCCACCCCTACAAGAACACACACAACTTAAAAGAGAGGAGTTTTGGAGTTTTATTTTCGTTGTGTGTCTCAGGTTTAAGAGTAAAAATTTATTTGTTTTACAGTTTTTTAATTTTCTGTTTAATTTGTTGAACATTATTATTCTTGTTATTATTTTCTTTATTACAATGAGTAATTAAACTTTTATTTAGAGTTTTAGATGAATTTTATAACTGAAATACTTTTTATTATGTCTAAGTTATCTATTTTTGTTTATTTTAATTACTTTTTAATGTTTAATTAAACTCTCCTATTGGGCTGATCAGATTGATCATCTTTTGTATGTTTTTTTATCAATTAGTTGTTAACGTTTGTAATGCAATTAATTCGTAGATCTATAAGATAATTGAGATTATAAATTATTGCATGACCGACCTTAATTTTGGTTTTTCAATTATTCAACCTTTTTGTTCTCAATTTTTTTTTAAAAAATTTAAACTCTTTGAATGACCAAATAAAGAGTTAACTTAAGAAAAATAATATTACTCCCGAGTGACCAAACGAGTTAATAGATTTAGTAACGGGATTAGTAATTGAAACAAAACAAAAAAATTTAAATAGAATTAGAATTAGAGATAATCAAAATTACAAGTAAAACCATAGCTTTAGATTTCTCCCTATTGATCTACACTTTTGTGTTTTTATTCTTTTTTATAATTATTTGCTATTTTCTAGTAAATTACACAACCAATTCAACTGTTATCGTTACCCAAAATAACAAATTATTTTAATTATTTTAATATTTACTAATTAATCTCTATAGATAGGATACATTTTTATACTACTCTTATAATAGAGTGTATTTACTCTAAGTATATTTTGAACGTAACAAATACTCTAACCCAAAGTATAAGCCAAATAAATTTATAAGATGATCATACATCGATCCATACAAAAACAGTTTGATTTGTCAGTAAATTTATCATATATATATAAGAACATCTTTCCATATTGGTTATGTCGTTTCACTAAATTATGATTTTATAATATCTTTAAAGAAAAAGAAATATATCATTTTCCAACTAAAATGTAATTTCAAATACATCAAAATATACAATGATACAAAATCACTCTACTATATCTCTAAATTATCGTAGAACTTGGTCAAACCATAGCATGAATGTTTGGGATGGGTTGTCTTAAAGCCTAATGAAAATGACACGATACTACCATAATTAATTTCACCAAGTACTAGTTTAATAAAAAAAAATGTAGGTTTAAATACATGATTGATCTTTATAATTATAGGTATATATATATTTTTATTTAGTTCATGTAAGTTCTTTAATTTGATTTTTTTTTTTGTGTTTTATTCTTGTATTTTTGTTTTAATCCTTGTAAAATTGATTTTTATTAAAATGGGTCCTTGCAATATATATAATATTTGATTATAGTTTCTCAATTATTATCGTATAAGAATTGTAGGGACTAAATATATTTACAAGGACAAAAATAAATAAATAAACTTATAGGGATTAAAACCAAAAAAATAGATATTTACAAAAACCAATCATATATTTAAGTAAAAAATGTATATAAAAATGAAATAAACTATATATATATAATTTATTTTACAACATAAATAATTTTTGTTTTTTTAGTTTCGAAAAACTATTTCAAAATAAATTTATGTCACTGAAGATATTACTGGGATGAGTCACGGACTAGGTCGCTCTCTTTAAGACGTTTCGCGGCACTTCCCAAATTGGGCAAGACAAACTATTAACCACGACGTCCCCAGAATAAAACAGCTCAGACAAACTGTATTGGAGCTCTACTGCGCAGTAGAAAACTGTTCTAGAATTATACTCTCAATATGGCAGTTAAAGCCACTCGCAATATGGAACTATGATCACTCATAAATCAAAACAACTATGACACAAAAAACCGCTCAAAATTGATTGTGGTATGAAAACCACTCAAAATCAAAGGCATTGTGGCATAAGAACCGCTCTAAAAGAGCAATGGTATTATAACCACTCAAAAATCAAAGGGAGTACAACATAACAACAACTCTAAAAGAAAGTGGCATTAGAACCACTAAAACTCAAAGTGACAGAAAGAAAGAGGAGAAGTGGCTCCAAAATATATCGAGCATAATAGAAAAGGGAAAAAAGAGAAAGTTTGGAAATGCATCCAACTTTTGTGTGCTTTTCACAATAGATTGACACTCTTTATATAGTGATGGAAGCAAACTCACATATGTTTTCTATCCAATGTGAGACTTCAATAAAAGTTTGAGAATCTTTATATAGTGATGAAAAATTTTAAATTCACACACTAACATACTCTATGTTCTAACAATCCCCCACTTGAATTAAAAAAAAATATTTTCTGAAGTAGCGTAAAACGCTTCTATAAGATTGTGCATAAGAAAATGTGTCTCTTGACTTGAAACTTTGCATAATAAGTGAGATTCAGATTCAACAAGAGTTACACGTAGTCTTGAACTCTATATTTGACATCAAACCTACACACAACCTTTTCATAGGGTGTATTTTAGAAAGCACGTGCGTTAATAGCCCTGCACATTTATCCCAGTATAGTGAATGTTCTAGGAATTCTGCCTCAAAAGTCCAAAGGAAGCGGCCCTACTTCCACATTCACATAGGTGAGTCTATCAAGAGTACTCCTGTAGCTAGGTACTCCACTCCACATAGAGTATAGATCTCATTAACAGATTCTATTATCCCATCTTATCATCGCTTCAAGAATTGTGCTTCTCTAATATATAATAGCATGTTCATCTCATATCACTTCATGACTTGTTACTACCCATTGAACCGAATTTTTTGGGATCTCCAGTTTTTTAGGCCGGATTACCATCATACGTGACTCTATAGGCATTAGTCTCATCCTTTTGGATGTAGTTAGGACTTTCACATTAGCTAACCCTTTCGTCAAAGGATCTGCTAAATTCTCATCATTGCGTACATGATCCACTATAAAAGCTTCTTTAGAAAGTAACTCTCCAACAGTGATGTGCTTACGACGTATTTGTCGTCTCTTACCATTGTAATAATGATTCTCAATCTTTGTAATAGCCACGATTTTATCGCAGTGGATCTACAAAGCTGACATAGGTTTTTCCCATAAAGAAATTTCAGCAAGCAAGCATCTCAGTCAGCTCGTTTCTTCACTAGCAATAGCTAGTACTATCATTTCAAACTCCATAGTGGACTGAACCAGTATTGTCTTTTTCTTCGATTACCAAGATACAGCACCACTGGTTATACTCAAAATATAGCCACTGGTTGCTTTGAAGTCATCTGATATGGTCTTCCAATCAACATCACTGAATCTTTCGAAGACAGTAGGAAATCTTTGATAGTGTAATCCTAGACTCCTGGTCCTTTTTAGTTATCTCATGACTCTTTCGACAGTGTGCCAATTCTCCATATTAGCTCTATTGATAAACCATCACAACATTCCCACAACTTAGGTATTGTCAGGTCTAGTACAGTTAGTGGTATACATGAGGCTGCTAATGATGCTCGTATATTCACTTTGTGTAACACCTTCACTAGTATTCTTGAAAAGTTTCGCTCTTGGATCATATGGTGTGCAAGCATGTTTACAGTCAAAGTATTTGTATTTCTTTAGGATCTTTTCAACATAGTGAGACTGATCCAAAGATATTACTAGGTTGAGTCGCGGACTAGGTCGCTCTCTTTTAGACATTTCACGGCACTGCCCAAATTGTGCAAGGCAGACTATCAACCACATCGTCCCTAGGATAAAATAGCCCAGACAAACTGTATCGGAGCTCTACTGCACCGTAGAAAATTGTTCTAGAATTGCACCCTCAATATGGCGGCAGTTAAAGTCACTCTCGATATGGCGGTTAAAGTCACTCTCAATATGACGGTTAAAGTCACTCGCAATATGGTACTATGCCCACTCATAAATCAAAAGAACTACGACACCAAAACGACAGAGATTACGACATAAAAACCGCTCTAGCATAATAGAAAGGGAGAAAAGAGAAAGTTGGAAAATGCAATCAACTTTTGTGTACTTTTCACAATAGATTGACACTCTATATATAGTAATGGAAACAAACTCACATATATTTTCTATCCAATGTGGGATTTCAACAAAAGTTTGAGAATCTTTATAGTGATGAAAACTACTCAACATATAAGAGTTTTTCAATGTGATACTTCAACAACTTTTAAATTAATAGAGTAACATACTCTATATTTTAACAATAACTAAATAAATGAAATAATGAATTTAGGTAGAAAATTATAAATCGGTAGTTTATGAAATTTTATTCTAATTAATAATGACAGAATATTTTAAAAATTTCAATACGAGGGACACGGAAACACTTATGTTTCACGTTTCAACTATTAGAAAATCAAATAAGAAAAAGCAATCTTATTCCCTTCTCTCCTTTTCATTTTTCCATTATTACGCATATGCCATTTTCTACCCCTCTTCCCACAGTTCCATTTGTCTTCAAACATAATTAAATTTTGCCACTTTCAAAAGATTTCAACTCTGTGCTCTCATACACTTTTTGCATATAAGTAATTAGGGTTAAGAAAAGCAGAACCCTAAGCTTTGCGTTAAGTGGAGTTGGTTAGTATTTATTGTTCAATTTCTCTCTATTTCTTCATTTTTCTCTCCTCTCTACTAAATAGTATATAAGACTGACGATAATAATCCAATTAAATAAATAAGTAAAGTTTCATCTTAATTTTTTCCTCTTGCACCTCAGAGATCAAATTCTTCTTATTGTTAGCGGTGGTCTTGACAATTGAAGGAGGGAAAACACCAACACAACCAATTTTAGAAGGGAAAGAGATAATGAAGAATCTTCACTTATTCTATTTACCACAAATGATGGGTTTGATTAAATTATTGTGCTTCTATTTTTTGGATTCAATTATAGTAATAATTTTTAAATTCATATTGTGAAACTCAAGTTAAACTCTTATTTGATCGAATATAATTACATGTGGTCACTATTTTATATGAGTATGAAGTTTTTGCTATAAAAAACTGTGTGTGCTTGAAGTAAATATGCATTAATGTGCATTAGCTAATAGTTTTTGTCAATAATAAACTCGAAAATTAAAATCTTGAATGATTTTGTACCCCTAATTATTCTCAATTTTACCAACTATCACCTCTCACTTCTCATCTTAACTCCCACAATCTCAGTAGAGTGGTTGTATTGGTTGAAGGTGTGATTGGGTGTGTAATATGATAAAATCAATGCATTGGTAAAAAAAAATAATAAGGAAGAGGTATGACAGATCGGTGATGGCGGATTTTGCTTCCTTTATTTCAACACTTTACGAAAAATCGGCCTCATTCTCGATCTCATCCTTGTCCCCAATGGAGGTCGAATTCTCTCCCAGCCCAACCATACATATAATAAAATAACAAATATTCACATGTACTATAATTAATATAATATAATATTATTTTTGAGTTTCGAAAAACAATTTCAAAATAAATTTATGTCCACGAATATATTATTGGGTTGAGTCACGGATTAGATCGCTCTCTTTAAGAAATTTTGCAGCACTATCCAAATTGTACAAGATAGACTATCAATCACGACGTTCTCATGATAAAATAGCTAGACAAACTGTATCAGAGCTGCACTGTAGAAAACCGTTCTATAATTACATCCTCAATATGGCAGTTAAAATCACCCTCAATATGAGAGTTAAAGTCACTCTCAATATGGAGGTTAAAGTCATTCGCAATATGGTACTATGACCACTCATAAATCAAAAGGACTACGACACAAAAACTGCTCAAAAAAGACTGTGGAATGAGGACCACACAAAATCGAATGAATCACGGTATAAAAACTATTCTAAAAGGACAGTTGTATTATAACCATTCAAAAATTGAAAGGGCTACGAAATAAAAACCGCTATAAAAGAAAGTGGTATTAGAACTAGTAAAACTCGAAGGGACAGAAAGAAAGGAGAGAAGTGACTTTGAAATATATCAAGCAGAATAAAAAAATGGAGAAAAAAGAAAATTTGGAAATGCATCCAAGTTTGGTGTGCTTTTCACAAAAGTTTGACGTTGAAAACTACTCGATATATGGGAATTTTCCAATGTGGTACTTCAACAATTTTTAAATTCACACACTAACATACTCTATGTTTAACCAATCCCCCACTTGAATTAAAAAAATGTTTCTAAAATAGCGTCAAACACTTCTATAAGATCGTACATAAACAGAGGTGTCTTCTGACTTGAACCTTTGCGTAGTAAGTAAGATTCAGATTCAACAAAAGTGACTCGTATTCTTGAACTCTATCTCTAACATCAAACCCACACACAACCTTTTCATAGGATGTATTCTTAAAAGTCCGTGCATTAATGGCCCTACACGTTTATACCAGTATAGTGAACGCTCTAGGAATTCTGCCTAAAAATTCCATATGAAGCGGCCCCACTTCCACATTCACATAGGTGAGTGTATCAAGAGTACTCATGTATCTGCGTACTCCACTCCACATGGAGTATAGATCTCATTATGAGTTTCTATTATCTTATCCTATCATTGTTGAGACAAAATCTCTTTCAAATGGTTTTAATGATAACAAAATTATTGATTATGATTCTTGTTAAAACTAATTTGTGCTCTTGAGTATATTAATATTAGAAAATAGGTTGCTCTTTAAAAGAAACAAAATATGAGTCAATCCAACAAGTTTTTCAAACTGGAGGATGGACTAGAGGATGAACCAACAATTATGCAAAATCTTCAAAATCACGATAACATTGATTTCTTGTCAAAAGAGAAGTTAAATCAGTGTTAAAGTTTGAAAGAAAATTAAAGTCAACTGAAGAAAACAAAGGCGGAGGATGAACATAGAAGAATGAAGTGTAAGAGGGTGGACCTCCAGCTCTCTTCATCCTCTTATGATGAAAATGGTTCTACCTTTTCAAAGTACTTAAAGGTGGTACTAAACAAGACCAAAATAGAATCTGACATGTCTTGGAGAACGAAAAAGCAAAAGGACAACTAAGGCCCAAACATCAAGGAGGTTTGAACCTCCTATACGAGGATGGATTGTATTCTGATCCTCATACGCTCAAACAAGACAAAAGACACCTGGATGGACTTTTGATTAAAGTGCCCAACGGTCATGAAACATCTAAGCACATGGATAGACCATCTTACAACTCTATAAAAGGAAGGGTGCTCTTCTTCATTCAACACACAACTACAAAGCATACAAAGAAAAATTCTAAGAGATATCCAGTGCATTCTCATCCTCTCTTTATACTCTCTATTGTCTTACACTAGATCTTTGAAACATCTTTTTAGAAAGTGTTAGTAAAGAGATACATCACAAACATCATAAAACAATATTGTAATTTCTAAGTGAGTTACACTTAGAAATAGTTGAAATCCTATGAGAAGATATTGTAAGCTTGGTGAGACTTTAGAACACACAAGTTGTAACTGACCTCTGTGAGAGGTTGATCGTTTTTCCTAGTGAAATCTCATAAGTGTGTGAGGACTGGACGTAGCCCTTATTGGGTGTACTAGTATAAAGTTGTGAGTGTCAACTTCTAACCTCTCTCTCTCTCTCTATCTTTTAGTAATATGTTCATACTCATAGTTTTAAATTTCCAACCTCTGATTTTCATCCTCTCGAAGAGGATAAAGCTTTAAAACTCAAAAGAAACTTTAAAACAACAAATATCTCTATTCAACCCCCCCTTCTAGTGATATTCTAGCTACTTCAATTGGCATTAGAGCAAGGTTCTCTAGAAAACTATGCCTAACAATGTAAGAGAAAAAGATCAAAAGAAAAAATGTCAAAAGTCAAGTATATCCCTGAAGGAGGATCATCCAGCAGACCTCCCTATTTTGATGGCACAAATTACTATCACTGGAAAGGAAAGATGAGATTGTTTCTCATATCAGAAGATAACAACATGTGGTCAGTGGTTGAAAATGGAAATCGCGTCATTAGAATCAACAACACAGATTCATCCTCCGACGAAAAACCTTAAGCACAATGGACGGCTGAAGAAAATGCTAAGGTACTCCTAAACTCAAAAGCTCATTTATTTCTAACGTGTGCTTTGAGCAGGGAAGAATATGACAGAGTTGAAGAATGCCAAAGTGCTAAGGAACTATGGGACACTCTGAAAATCCATCATGAAGGATCAAGTCACGTTAAAGAGGCTAGGATTGACATAGGTGTAAGAGAATTTGAGCTGTTCGAAATGAAGGAAGAAGAAACGATTGATGAAATGTTCTCAAGGCTAACAATCATTCTAAACAACTTAAGGTCTCTTGGAAAGGAATACTCCGTTCAAGAGAGGATAAGGAAAATTCTAAGGAGTTTACCAAAAGAATGGAGACCAATGGTGACTGCCATTACAGAAGCAAGAAACCTGGCCACCATGAGGTTAGAGGATCTGGTTGGGACTCTTAGAGCTCATGAACCATTACTGCTTACTGATAAACCAAGAAAAAAGGGAAAAATGATTGCGTTAAAATCTAGACAAACTGAAAGTCCATCCTCCAAGAAGACTGAAGATGTCATAAAAAGGGAAAACTCAGAATATTCTCTATCTGACGAAGAGGATGAACTCGCTCTGATTTCTAGAAGAATTCATAGGATGATAAATAGGAGAGGACAAGACAAAAGATCTCCTCAGAAAGAAAAAACTGACAAAAGTCAGATAACTTGTTTTGGATGCAACAAAGTGGGACACTACAAAACTGAGTGTCCTTTGAACAAAAGGAACACAAGAAGATTTCACAATAAAAATAAATCTATGATGGCTATTTGGGATGACAGCGACAGATCATCCTCCGAGCAAGACAAAGAAGAAGAGGCTAACCTCTGTCTTATGGCAAACTCATATATTGATAAGGTAACCATTGCAGAACTATGTCCCTCTTGTGAAAAATTAGAAATTGAATTTGACAATCTTTTAAATGACTCAAACAGTCTATCTAATAAATGTGGTTTTCTGAAAATTCAACTTTATGAAATAAAGAAGGTAAATGAGGAACTTCAAGCTAAGAATGATAAATATCAAAAAATCATTCTAGATTTGCAGCAATCTCATAGAAAAATTTCTGAACAACAAAAAAAATTTAAACAAAAAGAATGTCAATGTTCATCCTCCAGAAGAGGATACAGAGAAGAAGGATTTAAAAATAAAGGTTGAAGAACTCAAGAATGACATTACCAACTTTGTTAAATCCACTGAAACATTTCAAAAAATTATGGGATCTTAATATGGAAATTTTTACAAAGCTAGTATTGGATTTAAAAGTTCTCAAAAGCAAAAATTATGTGAAAATTTCTTTCTACCAAATAAACAAGAGGATAAGCCAAAATGCACATTTTGCAAAAAACATGAACATACTATCAAAGTTTGTCATGCTAAGAAAAGGGATGAAAATAACAAAAGGAGATGTTCATTTTGTGATAAGCATGGACACCATGATTCCATTTGCTATCATAAAAAGAAAATCCTTACAAGAGGACGAACTAACCACCAAAGACCCAATTCTATATGGGTACCTAAGTCACTTGTAAACTCTGACACAGGCACATCTTTTGATCAACAAAAGAAAGCCATGGTTCTTGGACAGTGGCTGCTCAAGGCATATGACAGGGGATAAACATTGTTTCATTTCGCTAGAAACAAAGGATGGAGGATCAATCACCTTTGGAAACAATGATAAAGCCCAAATAAAAGGTACAAGTATCATTGGTAAAAATAATTCTGCAAAAATTGAAAATGTTCGGTATGTAGATGGTTTAAAACATAACTTGCTAAGCATTAGACAACTGTGTGATAGTGGATTTGAAGTTATTTTTAAACCCACTCTATGCGAGGTTAAACATTCATCCTCGGGTAAAGTTTTCTTCTCCGGTTTTCGAAAAAAGAATTTATATGTGTTATATTTGGATGATTTGCCTACTGAATCTTGTTTTATTTCTCTTGAAAAAGATAAATGGATATGGCACAAACGAGCCAGTCATACAAGCTTAAACGCTATTTCTAAATTATCAAAATTAGAACTAGTCAAAGGTCTTCCAAAAATTAATTTTGAGAAAGACAAAGTGTGTGAAGCTTGTGCCAAAGGAAAACAAGTTAAAAGTAGTTTTCACTCAAAAAATATTGTGTCAACAAATCATCCTCTTGAACTCCTTCATATTGACCTCTTTGGTTCTATTAAAACTCCATGTCTTAGTGGAAAAAAATATGGATTTGTAATAGTTGATGACTTCTCATGATTTACATGGGTTCTATTTTTAAAACAATAAAATAAAGCTTTTGATGAATTTCAATATTTTTGTAAAACAATTCAAAATGAAAAAGCTACTAAATTTTTTTTCTGTGAGAAGTGATCATGGAGGTGAGTTTGAAAATGAGTCTTTTAAAATGTTTTTTTGATGAAAACAAAATTTCTCATAATTTTTCTTGTCCAAGAACTCCTCAACAAAATGGAGTTGCTGAAAGGAAAATAGAACTCTACAAGAAATGGCTAGAATTATTTTGAATGAAGCCAACATTGAAAAATACTTTTGGGCTGAAGCCATTAACACAGCTTGTTATGTTTCAAATCGTGTATCCATCAGAAAATTTTTAAATAAAACTGCTTACGAACTTTGGAAAGGTAGAAAACCAAATATTTCTTATTTTCATATTTTTGGTTGTTATTGCTACATACTAAATGATAAAGAAAATTTGGGAAAGTTTGATCCAAAATCCGATAAAGGAATATTTTTAGGATACTCCACATCATCAAAAGGTTATAGAATTTATAATCTTAGGACTCAAACTGTGGAGGAGTCCATGCATGTTATTTTTGATGAGTTTGATGACTTGTGTTTAGAAAATATGGATAAAGTAGAAGAAGATGAACATTCATCCTCTAGAGTACTGTAAGACCCTTAAATTTAAAATAAATTATGGATTAATATCAAGTGTAATTTTGGAATATTTGTAAAATATTTGATATATGTGTATTTATATATATATATATATATATATATTTTTGAGATTGATTAAAATTATTGAACGGAGGATAAATTAATTTAACTACGAGTAATTAAATTATCGGGCAGCTAATCAAGATTTTATCTATCGACTTAATTGCGACAGAAATATTTAGTTGCTTGAGGGGCAAGTTTAAATATAATATTATATATGTATATACATTGTTGGTAAAGTATGTGTATATATATGTGTTGTGTGTGAGGTAGCAAGGATGCCTATATATATATATATGCAAGTGAGGAAAGAAAGGAAAAATAACAGAAGCAGAATCAGTCTTCCTCCTGCCCGCGTGCTTTCTTTCTTTTCTTCCTTCTTCTTCTGGTTCGCTTGTGTTGGAGGAAAAGGGGGATGCTCAAAAGTCAAATTACTTGGAAATCCAAGCGTCGAAATAGAAAGTGCTAAGCAGGAAAGTCGTTCCTCTCATCTTCACGGTGCTAACGAACTAACTTTAGTAGCGACGACGCGAGCGGGAGTGTCACCGGTTTTTGTTGCGGTAACGGAAACGAGCAAGAAAACGTAACTAAGGTAAGGGGCACCTTCCAACTTTCTAGATTGCATTTAGGGCTATAAATGCATGTGTGATGGATGATTATATGTGAGGTTCTGTTTTGAAAGTGAAACTGCTTTGCATGTTGTTGTGAGTGATAAAAATGCATGTTGTTGAAATAATGCATGTTTGTGAGTTGTTGTTGCTGTGCTGTTCTAGTTGATGTTATTGATGTTACTGCCTTCTTGTTGTTGTAAACGAAATCATTGATGTTGTGTTGAGAAATGTTCTGAGTTTTGTGGTTCAAAAGAATGGTGATTGTGTTATGGTGTTGGTGGTGGTTTTCGAAGAAAAAGTTTGAAACTATGTTGAAGTTTTCTGGAAAATCTCACTGTATTCGAATGTGTATTCGAATACGGTACTAGTGTATTCGAATACATTCCTGTAAATTTTCAGTTTTTATTCAAATTTTGAATGTCGTATTCGAATACGACACTCCGTATTCGAATACAAATACATGATTTTTGCTCTTGTTTTAGCATCTGTATTCGGCTACGACCTTGTCATATTCGAATACATGATTGCAAGTTTTGCTACTGACTTCGCATCTGTATTCGGCTACGACCCTGTCGTATTCGATTACAGAATTGCTGATTTTTCCACTGTTTTCGCATCTGTATTCGGCTACGACATACTCGTATTCGAATACATAAATGCTGATTTTTCACTGTTTTCGCATCTGTATTCGAATACAAGGATACTGTATTCGAATACATATTGATTTTTTTCAAACACTCTATTTTAAACATTGGTTTATGCACTTAATGAGTTGGAAAACATTTGGAAGGTATATGACAAACTTGGAGTTTTTGAGATGTTTTGAGATGGGTTGAGATGGTTTGAGGTGGTGATGGAGTGTCAGGATTTCAGATTGGTTTTGCATACTGTTTTCACTGAAGAGAAAACATAGCATGTCCATGCATTGCATAGTCAGGTGGTGACCGCGATGGGCCACAAAGTTGATGCGGTGACCGTGATGGACCGCGAAGTTAAGTAGTAACCATGGGTTGTAGAATAGTTCCGCGTGTATTAGACGGTCTATTCTATTCGGGGACAGAGTAGTACCGCATGTATTAGACGGTCTATTCTATCCGGACTACGGAATGGTTCCGCGTGTATTAGACGGTCCATTCTATCTGTGCGAGGATTTAGCTTCTGTGTATTTGGCCTGTGAGAGGCTAATACACGTAAATGTAGTAATCGTGATGGGTTGTAGAATAGTTTCACGTGTATTAGACGGTTTATTCTATCCGGGTTGAGAGTAGTTCCGCGTGTATTAGACGGTCCATTCTATCCGTGCGAGGATTTAGCTTCTGTGTATTTGGCCTGTGAGAGGCTAATACACGTAAATGTAGTAACCGTGATGGGTTGTAGAATAGTTCCGCGTGTATTATACGGTCTATTCTATCCGGGTTGAGAGTAGTTCCGCGTGTATTAGACGGTCTATTCTATCCGGACTACGGAATGGTTCCGCGTGTATTAGACGGTCCATTCTATTTGTAAAATCGTGTTGGTCCATGAGAGACTACACCTTGGTAATTCCAAGAGTTTCGTACATTGGCATTTACATATTGCATCGGGATGGATGATTGTGAGTCATATTTGAAAAAGTGTTGATGAGTGGAAATTGAAGTGTGCAAGTATTTTATGAATTCTAAGTTTCCAATGAGTTGTGGGGATGGTTGATTGTATTTGTACTTGCAACATGATTTTTATATTAAATTGTTTGCTGTTTTGCAAAGATGCAAATGTCATGTATTTTAAAAAGTGAGCATCCTTATTTATCATCGTTGTTATAGCATTGAAATATGCCATGAGTGTATTTGTTATATTTGAAATAATTGCTATGTGGTAATTGTTAATTTCGGTCGGTGACCCTTTACAATTATTGTGGAAAATTGGGCTTTGCCCTCATATGATACTCGAACCCGTCCCACCGACGGTTACACTAACGACGGAGACGTCGTTAGTTTTCCTTGATCTTCACATACAGAGTATTTATGGACAACGCAGAGGAACAGACAACTGGGGTGAAGGCGAGACTTGTAGAGGATGCGGTGGAAACCGTGCTACTGTAGCCTTAGTGCATGATCAGTTTAGACTTGTTGTATAGGGTCTTGAGCTCAGTGGATGTAATTATTTATTTTGGGATAATTGTATATTTTTCCGCACTCTGATAGTATTTTGGTGGGCCGCGATCCGGATGTTTTTTGGAGATATTATGACACTAACTTTTGTTGACGTATTATCGTTTTTTGTATTAAAAGTATTAATTCCCAAAACTTAATTACTTAGTTATCTTTACGATGTAATTATTTAATTATTCTTGTCATTTGAATTTAAGATGTATTATTTTATGAGATGACTAAATTTTATTTTATTTTAATTCTTTTGAATTAATTCTGAAAATTCGGTTATTTATTTTGGTTTAAAAGAAAAATACACTCGCGCTGTTTAAAATTCGGGGTGTTACAAGTACATTGTCCAAATGAAGAAGACGATTCTGATCCATCCTTACACCAGCCTCCAAGAGGATGGAAGGTGGCAACGCATCATCCTTTTGATCTGATTATTGGGGATATGGCAGATGGTGTGAGGACCAGACAATCCTTCTAACAACAAGGCCATGATATCACAAGTTTAACCAAAAAATATTGATCAAGCAATATGTGACAAATCATGGGTAGAAGCCATGATGGAGGAACTGTCACAATTTGAAAGAAATAAAGTATAGGATCTTGTGCCCCATCCTCTGGACAAATCCATCATTGGAACAAAATGGATCTTTAGAAATAAACTAAATGAAGATGGAGAGGTCATTAGAAATAAAGCAAGACTAGTGGCTCAAGGTTACAACCAACAAGAGGGAATAGATTATGATGAAACATTCCCTCCGGTTGCTAGACTTGAAGCTATTAGAATCCTCCTAGCTTATGCCACTCATAAAGGTATCAAACTATTTCACATGGACGTCAAAAGTGCCTTTTTGAATGGTTTCTTAAATGAGGAGGTTTATGTTCACCAACCTCCTGGTTTTGTAAATGAAAAGAAGCCTAATCATGTGTTCAAACTCTCTAAAGCTCTTTACGGATTAAAACAAGCTCCTCGAGCTGGGTATGAGAGGTTAAGCTCGTTTTTGAAAGAAAATGGCTTTTCAAGAAGATAGATTGATACCACACTCTTTAAGAAAATTCTTCCTTGGGTTACAAATTAAACAAATGCAAACTGGCATTTTCATTTCCCAAGAAAAGTACACCAAAGATCTCCTAAAAAAATACAACATGGATTCAGCAAAAACCATGGGAACTCCTATGCATCCATCCTCCATGTTACCTAAAGATGATGAAGGAACCTCCATATCTGAAAAGGAGTACAGAGGGATGATTGGATCCTAACTATACTTAACTGCCAGTAGGCCTGACATTGTGTTTGTTGTTGGGCTTTGTGCACGATTTCAATCCTCTCCTAAGGAATCTCATCATACAGCTGTGAAAAGAATTTTTAGATATCTGATTGGAACCACTGATGTTGGAATATGGTATAAAAAGAGTTCAAACCTTGACCTCTTGGCATATTGTGATGCGTATTATGCAGGAGATAAAGTTGAAAGAAAGAGCGCAAGTGGAACCTGTCAATTCCTTGGGGAGTCTCTCATAAGTTGGTCATGCAAAAAACAAAGCACAATTGCATTATCAACTACAGAGGCAGAATATGTATCAGCTACACAATGTTGCTCACAAATACTTTGGATAATAAATCAACTAGAGGACTACTCACTAAGGTACGCAAAAATTCTCATCCTTTGTGATAATACAAGTGCCATAAATCTTTCCAAATATCCCATACAACATTCTCGATCCAAGCATGTTGAAATTAAACATCATTTCATAAGAGATCATGTTCAAAAGGGAGATATTGAGCTAATTTTTATTGAAACTGAAAAATAATTAGCAGACATTTTTACCAAACCTCTTCAGGAGGACATATTCAAAGGCATTTTAGAGAACCTCTCCATCATAAGTCTCTCAAAAATACTTTAAATTTTTTTTCTATTTTTTAATTTTACAATATATTTTAAACATTTGCCTTCTTTGGAAAAATCACTTTGTATCTAAACTCCTGTCCAAAAAGCAATATCCTCAACTTAACCAAGAAAATGAGCAAACTCTAAATGATGTTTGTTCACTTTCAATTCTTATTTTTGTCAAAATCTGATTTGGGTCAAAATCTAGAATACTTGTGAAGTGTTACTCTTAGCCCAAACATTTTGCAGATTCAAAAAACCCAAAAGAGGATTATTCCTTTTTTGGTGAAAAGGCCCAGTCAACTGCCAAGCCAGCGCACGCTTCCCCTCTGCTGGTCAGTTTTTCCGCGAAACTCCTTGGTTTCCACCACACATTAAATGCTCTGACGGCTCAAGGTGACTGTTACTGTCACCCACGTGGCCCTAGTCAAAGCCTACTCCATCATCACCTCACGTCCAATCCCAACGGCTATAATTCCTTCAAATATTCCTTCCTTCTTCCTCCAACTGATACGTCAAACCTCCTTCCACCTTAAACCTACTGCTTTGTAAACCTTCAACCATTCATCAAAATTCTCAGCAAAACTCTTTCTACCTTTTTAGTCGAATGGCTCGCACCAAGCTATCTGCAAAGCGAAAATTCTTAGAAAATGATCCTGAAGAATCTTATGAAAATTATTCGAGCAATAACGAGGAGGATGAAGAAATCCTCCAACCTGAACCAATGACCACCATCCATCCTCCTTTCCACACTGCAACGATTCCTAACATTGCCTCCACTCCTCCTCACTTAAACCAAACTTGTTCCTCCTCGTCAAAAATCTCTTCATTTGTTCCTGTTCGAAGGTTCTCCAGAATCATGTCTGGGGTCACTTCCTCAAAAAGACCAATCACACAAGACAATACCGTCTACGTGATTGACTCTGATGATTCAGAGAAAACAGTTTCTACTGACTCTATTCGTCAACCACCCTAAAAAAAAACCACCTCTCCAAAAAATTCTCCTTCACCTAAAACCACTCCCATAAAATAGCCTTGTTCCAAACCCGCATCTAAACAAAAACATTCTGGGTCCGTAGCCTCTCTATTTGAAACTACAGCTTTGGAGAAAATCTATTTCTGCAAATGGCACGACAAATCCGTGGTCAATGGAAAGTTCATTTATCTTGCTGACCTAAAGAAAGGAGGCTTCAACATTGAAGAAGTATTTGACCAAATTGGATGGACCTCAGTTTTGAGAGTGAACGAACCACAATATCCTCGCCTTGTGCGAGCATTCTATGCTGCTGCAAATGGGTCCAAGGGAGATACTGGCTTCAGTAACATCCTCAAGGGAGTACAGATGGAGATAAATCCTACTTCCTTGTGTCAAATTCTGGACATTCAAGATGAAGGCTCCCTCTGCTTCTCTAAAAAATGGTACTCTCAGTGCCATGTCTCTCGAACTTATGTGCTTCAAAACACACTCATCCATCCTCCTAAGCCTCAAGTGGCTTCTAACCTCCTGCCCTTATGTCGTATCCTCCATAAGATTTGTGTACATTCTATTGTACCAAGGGCTAGAAGCTTTGAGAAAGTCACTGAACTTGATCTTCTACTCATCCACCACCTCACACTGGCACTCCTCTACATTTGGGGTACATTATTTTTAACTTCATGTTAAATGCCGCTGTTCTGGGTCGTTCCGCCCCTTATGGAATGATCCTCACAATTTTTTTTAAATTCTTTAAACTACCTCTTGAGGACGAGCCCTCAGTCTACTTTAATAGCACATTCTCCATGCGAAATGTAAAGCAGATGAAGCTCCAACCTCTCGATTTGCCTCACTCCACCAAATCCACCACCAAAACTTGCATACCATAAAAAAAACCATCAACAGTGCCACCATCCAAGAAGAAGAAAAAGCAAAGAAAATCTTCTTCCACTTCTCCAACATTTCAAAAGGAAAAAATCTAACCTCATGCAGAGGATACCACCACCCCTACTAATCTGGAACCTTATATCAGTACTGATCGAACTCCCTCTCCCCCCTGTGAGTTTGATGTTACATGTCCCACACATTCATCACCACTATCCATCATTCCATCCACTCATGAAGATGTCACTACTGCCAACTAGCCACCAGAGGATGCTCCTCTTCAACTTATGGAGGATGGTGAAGACCTCTACTATGATCTAAATTTGCACCACTATACATTCTCTCCAAGAAACCCTACTGAAGACGAGCCTATTGACACTTCTATGAACTTAGCTGACACCTTCATAATACCCCCATATCCTAAACCAAGTCCATCAAAGCCGCCTCATGAAAGTTTGAATGCTGGTACTCCTTTTGTCCTGCCTTCCACTACTGTTGTTCCACTTCAAACTACTCCTACTGCTGGTGAGTCCTCCCGACCTCTTCCTGAGGTTACTGGTCAGTTTAGCTCAATCAACTCCTTCTTGGCCAAGACCAGTGAGCACGTATCTTCGGACAAAACTGGCAGCTCGCAAAATAAAAGTGCAAGTGTTAATGATGTTCCCAAAGAAAATCGCTCAAGCAAGAAGACGGAAGAACGAAGAACTCAAAACGAAATCAGGCTGTTGAAAAAGATTCGCAAAGATCAAAAGAAGCTATTTGTAAGCATCACTAATTTTCAACACCGGATGACTCAATTTGACCTCATCCTTGAATTGGTCACCAAACATCTCGTTCCCACCATTGCAGCAGGAGACCATCCTCTTGTACTACAAGCCCAACTTCCTCCAACTGCTGCTCCACGTCCTTCCATGTCCTCCTCCTCAAATGACTCCTCACCTTCCAACTGATCATCCCCCATCATATTTCACTTCTATTTTTGTTGCTGCCCAAATTAAGGGGGAGCAAGATTTTGAAGATTTTAGTTGCAATCCTTGTAGTTTTGTTAAAAATGTTTCGACCCATGTTTGTAATGATTTTTTGAATCATGCCATCTAATTATTATTCAACTAAATGAAAGTTAGCTCATTCCAAAATTTGCATATCTCAAAATCATTTTTACAAAAAATGCTTAAAATGAAATTGTTTAAAACATTACTTATAGAATTAAGGGGGAGCTTAAATTCATGATTATTAAACTCTATCATAATCTAAAGAATTTTGTCATCATCAAAAAGGGGGAGATTGTTGACACAAAATCTCTTTCAAATGGTTTTAATGATAACAAAATTATTGATTATGATTCTTGTTAAGACTAATTTGTGCTCTTAAGTGTACTAATATTAGAAAACATACTGTTCTTCAAAAGAAACAAAATATGAGTCAATCCAACAAGTTTTTCAAACTAGAGAATGAACTCTCAAAGAGGATGAACCAACAATTATGCAAAATCTTCAAAATCACGATAACATTGATTTCTTGTCAAAAGAGAAGTTAAATCAGTGTTAAAGTTTGAAAGAAAAAATAAGTCAACTGAAGAAAAAAAGGATAGAGGATGAACATAGAAGAATGAAGTGTAAGAGGATGGACCTCCAGCTCTGTTCATCCTCTTATGATGAAAATGGTTCTACCTTTTCAAAGTACATAAAGGTGGTACTAAACAAGACCAAAATAGAATCTGACATGTCTTGGAGAACGAAAAAGCAAAAGGACAGCTAAGGCCCAAACATCAAGGAGGTTTGAACTTCCTATACGAGGATGGACTATATTCCGATCCTCCTGCGCTCAAACAAGACAAAAGACACCTGGATGGCATTTTTGTAATTAAAGACTATTGGCCTTGAACTTTTGATTAAAGTGCCCAACGATCATGAAACATCTAAACACATGGATATACCATCTTACAACTCTATAAAAGGAAGGGTGCTCTTCTTCATTCAACACACAACTACAAAGCATACAAAGAAAAAGTCTAAGAGCTATCAAGTGCATTCTCATCCTCTATTTATACTTTCTATTGTCTTGCACTAGATCTTTGAAACATCTTTTTAGAAAGTGTTAGTAAAGAGATACATCACAAACATCATCAAACAATATTGTAATTTCTAAGTGAGTTACACTAAGAAATAGTTGAAATCTGTGAGAAGATATTGTAAGCTTGGTGAGGCTCTAGAACACACAAGTTGTAACTGACCTCTGTGAGAGGTTGATTGTTTTTCTTAGTGAAATCTCACAAGTGTGTGAGGACTGGACGTAGCCCTTATTGGGTGAACCAGTATAAAGTTGTGAGTGTCAATTTCTAACCTTTCTCTCTCTATCTTTTAGTAATATGTTCCTACTCATAGTTTTAAATTTCCAACCTCTGATTTTCATCCTCTCGAAGAGGATAAAGCTTTAAAACTCAAAAGAGAATTTAAAACAACAAATATCTCTATTCAACCCCTCTTCTAGTGATATTCTAGCTGCTTCAATAATCGCTTCAGGAATCATGCTTCTCTAATATATAATAGCATGTTCATCTCATATCATTTCACGACTTATTATTACCCATTGAACCTAATTATTGGAATCTCCAATCTTTTAAGTCAGGTTACCATCATGAGTGACTCTATAGGAATTAGTCACATCCTTTTGGATGTAGTTAGGACATTCTCTCTAACTAACCCTTTTGTCAAAGGATCTACTAAATTCTCATCAGTGCGTACATGATCCACTATAACAGCTTCTTTAGAAATTAACTCTCTAACAGTGTTGTTCTTATGATTTATTTGTCGTCTGTTACCATTGTAATAACGATTCTTAATCATTGCAATAAATGCATCATTATCGTAGTGGATCAACACAACTAGCATTGGTTTTTTCCATAAAGGGATCTCAGCTAGCAAGCATCTCAACCAGCTCGCTTCTTCACTAGCAATAGCTAGTGCTATCATTTCAGACTCCATAGTGGACTATCCAATATCGTCTGGTCTTTGATTTCCAAGATACATCACCATCGGCTTTGCTGAAAATACAACCATTGGGTTCTTTGGAGTCATCTGATAAACTGTTCCAATCAACATCATTGTATCCTTCAAGGATAGTAGGAAATCTTTGATAATAGAATATGTGACTCATGGTCATCTTCAAATATCTCATGACTCCTTCGATAGCATGTCAATGCTTCATACTAAGTCTATCGGTAAACCTGCACGATAGTCCCACAACGTCGGCAATGTTGGGTCTAGTACAGTTAGTGGCATACCTGAGTTTGCCAATGATACTCGCATATTCAGTTGTCTAACACCTTCACTAGTGTTCTTGAAAAGTTTCACACTTGGATCATATGGTGTGCAAGCAAGTTTACAGTCAAATTATTTGTATTTCTTTATTTAGGATTTTTTCAACATAGTGAGACTGATCCACATAAATTCTCTTTTCTGACCTAGTAATCTTGATTCCAAGGATTACACTCGCTTCTCTAAGGTCTTTCATATCAAAGTTGTTACGCAACAATGATTTCACAATATTTACAGCATGAATTTTTGAACCAAATATAGTAAGTCGTCTACATAGAGACATATGATAGTGCAAATGCCATTTTCATATTTGTAATAAATACATTTTTCATTTTCATTTTCTTTAAACTCATTTAATATAATCAAGTTATCAAACTTTTCATGCCATTGTTTAGGAGCTTGTTTAAGACTATACAGAGATTTATCTAACTTACAGACTTTGTCTTATTTCCATAAATTAAAAACTTTCAGGTTGCTCCATGTAGATTTCTTCTTCCAAGTTAGCATTAAAAAAGTTGTTTTGACATCCATTTGGTGTATCACCAAATTATGAATAGCAGCTAGTGAAATGAATACCCTAATGGATGTTATTCTAGTGGCCGGTTAAAAAGTTTTGAAGAAATCTATATTTTCTCTTTGTCTAAAACCATTGGCTACAAGGCGACCCTTGTATTTATCAACAGTTCCATCAAATTTTAGTTTCTTTTTCAAAATACATTTACAGCTTATCGGTTTGCAATCATTAGGCAAGTCTACTAGATGCAAGGTCCTGTTAGATTCTAGAGAATTCATCTCATCGTTTTTAGCTTCTTGTCATAAATCTGCATTTAATACTGACAAAGCTTCTTGAAGATTTGCAGGATCCTCGTCTAAAGTATAGGTCGTATAATCGGGTCCATAATCTTTAGAAACTATAACTCTTTTACTTCTTCGATTTTCTGTATCGCCTTGTTTGGTGCTTTCACTAATTCTTGTCGTAGGAACATGACTTGGTTCGCTGCCCCAACTATTTCTCGATTTGAAATGAAATTTATTTTCATAGAAGTCCACATCAGTTGACTCTATGATCACATTTGCATTTAGGTCCTAAAACCTATACCCTTTGTTGTTTACTGAATACCCAATGAATACAAATTCGTAGGATCTACTAGCGAGTTTAACTCGCTAGGGATCGAGAATTCTGACATAAGCCGGACAACCCAAAGTTCGAAAATAAGACAAGTCCAGTTGTCTTTTCTTCACTATTTCATAAGGAGATGTTTTGTTTTTAGATTTAGGAACTCTATTTAAAACATAGCAAATAGTCAAAATAATTTTCCCTTACTAGTGAGATGCAACACCAGAGTTAAGCATAATAGCAACAATTAATTTAGTAAGAATTTTATTCTTTCTATCAACTTTACCATTTATTTCAGGCGAATATGGTGCAGTTATTTCATGTATAATTCCATGCAATTTATAAAACTCATTAAATGAACTAGAATCATATGTAGTTCCTCTATCACTACAAAACCTCTTAATCTTTCTACTAAATTGATTTTCAATTTCAGTTACAAAGATCCTAAACATGTTAAGCGCTTCACTTTTATTTTTCATTAAATATACAAAAGTATAGTCATAACGATCGTCAATAAAAGTGATAAAATAAATTTTTTCAAAAGACTCAGATTCTCTAACTACAGATTAATGTGAACTCTTTGTTATGTTAGTTTGACTACAAAAATCACATTTTTGAAAACCATTTAAAGATAACTTTGAAATTAAACGTAAGTTACTTAAATTTGAAATCACATGACAGAGTCTAGTATGCCAAATACTAAAATCACACAACATGTAAATAGAACGAGACATTCTTAATTTCAATAGTTAATTTAAACATGTCTCAAGTGTACAATTTGCCAACAAATATATCATATTTGAAATTGGTGTACAAATCTTTTCAATTTGGTGTACAGATATGCTCCTATAGAGTAAGTAAACTCTTCCTTATTCAGAAAAAGAAAATCATAAACAAGATTTTTTCTTCTCTCTAGAGACGGGATTTTCATACTCTTTAGAGAATTTTCTTTTTGTTTTATGCTTGAGAGAATTTTTGAAATCCTTCCAAACAATGTCAGTTTGTCGATAATAACAATCAATTTCAAATTCATCTAAAGTCAAACCTTAAGAGATGATCTCATGAGCTATCTTCTGAATTTCACGGGAGTGAACCTACACGGATCTGTCATTGATCATCTAATACTCTGATACTTGAGATAGCGGCTACAACACACTTTTTAGCTCCAACTTTCTCCGTATCATATTTCTTCTTTATAGCATGTCAAACCTGTTTAACATTATTGCTGGAACTGTAGTATTCATACAGATCATTATCCCCCATGGGTTAATTCTTCAGATTTTTTATCCTTTTCTATTTGCCTCAAAGAAACAATGTATTGAAATCATAAACACCAGAACCAGATCCGGTAATCTCTTCGGTTAGCATAGCAGAAAGAAACGTCTTAAAATTGTTGCTTTTGAGTTTCGAAAAACTATTTCAAAATAAATTTTTTACCAAAGATATTACTGGGTTATGTCACGGACTAGGTCACTCTCTTTAAGACATTTTGCGGCAGTGCCCAAATTGTGCAAGGCAGACTATCAACCGTGACGTCCCCAGGATAAAACAGTCAAACAAACTGTATCGGAGTCCTACTTCATCGTAGAAAACCGTTTTAGAATTACACCCTCAAAATGGCGGTTAAAGTCACTCTCAATATGACGGTTAAAGTCACTCTCAATATGGCAGTTAAAGCCACTCGCAATATCGTACTATGACAACTCATAAATCAAAAGGACTACGACACAAAAAACTGCTCAAAAAGGACTATGGTATGAGGACCACTCAAAATCGAAGGGACTACGACATAAAAACCGCTCTAAAAGGATAGTTGTATTATAACCACTCAAAAATTGAAGGAACTACGACATAAAAACCACTCTAAAAGAAAGTGGTATTAGAACCACTGAAACTCGATGAGACAAAAAAGAAAGGTGAGAAGTGGCTCGAAAATATATCGAGCATAATAACAAAAAGGGAGAAAGGAGAAAGTTGGAAAATGCAATCAACTTTGATGTGATTTTCATATTAGATTTACATTCTTTATATAGTGATGGAAGCAAACCCGTTTTTTATTCAATGTGAGACTTTCATATTTATGGAGTTGAAAACTACTCTATGAGAGTTTTTCAATGTGGGACTTCAACAATTTTTAAATTCACACACTAACATACTCTATGTTCCAACATATAACTATAGTTATTAAACAATAATAAAGCAAAATATTAATTTCTATCACGAAAATATATTAATATTTTAGATATATACCAAATATTAAATAAAATAAATGAATACATATAATTAAAAATTATTTTGAAAGCGGGGTGAGTTGATAAGAGGTGGAGCAAGTATCAATACCTCACCCCTACTCCAACTTTAAATATCAGCGAAAACTCAAATCCGCATTAGATTAAAGTGAATTTTCCAATAAAGTTTGTCAGTTTTGGAGGTAATCACATATGTGAGTCTTGTTGTCACTTCTAGTCTAGTTGTATAGTTATAGGTGGAGATGGTCGAGGAAGCCAAAAAGGTTAAGATGGATGTCATCAACCACTTCAATCAAGTGGTTGACAATCGATGGGTTTGAAATAGTTAGTTTACACACCATACTCTACGACAAAGTGACTTTCAGTTACGTTTGATGAAACCTTTTAGCTTTTAAATAGTCGGCATTTCTAGGAGAAGATAACATTTTGGGATAACAGAGTAATACACACACTAGCTCGTGAGGGGATCAAAAGATGGGGTGTGTTAAGAAATCACAGTCGACATGGACTTCAGTTTAGTATAATTTCAAAATCTATTATTAGATAAATAATTAGCTTGACAACATATTCTCTTTATCATTCATTAGTTAGTTATAACTTACTTTTATATTTGTTACAATTAGTTGGATTTGTTAAACGATGTAAGGAGTTATTCACCCTTATATATAATCACTCATTTGCCATCTTTTACTCAATCAATGAAGGATATTATTCACAAACATTCCATTTTACTAATTTTATAATATGATATCAAAGAGATAATTATTCTATTGTATTTTATCTCAAAGTTTTCTTGATAAAATTTTCTTTCAAGTTTCAATAATTTATTTTTACTTTTCTATATTCTATTGGATTCTTAAAGTTTCTAATCAAGATTCTAAATTTCTATATTTGTTGTTGTTGTTTTGGTTGATTTTCATCTCCAATGCACTAATCTTCTCCCCTTGATTTTCTTCAAAATTTATATATTTCAAACATTAATAACAACCCCAGACTATTTCTAACATTCCATAAGGGACGTCGAAGACATATGAAAAAGGAAGTCCCAAATTCATACTTGAAAAACTATCATAATTATTAATTTCTAACATTTGTTTAGAAAAAAGAAAACTAACGTGACACAAGTTAGGATTGTCAAAAGTAGTTCCTATAAAATGCATTGTTTAATTTTTCCAGATTAATCTGTGTTCTTACTCTAGTTTTTATGTGGAAATATCATTACTATTATACTACCTCCATTATAAAATATTCTTACCACACTAGATATGTTAAGAGTCCCAATCGAATGAGATATGGCTTGAATATGATATTACACCAAAATTAGGCTGTAACAACGTTTTTTTATGTATTTAACAACACTTTTAAGCGCTATAGTATGTAGTGTTGTTAAAAGATACGACAACACTTTTTGAAATGTAAAAAGCGTAGAGGTAGGTGATATTTAATAGTACTTATTTTGAAAAGCGTTGTCGTAGGTAGAAATTTATAGCGCTTTCATAGCACTTTTTGGATAAAAGCGTTGTTATAGGTGTCTCATTTGACGTTTTTCTAATAAGCGCTGTCGTAAGTGGTATCTTAAAGCGTTTTCTTTTTCTAAAAAGGACAATTGTAGGTATTTAATTGGGTTTTTTTTTCTAAAAAGCGTTGTCGTATGTATTTAATAGTGCTTTTTTTAAAAAGTCCTGTCGTAGGTATTTCACAAAGCATTTGTAGTGCTTTTTTAAGGAAAGCGTTGTCGTAGGTTTTATTTAATGGAGATTTAATAGCGCTTTTCTCAGAAAAGTGTTGCCGTAGGTGTTATTTTAAAGATAAAAGTGATGTCATATGTTAGACACGCGACAACAATATTCAATTAAAAAAGCGCTGATATATTCCATATACCAATTTTGTATAAACACTCATATATTGATGTTATTTGCCACCTTTACCTTCTTTTCTTTTGTGTAATCATTGCATGAAAAAAGTTGTTTAATTTTCATCTCCTCCTCAAGGGAAGCCTCCGGATAATTATTTCCTTGGAACGATGTTATTTTAAGCTTCACTCCCTCTATTCTATCTCCTCTACCACCACATTTAGTTTCTCTTGTCCTCCTTTTACCTCCATCATCACCATGATTTTGTAACTGTTCAATTATGACATGTAAATCTTCAGTATACCCCTCCACATCCTTTACAATTGAGTAGTTATAGTCACCAATAACAATATGTTGTTTCCCCCTTAAGGAGGGCTATCAACATAGTTTTGTGGCCGTTTAGGCCGCTACAAACAGGGTCGTCACACAAAAAATATTTCATTTGTGACCGTTTTGACTGCCACAAATGGGTAACATTATTAAAAAATATATTAATTTTAATAAATACGAAATTAATATTAAAAAATATAATATATCTAAAAAATTAATACTAATAGAATTTAAAAAATGAAAATATAATTTAAAATATAAATATATCTATATATATATATATATGAAAGTTCAAATCTGTTTTAAAATCATTAATGCCGTTAGTAACTGTTAAAAAAGTTGAGATGAAAAATGAAAAAGGTATGAAAACAAAAAAGGTGTGATGTTAGAGGGACAAAAACCAAATGAAATCAACTCTTGTAGGTTTGAGCTTTTCTTGTTTTTGTTCCTTCTCTGTTTGTCATATCAACTTAGTTTAATAGTCACTAACAACAAGGACGATTTAAAAAATAAAAATTAAATTACATGGTTAAAGTGGAAACAAAAAAATTACATACAGGAAAATAAATAAAAAACGTTAACTTACAAGGACCAAACATATATTTGAGTTATTTAATATTAATGAAATTGTCAATAATTAATTAAATTATTATTACTATACAAAATAAAATATTCCAAAATTAATAAATTATATCATACCAACCAAAAATAAAACACACCATAATTAAATAATATTATTTAAATTATTCATACAAACAAAAAATAAAAATAGAAAAAATTATTCGAATACATCAATCATCATAATAATTCTTCTGATCATTAGCTCCACTCCCTCCATCATTATTTGGTGAAATGTTACCTGACAACAAAAATCCCTCAAAAGTATTAATTAGTGGTATTAATGACAACATGGTATGATAATTCGTTTCATCTTCATGTACACCACCACTAGTCGACGGAGCCATAGTTGGTTGAGATTGATTTAAATATGGTCTAATCAAGTCAATTGTTCGCATAATTGGTCGCTATGGGAGTTTGATCGGCTAGAAGTTGAGGAATCTATTGTGAAAGAGACGACACATATTGATAATTATGAGAAGATTGTTGTCGTTGGAACATTGGTTGTTGTTGTTGCTGCTGGAAGGTAAAGTTTTGATGTTGTTCACCGAGCTGGTTGAGTCTGAATATATTACGATGGGTCCTTTACAAATGTTGACGACAAACTACATTGGCCTAACATATGTCATTTGTACTTTCCACCACTGATGTTCATAAAGCTTCCAGTTTCCTATTGTTTCTGCTCCAAAGGACCAACTTGGTGAACAAGAGGAAGAGTAGCTTGCTGATCATCTCATTCTTTCATGACTACTTGAAGTTTTTCCGATATAAAAAATAAATAAACTAATAAAAAAAACTAATTAATTAATGTATAATAATTTAGAGAACTAATTAATTATAACTAGTACAAAGTTAATAAAATATATATCAATTTAAATACTAATTAATTATATATTTACCTGAATCATATGTGAGAATTCATCAGTGTACTCATTTGTTTTCGGATTAACATGAAGATAGCAAGGTATCGTAGCTTGAGTGACCTCTCGTCCAAGTTGCTTTACCTAAAATATTAATTGTCAAGTTTAATTGGTGAAATTTAATAATTAATTGAATATAAATTAATAGAATGTTAATAATCATTAACATATAGTATTTGATCTCTCTAGCAGACATGAAACCTCTCTTGTGAGTATTGGTTCCCTCTCAAATGCTCTATTCATCTTTTCCTTTTCTCTTTTATGTTTTTAAGCATATGTGTTTCATTTTCTTCACAAAACACTCCAAACATTTTTAAAGGTGCAAACACGAGAAAGGGTTTGAATTGTATTTGACAAAGTTGATAACTTTTTGCTGATTTGACGAAGGCTGATTGGTTTTTATGAATTACTTATATAAGAAACAATCGTATTTAGAGGCAGCAAACAATGAAAGCATAAATAATTTGACACATAGATCTATTCTGGTTCACCACTAACTTGGCTACATTCAGTCCCCTTATTCAAAAGGCTTTAATCCACTAATTCAAATACCTTGAATTACAAAGCACCTGACCCTCCAAGCTAGTCTTCCGAAACAGCCTAACAACCCTATACTTTTGAGAAACTAACCACCTTGACCCTATAAGTCAAGTATTCTCCTAACAGCCTAATAACCCCAGATTGAATAAGGATCTCAACCACTATCAGGTTGGATACAAAAAGATTGGAACTTTAAGTGTTTGCTTCTAACAAAGCTGATAATAATAACTCTCACATTCTTAGAAAATAACACTCATAATATATTTCTAACTTGAACAAATGTTTCTCTCTTTGAACTCCAAGATGAATCTAAAATTTTGAGCTTTTGAGCTCTTTTACTCTTTTCTGATTTTCGATGCTTTTCTTTTTCAGCCTTGAGTATCTATTTATAGTTAAAACTGAAGGTGCAAACACGAGAAAGGGGTTGAATTGTGTTTGACTAACTTGAATACTTTTTTGTTTATGCAGTTTTATAACAAAACCTGATGTATGAATCAAACAGAGTTAGCAGCGGATATAAAGTTAAAATAAAACACATAATTTTATACTGGTTCACCGTTAACAAGGCTACGTCCAGTCCCTTCACTTTGAAGGATTTCACTAATTCAAAACCTTGAATTACAACAATACCACTGACCTTCTTAGTCAGTCTTCTAAAACAGTCTAACAATCCTAGACTTTTGAGGAATACAGCACCTTGACTTCTCAAGTCAAGTCTTCTCCTACCAATCTGACAAGCTCAGATTGTCGAAGGAATTACAACGCCTTGAATCTAATTGCTAAGTAATCTGCTACCCCTTCTGACTCCCTTAGATTGTAGACTCTACTTCAACAACTTAGATCTAACACAAGGGAAAGAAAAACACGAGTGCTTGCTTCTGGAATGCTGAAACTCACAATTAACCTCACTGAAAACTCGAGTGTTTGCTTCTGGAAGTGTATGACTCTTTTGTGATTTTCGATGCTGAGTCTTCAGTCTTGAGCCTCCTTTTATAAATGTGAATTAGGGTCTTGAGCCTCCTTTGCTAAGTAATCTGCTACCCCTTCTGACTCCCTTAGATTGTAGACTCTACTTCAACAACTTAGATCTAACACAAGGGAAAGAAAAACACGAGTGCTTGCTTTTGGAATGCTGAAACTCACAATTAACCTCACTGAAAACTCAAGTGTTTGCTTCTGGAAGTGTATGACTCTTTTGTGATTTTCGATGCTGAGTCTTCAGTCTTGAGCCTCCTTTTATAAATGTGAATTAGGGTCTCTTCCAAGCTTAAATTCGAGCTGTATCTTGCTGGATTCTCTTGCAAAAATAACTTGGCCAATCGGGATTCACTTAAATAAAAAACATATTTTTTTTAGCTCCAGATTTGCTTTCAAAAATAACTTTGGCCAATCCTGTTCTTAATTAATTATGGATCAAATCTTTCTTCCCGCCAATAGCTTCTGAATTCCACAAGACTTCAATTATTTTTGTATCAAATCCTTTTAATACTTTGATCTAATTTAATCAATTCTCCACTAATTATCATCATGATTAAATCTTGACTGTTTGATCTTCTGCTCTCGTCCACATCTGGACCATACAAACTAATCTGTTGTGATCGTTTGATTTCGGCCAACCTTGGACCACACTTTCTGATGTTCTGATTTCGGCCAATCACTGGACCATATGATCTAATCTTCTGATCTCGGCCAACACTGGGCCATATGGTCTGATCTTCTGATCTCGGCCAACACTGGTCCATGATGCTTAAATCTGGACCATTGATCTGAACATCTTCCCTCTGATCTGGACCAATTTTGAACTGGGTCTGGATTGAACTAAAATTAAGTCTAGACATATGACATTTTAATCTAAACAGTTACTTTCTGATTTGGACAAGTCTGGATTAAATCTGGACATTATTTCTTCTGGTCTGGAATCAGTTTCATACTCTGAATCCTGATATCTTCTGGTCTGGGCCAAATCTGGACCAAGTCACTTATTCTGGACCACTTATCTGAAGCTCTGGTTAAGTCTAGATCAAGTATGGACTGTTTATCATTTCACTGCCAAGCTATCTTCTGGTCAGAATAACTTTTGGACCAAGTCTGACTTATGAATTCTTCTGGTCTGGAACAAGTCTCCCTCTGGCAGGCTTCCTTCTAGTCGGGTCCAGGTATCTTTCTAGACTTTTCTTCCTTCTGATTTGGGCCAAGAAAGATATCCTCTGATGGTGTTTTGACATCCTGGTGTATCCTCTGGTGCTTTCAAGATGCATCCTCTGGTACCTTTTGGATGCATTATTGGGTGTCTTCTGGAGGTGTATCCTCTAGTCTGATTTTATCTTCTGCCTCCGGTGACTTCATCTTCTGGTGGCATTTAATATAATAATTCAAGGTACAAAATAAGATTACATGGAGTGCTTTTGTTAACATCAAAAATGCTAAGTACTTAGAACCAACTTGGTTCCAACAATCTCCCCCCTTTTTGATGATGTCAAAACCTTAACTTATTTTGCTAGCTTATAACCCGAAGTACTTGAAATACTCCCCTTCACACCAATCTCTCCCCCTAAGTCTAATAATGACTTTTTCTCCTCCTTTTCAAATCCTTCTTAAATCACTCTTTCTTTTCTTCTCTTCTCCTCTCCTTTTCAACTCCTTTTGTTCTCTCTTTATTTTTCTCTCTCCCTGTTTCTTCTCCTTTTCAACTCTTTCTTTTTCTCTCTTTATTTTTCTCTCTCCTTGTTTCTTCTCCTTTTCATCTCTTTCTTTTTCGCTCCTTCTTTTTTTTATCTCTCCTTTTCTACTTATTTCTCCTTTTTCTATCTCCCCCCTTTTGTCGTCAGCCAAAAAGAGGTCCTACTATTTTTGTATTTTTGTTTTTCTCTTTAGAAATTACAGAAAGTAAAAACAGAAAAGAAAAAAAAACATAAAGTAAGATTACAAGAAAATTAAAAACTCCTAAGAAGACTACTTGAGCTAGTCAGATATGGAGATAATGTTGAGATGATTCTTGATGAACTCGAACCTATCTTCAGGTAATGCTTTGGTGAAGATATCAGCCCATTGATGATCAGTGTCCACAAACTGGATGCTTAAAGTCCCTTTTTGAACATGGTCCCTAATGAAATGGTGTTTTATTTCAATGTGTTTGGCTCTAGAGTGTAAGATCGGGTTCTTGGTTAGGTTTATGGCTGAAGTGTTATCACAGAATAAAGGGATATTGGTTTCAAAGATGTTGTAATCTTCAAGTTAATGTTTCATCCAGATTAACTGTGAACTGCATCCTGCTGATATATACTTAGCTTCAGTTGTTGACATGACAATGGTGCTTTGTCTTTTGCTTGACCAAGAGATCAATATATCACCTAAGAACGTGCAGTTGCCACTTGTATTTCCAGCTTGTCTCCAGCATAGTCGGAATCACTTGTAGGTGGGGGTTTCCTTGTATAACAAAGTAAGGTTGGTGGTTCCTGTAACACCCCGAGTTTAAAACACAGCGCGAGTGTATTTTTTTTTTAAATAAATAATTGAAATGATTTTCCAATTTATTACTTCAAAAGAATTGAAATAAAATTTCCTTTAATTCATCTCATAAAATGGTACGTCGTAATTTTTATCGATGAACGTAATTAAATAATTTCATCATAATTATCACTAAGTACTTATCTTTGGAAATTAATAATAAACATTTAATACATTTCAAAATATCAGTGTCATATCATCCCAAAAGAAAATATCAGAGTGCGGAATAGTTTAGCGGAAAAGTAGTTCAATAATTTCCAAAATAAATCAAATTACATTTTCCAGCTCAAAGTCCTATACATCAAATCTAACCGATCATGCACTAAAGCTACAGTAGCACGGATTTCCTCCGCATCCCAAACAAGTCTCATCCGACTCTGCCGCTCGCCTCGATGTAACATCCTCTTCCTCATCAAACAGAGAAGGATCAGTCTCCTCCGAAGTCAGATCAATGCACAGTCTCGGTCGCTTCGGCGGTGCCGGAATCTCATAACAATCATCGGATATCCTAGACGGACTTGGAATATCAGCTGCTACTGGCTTCGGCTCTTCGTTTTTCTCTTCCGCCACAGAATCACGTACATCCCCACCAATCACCGGGTTAGGAGTCACCACTCCTACGGTGGCCTCCATCTCAACCCCTCTAGCTAGCTCCTCCGCATCATCAAAAATTCCATGCGCCTCCAATACCAAACGGGAAGGCACAGGAAAGTCAATCCTCGCATAGATGTGCTCCACGTAGTGCACCACTCCATTGGTCCTACAGATCCTCTTCAATCTCCCCGTGTACGTAGCCCTGCTTGAGATGGGGTCGTATACCCAAGCAGTAGGCACGGAACGATCAATGAAGTCAAGCGACGTTTTCGTCGTCTCGGGACCCACGGGTGTCATGGGTTTGGGGGGCATCTGAAGGCAAAGCCCAAATTCCACATATAATAGTAAAGGGTCACCGACCGAAATTAACAAGTTTGAATACAAGTTTGAAAACTTGAGTAAAACAGAAACTTGGCAGGCTGTATTCGAATACACTCATGTTGTATTCGAATACACCTTCGAATTTAGTGAAAATTTCTTGAGACTTCAACACATTTTCAAACTGTTTCCTTTGAAAAATCAGCAAAACACCAAAACAGATTCAGCACTCTTTGGAACCAGAAAACTCAGGCATTTTTCATCAATAACAACTTTTCCAGAAAATCACTTTCATCATTTAAAATCCATTTTCTTTTGAAAACATCAGCAACACCAGATCATTCATCACAGTTTTGCTCAAACCATTCAAACAGAATGTCAACCACAGCAAAAGACATTTTTAACCATTTACATTCTGATCATTTCTCAAAACACATGCAAAGCATTTCCATCTTTCTCAGACAAACAGAACAACATGCAAAACATTTCAGCTTTCTCAAACCATCAGAACGACATTAACACATTCAGCCAAACAACAAGCATCACATAGCAGCAAAACACCAACAGAATGCATTTTCGCATTTTAAAACAACTTTCAAAACAGTTTTATGAACATGCATTTTAATCATATTCAAAATAACATGCAAGACATTTTTCCACATAAAAAAAAAACAACTTTAGTGCATTCAGCCCAAACAACAATCATCACAGAACTTTTAAAACATCACAGAATGCATTTTTTTTCATTTCTTTCAATCAACAGGCAAAACAGTTTTCCTTCAAAAACATTAATGAAAACACCAGTAATGCCATGACAGTTATGCACTTACAGCCCTAATGCAACTAGAAAGTGGAAGGTGCCCTTACCCTTGTTGCATTTCTGCTACTTCTCACGTTTCTGTTTTCGTTCTCGTTTACGCGTCAAAAATCGGCGAAACTCCCGCTTGCGTTTGCTGCTACGAAAATAGGTTCTCTAGCTTCAGAATGATGAGGGGAACAACTTTTGTACTGGGGGTTTTCTGGTTTGGTGCTTAGATTTCCAATTAATGTCACTTTTGAGGAACTCCCTCTTTTTTTTTTTTTTTTAACGTGAAACAGATTTCAGAATGGGAGAAGGGTAAGGAGAAGGTGATACTGTTACATGCAGTATGGGCAGTGAGGGAGGAGGAATGGTGTTCTGATTTCACCCATCCTTCTCACTCCTATTTATAGGCTTGTGTGGGTGCCACCTCACGCGACACTTGTCTGATCCTCAGCACTTAACCAGTCTCGTTGCAATTAGCCGATAATCCCTTAATTAACTGTCCGTTAATTTATTACTCGTAATTAAATTAATTTATTCTTCATCCAATAATCTTAATATATCTTCAAAAATAAATATTTATATATATATATATATATATATTTACTCAAAACATACATATATTAAATATTTTACAAATATCCCCGAAATACACGTAATATTAATTCCATAATTTTAATTTAAAAATTAAGGGTCTTACATTACTACCCCCCTTAAATTAGTTTCGTCCTCGAAACTACATGTCGATGAACAACTGTGGATATTGTTCCCTCATCTTACTCTCCAGTTCCCAAGTCGCGTCTCCAGTAGTCGGATTCCAAATCACTTTGACTAGTGGGACTTCCTTGTTCCTCAACTGTTTAATCTTCTTGTCTTCAATCCTTACAGGGAATACTTCAAATGACAGGTTATCCTTCAGCTGAATTGTATCTGGTTCGATCACATGTGACCCTTAGAAATACGTCGTGAATATTGGACAATATTGGAGGTAAAGCGATCCGATAAGCCAATGGTCCAATTCGTGCAGTAATCTGGTATGGTCCAATAAATTTCGGAGTCAACTTCCTTGACTTAATAGCTCTGCCAACTCCCGTTGTAGGGGTGACCCTTAGAAATACATGCTCACCCTGCTCGAATTCCAGAGGTCTGCGGCGCTTGACTGCATAACTCTTCTAACGATCTTGTGAAATCTTGATTTTCTCTTGTATTCTCTTGATTTTCTCTGTAGTCTGTTCCACCATCTCAGGTCCAACAATCATATTTTCTCCGTCCATACAAAGCCTCGTAGGGTGCCATTCCAATACTTGCGTGAAAACTGTTGTTGTAAATGAACTCAATCAATGGCAACACCTCGTCTCAGTTTCCTCTGTCATCCTACACACATGCTCTCAATAGATCTTCCAAGGACTGATTTGTTCTCTCAGTCTGTTCGTCTATTTGCGGATGATAAGAAGAACTCAATTTCAGTTTTGTTCCTAAAGCTTCATGCAGCGCTCCCCAAAAATGAGATGTGAATTTTGGATCACGGTCTGATACAATACTCGATGGCACTCCATGTAATCTCACAATCTCAGCAATGTAGATATCTGTCAGCTTATCTACCTTATAAGTGGTCCTTACTGGTAAGAAATGCGCGGACTTTTTTAATCGATCCACTATTACCCAAATCGAATCATTCTTTTTCCTTGTCTTGGGCAGTCCTGTTATAAAATCCATGGAAATGCTGTCCCACTTCCATTCTGGTATATCCAGAGGTTGCAACATTCAAGTAGGTCGTTGATGTTCCACTTTCGCTTTTTGACAAGTCAAACAAGCCGATACGAACTCCGCTACGTCCCTCTTCATCCCTGGCCACCAGAAATTCTGTCTTCAAGTCCTGGTACATCTCGGTCGCTCCAGGGTGAATACTCAACTTACTCTTATGAGCCTCTTCCAAAATCGCTCTTCTCATATCTGTAACTTCCGGTACACAAACTCTTCCATTACATCTCAGAATATTATCTAGTCCGACCCTGAACTCAGTTGTCTGTCCTTGCGCTATCAGGTTCCTCTTTTCTTGGATTAATGAGTCATCTTGCAAGTTCGCAATCTCCTCAAGAAAACCACTCGAAATTGTTACCATTCCACACTTTAAAATTCCTGGTGCAAACTTTACGTCCAAGTGTAGATCTCTAAATGCTTCCCACAACTCTTGTTGTCTGGCCATTATCATTGAAGACACTGATACGCTTTTCCTACTTAATGCATCAGCCACCACATTGGCCTTTCCAGGGTGGTACTGCAATGAAAAGTCAAAATCCTTAAGAGTCTCCATCCATCTCCTCTGACGCATGTTCAATTCCTTCTGATCGAACAGGTACTTCAAGCTTTTATGGTCACTGAACACCGTGAACGTGCATCCATATAAGTAGTGCCTCCAGACCTTTAATGCAAACACTACTGCAGCAAGCTCTAAATCATGAGTAGGGTAGTTTTGTTCGTGAGTTTTCAACTGCCTTGAGGCGTAGGCTACAGCTTTCTTGTGTTGCATCAAAACACATCCCAGACCTTGGTGAGATGCATCACAGTAAACCTCATATGGTTCTTCTGCCTGTGGCAAGACCAATACCGGTGAGGTTGTCAACTTTTCCTTAAGCAACTGAAAATTTTCCTCACACTTCTCCGTCCATGCAAACGGTTGATTCTTTCTGGTGAGTTGTGTCAAAGGAGCTACAATCTTAACAAATCCTTCAATAAATCTCCTGTAGTATCCTGCTAGCCCGACAAAACTCCGTATGTCTGTGATAGTCTGAGGCTGTTTCCAGGCAAGAATTGTCTCAATCTTTGCCGGATCCACAACGATTCCTTCTTTTGTTATCACATGTCCCAAGAAGTTCACTTTCTCTAGCCAAAACTCGCACTTCGACAAATTAGCATACAATTGCTTCTTGCGTAAGACTTCAAGAACTTGGCGTAGGTGTTCTCCATGTTCTTCTTCATCCTTTGAATAAATCAAAATATCATCGATGAACACCACCACGAATTTATCTAGAAATGGGCTGAAGATTCTATTCATATAGTCCATAAATATTGCTGGTGCATTCGTAACTCCAAAAGGCATCACGAGATATTCATAGTGTCCGTAACGAGTCCTGAAAGCAATCTTTTGAATATCTCCTTCTCTTACTCGAATCTGATGGTATCCTGATATCCAATCAATCTTTGAAAACACCGCTGCTCCCTTCAATTGGTCCATCAAATCATCGATGCGTGGTAAAGAATAACGATTCTTGATAGTTACCTTGTTAAGTTGCCGATAATCCACACATAAGCGTCAACTTCCATCCTCTTCTTAATCAACAACACCGGAGCTCCCCATGGCGACACACTTGGTCTGATAAATCCTTTCTCCAATAAACCTTCAATTTGACCCTTAAGCTCGCTTAATTCCAATGGCGACATTGGGTACGACGCAATTGAAATAGGTCCAGTTCTTGGGTGTAAATCAATGAAGAATTCCACCTCTCTCACCGGGGATATTCTTGGACTTTCTGTTGGAAATACGTCCGGGTATTCTTTGACTAACACCACATCTTCTATGCTTACATCCATCTTGGTTTCCACGTTAGCCAATGATAAAAATTCCTGAGTTCCCTCTCTCAGAGATACTTCAAGTTTGTTAGCAGCCAAATACTGAACGACTCCAGGTTCAGGAAAAAGAACTAATTTTCGAGCGCAATCCAAAACTATGTAATTATACGTCATCCAATCCATGCCGAGAATGATCTCGAGTGATTGTAGGGGTAGACAGATTAAATTAACCAAGAAATCTCTATTTTGAATCGTTACAGTACAGTGTAAACATGTAGAGTCTACAGTCAAAGTCTTAGCAGGTGTGGAAACAACCAAATTGAAAGGTAGAGCAGACACAGATAACTTCAAACGATGCACACAGTCCATAGCAATGAAAGAGTGGGTTGCCCCCGAATCAAAAAGTGTAGTTAGGGTGTTACCTGCAATCTCACAATCTTGTTGGATTAAATTTGGGGCTTGACTCCCAGCTTTAGCACCCATGTGATAGACGCGTCCTCTAGCAATAGGACGAGTAGCCCTAGTTGCATTCACTGTTGGTTCCACCTTCAGAACCCGGCAATCCCTCGCCACGTGTCCTGGTTTCTGGCAGTTGAAACACATCAGATCCCTTGCGGTACAAGCAGTAGCAATATGTCCTTCTTTCCCACATCGATAACACCAGACTCCTTGTCCCAATTGCCGTCCAAAATTCTGATTTCCCGGCCGATTCTGGCCTCTCTTGTTATTTTGTGGCCAGTTATACGGCTTAGCCATTTGTTTTCCTCTATTGTTCTGATAGTGCATCCGACTAGGCCCTCCAGAATTAAAGTTCCCTCCTCTGTTGGCCCTCCTGTTCTTCATCTCTTCAACCTCTCTACACTTCTCTACTAACACTTGGAAACGTTGAATCCCCAAGGGTAGGACCGAATCTTGAATCTCATACTTCAGTCCATTTTGAAAGCGGTGGCACATAAACTGTTCATCAACTTCTTCCCGGAAAAATTTGAAATGCCTTGATAGCGATTTAAACTTAGCCGCATATTCTCCCACCGTCATGTTTCCCTGGTGCAATTTCAGAAAATCGTCACCCAACATGGTCCTAGTGCTCATCGGGAACTATTTGTCCAAAAACTTCTTTTTGAACGACTCCCAGTTCACCTCCTCTTGAGCTGACCCCATCAGTAGTCTCATGCTTCTCCACCAATACTCTGCATCCTCTATCAGCAGGTACGTGGCATAGTTGACTTTCACCGCTGCCCGACAATTAATCATCTCGAAGATTTTTTCCATCTCTTGAATCCACTGGTCCGCTCTTTCTGGACCCTCATCACCCTTGAACTTGGGAGGATTATGACGACGAAAATCCTCTAGTCCTCTAGATTCAGCAGCGTGAATCTCTCTTTCTCTCTTCTCCAGATCTCGTTGAGTCTTTGCAGCCGTCTATGCAGCAACAGACGCAACCATGTTGTTTATCGCTTCAGCCATCCTATCCTCTCGGCTGACGTTGGTTCTTGCGGTGTCGTCTCATTGTGGAAGCATTGTTTCCTACAAAACCATCATCACTTCAGTCACACCAGAACTTACACAAGACTTGACACTTTAACTACTTGCTCCTATGCATGATCAGCTAATAACTTCAAAACAATTACTTTAATTAGAGCCTTAACCCAAAACATTAACCAAATGCTCTGATACCACAATTGTAACACCCCGAGTTTAAAACACAGCGCGAGTGTATTTTTTTTTTAAATAAATAATTGAAATGATTTTCCAATTTATTACTTCAAAAGAATTGAAATAAAATTTCCTTTAATTCATCTCATAAAATGGTACGTCGTAATTTTTATCGATGAACGTAATTAAATAATTTCATCATAATTATCACTAAGTACTTATCTTTGGAAATTAATAATAAACATTTAATACATTTCAAAATATTAGTGTCATATCATCCCAAAAGAAAATATCAGAGTGCGGAATAGTTTAGCGGAAAAGTAGTACAATAATTTCCAAAATAAATCAAATTACATTTTCCAGCTCAAAGTCCTATAAATCAAATCTAACCGATCATGCACTAAAGCTACAGTAGCACGGATTTCCTCCGCATCCCAAACAAGTCTCATCCGACTCCGCCGCTCACCTCGATGTAACCTCCTCCTCCTCATCATACAGAGAAGGATTACTCTCCTCCGAAGTCAGATCAATGCACAGTCTCGGTCGCTTCGGCGGTGCCGGAATCTCATAACAATCATCGGATATCCTAGACGGACCCGGAATATCAGCTGCTACTGGCTTCGGCTCTTCGTTCTTCTCTTCCGCCGCAAAATCACGTACATCCCCACCAATCACCGGGTTAGGAGTCACCACTCCTACGGTGGCCTCCGTCTCAACCCCTTTAGCTGGCTCCTCCGCATCATCTAAAATTCCGTGCGCCTCCTATACCAAACGGGAAGGCACATGAAAATCAATCCTCGCATAGTTGTGCTTCACGTAGTGCACCATTCCATTGGTCCTACAGGTCCTCTTCAAACTCCCCGTGTACGTAGCCCTGCTTGAGATGGGGTCGTATACCCAAGCAGTAGGCACGGAACGATCAATGAAGTCGAGCGACGTTTCCGTCGTCTCGGGACCCACGGGTGTCATGGGTTTGGGGGGCATCTGAGGGCAAAGCCCAAATTCCACATATAATAGTAAAGGGTCACCGACCAAAATTAACAAATAAAGATACACCCATGGTATAACATATGAAAATTTTGAAAAATAGAGATGCTCATTTTGAAATTTCATGACATGTATGCCTTTTCAAAAACAGCAACTAATTAATATGGAAAACATGTTGTAAGTACAACTAACACCTCAGCAATCACAGAAATTCAGATCTTATAACGCACTTACACACATCACTTTATAATCATCATCATATAACAAAATCGTGACCCACCGGTCAATCACCCTGATGCAATATGAATATGCTCATGTATTCAACTTCTTGGAATTACCAAGGTGCAGTCGCTCAACAGACCATCACATTTTAAATATGTTTGACTTTAACGGCCCTCAAGACCAGGGTGCAATCGCTCAACAGACCAGCACCAGTGCAGTCGCTCAACAGACCAGCACTCGTGCAGTCGCTCAACAGACCAGCACGTTATACATATACCAAGGTACAGTCTCCATCGCTAGTGTAACCGTCGGTAGGACGGGTTCGGGTATCATCTGAGGGCAAAACCCAATTTCCACAATAATAGTAAAGGGTCACCGACCGAAATTAACAAATATACACATAACATTTATATCACAGAACAGATACACCCATGGTATAACATATGATAATGATGAAAATTAAGGGTGCTCATTTGAAATTTCATGACATGTATACCTTTTCAAAACAGCAACCTATTATTTTGAAAAATATGTGGTAAGTACAACCAACACTTCAGCAATCACAATCATTTATCAGAAAATAAAATTTCATAAAGTACTCACACACATCAATTTCCAACCATCATCATATAACCAAATCGTGACCCACCGGTCAATCCCCCAATGCAATATGTATATGCTCATGTATACAATTTCTTGGAATTACCAAGGTGCAGTCGCTCAACTGACCAGCACAATATGTTTGGCTTTAACGGCCCTCAAGACCAGGGTGCAATCGCTCAACAGATCAGCACCAGTGTAGTCGCTCAGCTGACCAGCACAATATGTTTGACTTTAACGGCCCTCAAGACCAGGGTGCAATCGCTCAACAGATCAGCACCAGTGCAGTCGCTCAACAGACCAGCACTCGTGCAGTCGCTCAACAGACCAGCACGTTTGACATATACTCAGGTACAATCGCTCAACAGATAAGTACAAGTGCAGTCGCTCAACAGACAGCACTCGTGCAATCGCTCAACAGATCAGCACGTTTTTGCGCATTTCAGGGTACAATCGCTCAACAGATCAGTACCAGTGCAGTCGCTCAACAGACCAACACTCGTGCAATCGCTCAAAAGATCAGCACGTTTACGCATTACTCTGTGGCCCATCGCGGGTACCACTTGACTATGCAAATGCATGAATATGCAGTGTTTTCTCTTCACTGAAACAATATGCATTATCAGGAAATTTCAACCTTTCCATCATTTTCAAAACATCTCAACACAATCAATATCATCATCATCACAACCATGATTAAACAGTCAAGCAATCATTATCACTTTACATTATCTCAAAATTCCATTCTTAATTATCATAAGTCTTTCCCCCAACTCTTAAAATTCATAAAACAGTGTTTAAAACTGAAATTTCTAGAAAATACGAATCTGTATTCGAATACAGAAGCCAAATCAGTGCAGAATCAATACTCTGTATTCGAATACAGCCTTCTTGTATTCGAATACAGAAGCTGTCACAGTGTAAAAATCAGTATTTACACAACTTCAGTAGAAATCTCAAAGCTTCATCATTACCACTTCAAACTATCACAAAACTCCATTTTAATTTGTCACAAAACCTTCCCAAATACTCCCCAACACTTAATGTTTATAAACAATGTTTAAAACTTTGATTTTCTGGAAAACACAAATCTGTATTCGAATACAGACTCCTTGTATTCGAATACAGAAGCTGAAAACTGCAATTTCAACACTCTGTATTCGAATACAGCATGCCTGTAGTCGAATACAGAAGACAGAACATGTGTAAATTCAGCATTTCCCCAACATCATTTAAGGTTTTCGAGAACTTCATCATCTATTCTTCAAAACTATTTCAAAAACTCCATTTTAAATCATTTCAAGCCTTTCCAATGTTTTCCAACCCTTTAAAGTTCCCATGGCAGTGTTTAAAAGTTGATTTTCTGAAAAACACGAATCTGTATTCGAATACAGCTTCCTTGTATTCGAATACAGAAGTTAAAACTTGAGTTCTGGAAAAACACGAATCTGTATTCGAATACAGAAGCAAAAATTGTGAAAGTTAGCATCCTGTATTCGAATACGAGGCTGTCGTAGTCGAATATAGATGCTAAGTCAGAAGCAAAAATCCTTCCTCTGTATTCGAATACAAAGGCCCGTATTCGAATACAAGTTTGAAAACTTGAGTAAAACTTGAGTAAAACAGAAACTTGGCAGGCTGTATTCGAATACACTCATGTTGTATTCGAATACACCTTCGAATTCAGTGAAAATTTCTTGAGACTTCAACACATTTCAAACTGTTTCCTTTGAAAAATCAGCAAAACACCAAAATAGATTCAACACTCTTTGGAACCACAAAACTCAAGCATTTTTCATCAATAACAACTTTTCTAGAAAAACACTTTCATCATTTAAAATCCCTTTTCTTTTGAAAACATCAGCAACACCAGATCATTCATCACAGTTTTGCTCAAACCATTCAAACAGAATGTCAACCACATCAAAAGACATTTTTAACCATTTACATTCTGATCATTTCTCAAAACACATGCAAAGCATTTCCAGCTTTCTCACACAAACAGAACAACATGCAAAGCATTTCAGCTTTCTCAAACCATCAGAACGACATTAACACATTCAGCCAAACAGCAAGCATCACATAACAGCAAAACACCAACAGAATGCATTTTCGCATTTTAAAACAACTTTCAAAACAGCTTTATGAACATGCATTTTAATCATATTCAAAATAACATGCAAGACATTTTTCCACATAAAAAAAACAACTTTAGTGCATTCAGCCCAAACAACAATCATCACAGAACTTTTAAAACATCACATAATTCATTTTTTTTTATTTCTTTCAATCAACAGGCAAAATAGTTTTCCTTCAAAAACAATAATGAAAACACCAGTAATGTCATGACAGTTATGCACTTACATCCCTAATGCAACTAGAAAGTGGAAGGTGCCCTTACCCTTGTTGCGTTTCTGCTACTTCTCACGTTTCTGTTTTCGTTCCCGTTTACGCGTCAAAAATCGGCGAAACTCCCGCTTGTGTTTGCTGCTACGAAAATAGGTTCTCTAGCTTCGGAATGATGAGGGAACAACTTTTGTACTGGAGGTTTTCTGGTTTGGTGCTTAGATTTCCAATTAATGTCACTTTTGAGGAATTCCCTCTTTATTTTTTTTTTTAACGTGAAACATATTTCAGAATGGGAGAAGGGTAGGGAGAAGGTAATACTGTTACATACAGTATGGGCAGTGAGGGAGGAGGAATGGTGTTCTGATTTCACCCATCCTTCTCACTCCTATTTATAGGCTTGTGTGAGTGCCACCTCACCCGACACTTGTCTGATCCTCAGCACTTAACCAGTCTTGTCGCAATTAGCCGATAATCCCTTAATTAACTGTCCGTTAATTTAATTACTCGTAATTAAATTAATTTATTCTTCATCCAATAATCTTAATATATCTTCAAAAATAAATATTTATATATATATATTTACTCAAAACAAACATATATTAAATATTTTACAAATATCCCCAAAATACACTTAATATTAATTCCATAATTTTAATTTAAAAATTAAGGGTCTTACAGTTCCTTTAAGATATCTCAAAATTCGTTTAACAACAGTTAAATGGGATTCCCTAGGGTTAGCTTGAAAACGGGCACAGACACAAACACTAAACAAAATGTCAGGTCTAGAAACAGTTAAATAAAGAAGGGATCCAATCATACCTCTGTATGTTTTCTGGTCTACCTTTTGGCTGATTTCATCTTTCTCAAGTGAGCAGGTTGGGTCCATGCGGGTGGCCATAGGCTTACAGTCACTCATCTTGAACTTTTTAAGAAGTTCTTTAGTGTATTTAGATTGGTGAATGAGTATACCTGATTTAGAGAAGTCAGTTCAGTTTGTGGTAACCTTTGTCGTTAGTAAGCTGCAACGGTTAGAATTTGGTGATGGTATATGCCTCCATAAATTTTGCTGAAATTTCCAATCAGTCAAACTCTTTGTGATAGTGTAGGCCGCCACAAATTCAAATACATTTTCCCTTCAACATTTTTGAGACCGTTTTTGACTGCCACAAAAGTTACCCAAAAAAAATATTTTTGATTTGTGAAGACTATCTCAGCCACTAATAACAACCAATTTGAATTTAAGTATCTGTGAGGGGTTTTTTGCCCAGTAACTTGTGAGGGTTCTTTCAGCCACAAATTAATGTTATCTTGTTAGTGCATTGAAGTGTTATCCTGGTAAACTGGATTGTTTATCCATGTCTGTTATCCAGCATAACCACCAACTGCTCTTGGTATACCTGAACCCACAAAGGGTGGAACTGGTACATCAAGCCCTAAATAGATGAGTAAAATACCTAAAGTTATTAAGTCGAATAACCAATAATTGGTCTGGTTGTTCAAACTGTTGGGCTCGAGGCTTATCATACAACATAAGACATGTTCACTTGTAGAGTGTTGACGTAAGATGAAACTTGCGTCAAACTAATTTGTCCTACTACTTAGGTGACCTTTTTAGCCATATGTACCTATCAAATTGAATATTATCATAATTAATGTTATCATTCGCCATCGGCTGTCCCCTAGAGTTGGCCATGAAAAAATTATTATACAGAGAATTTACAGGGTGAAAGATACCTATTGTATAAGATTAAGTTGTACCACTAATGGTCCTGTCGTTGCAATGATCGATTGACTTTGCATAGCAAAGCTTGCATGACCTTAGTACCCTTGAGGTCCCTGATTATTAGAGGTGACTGAATGGCCACTAGAATTAGCTCTTTTGCTCTCCAATTTTATGGCTTGTTAAACCTCATTATGAACCATGGGTTTAAAAATGTCAGCTAATTGTTGAGAAACTATGGATATCATGTATACCCATATCAATATGTTGTTTAATGAAAGACATGGTCATTATCACTTGTTGTTCAAGTGTATTAATTAGAGCATTAACAAGTTCATTAGGATGAGCCACCTATGGTTTGCGGTCAATCATTAGGTCGTGGATGGCTTGACCTTTTTGATGTCGATGTCGATGGTTGATCCATGTTGTTGAGACTTTGACCAAAACGTAAATGTATGCACCAATTATGATCATGACCTGGCGAAGTAAACCATTCGGTAATGATGGTCGTAATGCCCCACCAAACGTGCCAATTTTTTGTACAAATTAAAATTTAGTTGAGTGATCGACTAATAAATCTTAGACTTTGATTTCTTTTTGCTTCAAATGATTACACTGAGGAAGGAATAGTGTTCCCCTACTATAGATTCCTTATCTCCTCCAAAAGAGTATTAAGTACGACGTTGGATTTTTATGAGTTATCTAAGCTAAAAACTGCATAAGTAAAATAAGCAGAGATAAAGGGATAAAATATGAGAAAATAAATTTTTTTGATTGGTTGTGTGTGTAAAAATTACATGAGGTATTTATAGGCAAAGTTCATCCTACTCGCAAATGCATCTTGGTCTGCAAAATTCACTCTGACCTAGCTTCATTAAGCTATTTATGTAGGTATTGAATGTTTTCTAACTACCGTTAGATCGCCAATGCATCTTGGCCTGCAAAATTCACTCTAACCTAACTTCATTCAGCTATGTATGCTGGTATTGAATGTTTTCTTACTTCCGTTAGATGTACATAGCACCCCACAATGGATTGTATCCTCAATTTTCGTGGCAGCTTAGGTTCGGTTATCCCCTGCGTTCGTTTTTCCACCACACTGCCTCTTAGTAAATATAGATGTTCATGGTTTGTGGCACCGTAAACATCGAACACAAATTTTACTGTTGAATTGTCAATACCCACATGTTTAGACTGTCTCTTAAGACCACTTGACCTTGCAAACCTTCGTGGAACCGAAAAAGATTCACGTAACTCATTTTTCGATTGTTGCTGGTTCGACTAACCCTTAATTTGAAACGATGAATATCAATTATTCAACCGTAGATTATTCCATAATATATCAATGACCAAACACACAAAGTTTTATATAAATCAGAAATTCATAATCATGCAATCTAGTCATCGATATCTAGTATCTACTATATTTTTTAAAACTTTATTATACATTCATTTGAAATTATTTAATGAAGTATCCAATAGTTTTAAAATTTTACAAAAATTTGTGGAGTTGATCTACTAAACAAGAACTTTTTATTTTACAATTGGATTAGTAAAATTCATTGTTTATATTGAGTTATTAAACCGAGTAATTCATTACAGAGTTAGATTCTACAAAGTGAATTTGAGTTGACACTTTCAAATATATTGTAATCCTTGTTCATACGAAATTGGTGAGCTGAAACATTAATATACCAACTCAAATCAAATAAGAAAAAATGAATGAACAAATACAATAAGAAATAAAAATAATCACTAAGGAGTTTTCTCCAAAAGCTTCAATACCCTCTAGTCCTACTGTTCACTAAGCCTAAAGAACTATCATTGTATAACTTATTTACACAAGCAAAGATACTTAAAGATGGAAGCTTCCTTTGTGCCACGGCCAGTTCAAGGTCTTCAAAAAATACCAGACCTTCTGTCACATGGGTTCTAGTCTGTCCTTGAATTTCTTCTATTCCTCCCTAGTCACTTCCAAATATTTCCCTTTCGACAAGCAAACCTTGGCTGAAAAATGAAATGAACATGTAAGGTTATGGTCACGAGGAACAAACCGTTATTCTATAATGCTCCCAGTGGCAAATGAGAGACCCGTGATGTTTTTAAAAATGGTAAACAAGAGTTCAACAATGCAATTAAGAACATGATATTTACTGTGATGTTTATTAAGAAAATGGTAAAAAAAGTGTAAAGTTCGGATCTATGAAGCACAAACTCATTCATGGATACAGAGACACTCAAGCAACTAATGTCTTAAATATAGGCCACTCAGATACTGCACATACACACAAGTCTATGTGTGAACAAGCGTGATTAACATTAAAAAAATCAAAATTAGATATAACATTTATATATTAATCATCCAAATACAAAGTTATTTAGTTTGACATTAGTTCTTGCAAAAAGAATATATAGATAAGATAACAATTTTCACATAATAATCCTAAAAAAAGGTATATTACACTAAGACTCTAAGAGGGATCATTTCACAATGAAATCCTTACAAAAAATAGTCTGAAAATATGATGAATCATGTATCCTAAAACAACTAGTTATGATCCTGAGCTCCATTAGAATAAGACGTTTTTCTAATGACGTATACGCCTTTGAGTTTCAATGAATAAAGGCTATGTGCTTCATATATTTTAATTGATTTTATAACTTTATGTAAAATATAATATAAGTTGACTTTTTTATTATGTTAAGAGCGACCGAGAAGTATTCAACCACAGTAGGTGTTCATCCGAGTCTGAGAAGCGTCTGAGCTTAAAAAATATACATTTTATTTATAGCTAACCAAGGGATGTTAGACAAGTTCTTTGGCGTGTCGAAAAAACGTTGGTGTTTGAGACGTGTGAGACACACGACATGACAGTTTGGAAAGGTGTTTATGCTTTATAGAGGTTGGGGGAGAAGAAACACAGACCGGAAGAAGCGTGGATGAATGTGCAGTAGGTTCAGACATTACATGGCTTCTAGTTTTTCTCCCATTTAGTGCAGTAACTGATGGGCTGTTAGCAGCAGTTATGTCCCAAAAGCTTCGTTTCTTGGCCATTGGTAGTGGTGCTCCAAAACAATGACCTGGACTCTTCCACTCACCTGTGTTTTCATCCTTTGGACGTATGCTAGACCTGGTTACCACTTTCCCTGCTGTTGCTGCTTGTTTCCCACTCTTTTGTGAAAGCTCGCGAATTACATCATCTTTCTGCTTTATCAGCAAACAGTGGTCCCTTTTCATTCTCTCTATCTCTGACTCCAGGGATTTTACATTTTGATAAAGTGTTCTGACAGTGATGGCTATCTTCTCTTCGTTGTACTTGGTCTCTGGAGTGAGATAGGTTGCGGTCAAGTAAAAGGGTCTGGTCCGTTGCTTTTCACTTAGTTGAACAGAAGTTGGAGAAGTCGAAAGAAGAGATGAAACGAATGGTGGTGTTGAGCAGGAATATGCTGCTAAGGACTGTGCTTCGAGTGTCAAAAGCTTTTGTTGCTGCCGTGCTAGCTGCATTCGCATTTCACAATTCTCCTTTTGCAGCTTAAGTACCAGCTTGGCCTGGTCTGTTCCTGTTTCAGTTATTGGGAATAGATCCTCATTTGCATCATTTGCCTGCATCCATGGATGATATATTTGACACCAAATGAAAAATTCCAAACGGCAAAAAATGTGAACATTATATGAAAGAGTAAAAACATCCTTGTTATCAATCCATAAACCAAAATATTTATACACACGACGATTTATGACAAAACATTTAGAACACACTCATACTATTGTGTCAGTAAAATTTTGAAATGGTTAGAGGATTCAACCTTTGTTCGAATCTCCTTGGCTCTATCAGCCCAATGAAGGGTGTTTTGAGAGTACCAGATGAGAGGTTACTCGGACTTATATTAGCAATCATGACTGTGCTGCAAGTTCCTCCTAGTGAATCTTTGAGAAGCTGAGTCAATTTTGAATTTCGGTATGGTATATGCTTCTTTCCCTCTACAAGAGCATTGATGCAGCTACTTAGTGCAAGAAGAGACCGGTTAATGTTGGCACCCTCAAGAGATCTAAGTGTTCTTTGATCTGTGGCAAGAGCTCTCTCTGACCCTGCAAGATCAACCAACGAGAGCTTGCCCACTTTGTTAATAATATTCATTGCAGCATCTCTAACTTGGTATTCAACAACAACCTATATGTAACAAATAAACTAAGCACAAGTCACAATCATAGCATATAAGGGTTTTTGCTTCATTTTCTGTAAACAACCTTCAAAAGTGTACCTGCAAGATGGCATGGGAACGTGAAGATGTTTCATTTGCACGAGTTGGTTCTGTAGTTCTGTTATGATTTCCTTGCTGTAGCAATGTCATCACCTGAAGCAGCAAAAGCAAATTAAAACTCAAAAAATTCATACAGCAATCTTCCAATATACCAGAATGGTTCAGAATATTACTTCATCAGTACAGTAAGCTCTGTATTGTGTAAGACCTGCTGCCACAATCCCCTAAAATACAGTTAGACAAAGTACAATCAGAAACTGATTTAATGGGATGCAACGAAAATAAGAACTCTTCACAACCAACAAAATTTCATTGTTCATATATTTAATCTGGCTGGAGGTGCTAGTAGGTGAAGAATTGAAATAATATGCATAAACAGGTATTTAAATTAAACCACAAGCTTCCCCATTAAGACTAATGAGTTAATTATTAATGCCTACAAGGAAAAATAAGTTCTTATTCCTTTCACCTAGTAGTATAGATGGCCCCTAAAAAATATACAAGTAAACATGAGCTAATGTATTAAATTTCCCATGCTGTAGTATTGCAGTAGTTGTGGTTGAAATGCAGTTATTGCGGCCTAATGCAAAACGGTGCAAACTACAATTACAGCTTGATGGGGTTGCAGTGGCCGCATCATGTGCCTTAGTCGACGATCTTTATAAAATACATGAACATGGAATGCTTAACAAAATTTTATCATCTCTTTGCAAATTGGCTGTACCTATGTACTTGCATATCAAGCAATACTATTGAAAAATCATTCAATTTATTTCAATGTCATGTAGTCACAGGCACCATAACTGGCGCAAATTATCGGTAACCTTTCTCTTGATATTGGCTAATTTTCTTTTAAAATTACAATTAAGATAAGAAAGTGGACCTGTTTATCTTCTCTCAAAACCAGAGGTCTTCCAGGTGAAATCAAATCTCTTACAGTTTCGTTATAAACCTCAAGATAGGAAAGACGAACAGCATGGTTTCCATCACAACTTCTCGTTTTGATTTTATCGAAAAGATCCTTAATTGCCAACAACATCATCCCCGGTCTCTCCACTGTACCAAGCATTGTGTATGTTTTTCCAGCTCCAGTGGCACCATAACAGAAAACTGTCCCATTCCTTCCTTGCAGAACTCCTTCCACAAGTTTTGAGGTTCTGAAAATTCAAAGTCAATTTACCTTCTCATTAAATAAAAGGAACGATCTAGCTCATGAAAGACAACCACAACAATTTATTTATATGAAAATAAAGCAACACTTATTTTAATATGAGGACAAAATTCAGATTAAGTAAACAAATTAGTCCCAACAATTATGAGATTGAGATTAATAACCACACATCAATGGTATAAATAAGTTTTACACTGTTGGCGTATTCATTATATATTCCTACAATGTCAAAAAGTATTAAACCATATTTCACTATATTTCCACAATGTAAACAAGTTTTTAACCATACACCAATTAATAACATTATGATGCGAAAGTACTTAAAAAACTAGTCTATACATTGTTATTAAACTTCATAGGCACAGACACCAGCACGTAGAAACTAGTATTAATTTAAGAAAATGAAGGCAATTGAACATAACTACATAAACACGAACACATACAAGGACACCGAATTTTGACAGTGGCACAGACACGTGTTAATGTAATAGATTATGAAAATGAAAGTGATTGAATGTAACCACAATTGTGAGTGTTGGACACTCTTCAATAAATAAAGTTAACTCAATGGAATAAAATAATTATCTTGATATTTTAGCAAAAAAAAGTTTTAAAAAAAGTTTCCATATCAAAACCCAATATTGAAAGAGAATCCAATAAGACATGTATTTAATTTAATAATGTTATACTATATTTATAGGAAAGCCAAATTTAGGAAAATTATGAATGAAGAGATCCAATGAAGCACATACACCCACACGAATATCGAACACCACACACACATAATTGGAAAAAATAAATTAATTGAATGTAATTATGATGTCAATGTTGTGTGAGACACCAGAACACAACTTTGATCACATGTGTCTGTGGTACAGAGAAGAGAACTCACGAGGTGGAATAAACTTCATGTTGAGTAGCTGAATCAGGAAAGCAAGCATCAAAGGTGAAATGACGTCCACGAATTCTCTTCAACCTCAAGTAATCGTTAGGATTAACGAATTCCGTTAAATAAACGTCACGGCGATTCACGATCCTCACACAACACCTCGAACCAGCTTCCTTTTCCTTCTTTGCAATTGGTCTCACTCTCACAAACACCGTTACTCTGTTCCCTGTTTTCTCCGTTTCCGGTAACAAAAGCTTCCGAGCCACGACACGGTTCTTGAAAGAAGGGTTCTTGGGAGGTGAAAGGTTTGGTTGTTCGTATAAGACTGTTAGGGCTTTCAATTTCTCCTTTAAACCTTGATGTGAATTTGAATCGTTCATTGTGTGAGATAGAGTTGACACTAGCATTGAAACGTTTCTTGCAATTTGTTCATAAAGTTGAGGAGTTTTTGCTTGGTGTATCAGAGAATCCATGAGTGGAAATTTCTTTGTTTGAAAAGCTTGATTTGATGATAGTTACACGATGCGATGAATCTCAGAGAAAGCGTTCTCGGCGATTAGACTTTCTGCTAATTCTCGTGAAATGGGTTTACTTGAAGAAAATAGAAAGTGTTTGTCGAGAGACAAAAAGTGTTTGCAACATGTAACGGTCGAATATATATAGCCCAAACCGTGAATCAAAGGTTTCGAGGTTTTTTTATTTCCATTTTTTTTATTATTATTATTATTATTATTATTATTAATTTATTTTTTAAAACAACTTTCTTTTACTCATCATCTCATTTAAACCTGAGTCTAAGTCTACTTTAATAGATTGTGAGAAGTAGATGAGAATATACTACTAGTGGTCTCTAGGGTGCGCAACGAAATAAGTGTCTCATTTTACAACGCTTTTCTAAAAAGCGATGTCGTAGGTAGAAATTTATAGCGCTTTTTAGATAATAATGTTGTTGTAGGTGCCTCATTTTACAACACTTTTCTAAAAAGCGTTGTCGTTTGTGGTATCTTAAAGCGTTTTTTTCTCTTCTAAAAAGCGTTATTGTAAGTATTTAATAGCACTTTTTCAAAAAGCGCTGTCGTAGGTCTTTAATAGCGCTTTTTTCAAGAAGCGCTGTTGTAGCTATTTCATCAGTCTTTTGTAGCGCTTTTTTAAGAAAAGTGCGGTCGTAGATTTTATTTATTAGAGATTTAATAGCGCTTAGAAAAGCGCTATCGTAGGTGTTATTAATTTTAAGATAAAAACGATGTCACTTTTCTACCACGCGATAACAATATTCAATTATAGATAAGGTAAACATTTATGATCAAACTCCCTGTTATTTTCCTTCAAACTCTATATTCTACTATTTTTCCAAGATCATCAACATCAAGCACATATTGACACAATAACAATTTTTCTTTCAAACTCTATATTCTACTACACATTTAGTTTTTCCAAGATCATCAACATCAAGCACATATTGACACAATAGCAATTTTTTCTTTCAAACTTTATATTCTACTGTACATTTAATTTTCCAAGATCAACAACATCAAGCACATATTGACACAATAGCAATTTCCAGCAACAACAATTTTTCCAAGATCATCAACACAATAGCAATTTCTTACTTTAATCCTATTGTAACAAAAAATAAAACAATTAATTAGAATAATTCTCAGTTCACACAAAAATATACAATAATAATTTATAATGTTAAACTCACCTAATAACAAATTATATAACTCTCAGTTCAAGCACATATTGAGACCAGTCTTCCTTGATTTCAGTTAGATCACTTTCAGAGTAAGCTGACTTGGAGTTATCAAAGTACTATGTGCGATATAATATTTCATCATAAATAAGTTAGAATCAAATATTTAGGTAGTTTATGTATAAAAATAAAAAATCTAATTAAAATAACAAAATATAGTACTCGTAGTCTATGTTATTATCTTGGCGAGGGCACTATAATGTAAAACATGTACGCCAATATAGTTATGCATTGATTGTAAATGAAATTTTAAAGGCATATAATTAAGTTCTATAATAAAAATTTAAAAAGTATATAAGTAAAACATTTATTATTTCAAACCTTTATTGGAACCCCTTTGATGTTGTTTGACTTATGCTTCAACACTGTAGCACCCCTTTGAGTGCGAAAAACTTGTAAAGCACTAACAAATAAATATGATTATTTTGCAATGACCAAACACATTGTTTTTATACATATATATATATATTTATAAGAAATAAATGAATATTACTTATGTATCTAAAATATTCTTTATTTTTGAGTGATTGTTATAATGACTGTGACATTGATGACAAACAACACCCGATGTTGCCTAAAAAAATAAAAATTTGGTTGACAAATTTGTTTTCAACTGATAAGGTATCATAAATAAGATATAGAAAATGAATATCAAATTCGTTTACAGCGCTTATATACAAAGCGCTCTAAAAAGCGCTGTAAATATAGTGTGGGAGCGCTATATTTTACAGCGCTTTTATAAAAAACGCTTTAAAAAGCGTTGTAAACATTACGTGAGAGCGCTATATTTTACACCGCCTTTATGCGAAGCGCTCTAAAAACGCTGTAAACATTATGTGAAATCGCTATGACCCTACAACAGCGCTTTTCTGTAAATCCTAAACCCTTCATGACCCTACAACAACACTTTTTCTAAAGCGCTTGTCATTAAAGCGATGTTGTATCCTCCGTTAATTTTAAAATATTATACAACAACGCTTTTAGTTATGAAGCGCTTTAAAATGCGCACTGTAAAAGGCAATTTTTCGCATAGTGAGTGTTGTTCTTATGATTTATTTGTCGTCGGCTCTTACCATTGTAATAACGATTCTCAATCATTGCAATAGACGCATCATTATCGTAGTGGATCAACATAGCTAGCATTGGTTTTTTCCATAAAGGGATCTCAGTTAGCAAGCATCTCAATCAGCTCGCTTCTTCACTAACAATAGCTAGTGCTATCATTTCAGACTCCATAGTGGACTGAGCCAATATCGTATGATCTTTTATTCCAAGATACATCACCATCGGCTTTGCTAAAAATACAGCCACTGGTTGCTTTGGAGTCATCTGATAAACTGTTCCCATCAGCATCATTATATCCTTTATGGATAGTAGGAAATCTTTGATAATAGAATACACGACTCATGGTCGTCTTCAAATATCTCATGACTCATTCGATAGCGTGCCAATGCTTCATACCAAGTCTACTGGTAAACCTGCACGATAGCCCCACGACGTAGGCAATGTCGGGTTTAGTACAGTTAGTGGCATACCTGAGTTTGCCAATGATACTCACATATTCAGTTGTCTAACACCTTCACGAGTGTTCTTGAAAAGTTTCACACTTGGATCATATGGTGTGCAAGTAAGTTTAAAGTCAAAGTATTTGTATTTCTTTAGAATCTTTTCAACATACTGAGACTGATCCAAATAAATTCTCTTTTCTGACCTAGTAATCTTGATTCCAAGGATTACACTCGCTTCTCCGAGGTCTTTCATATCAAAGTTGTTACACAACAATGATTTCACAATATTTACAACATGAATGTTTGAACCCAATATAGTAAGTCGTCTACATAGAGACATATGATAGTGCAAATGCTATTTTCATATTTGTAATAAATACATTTGTCACTTTCATTTTCTTTAAACTCATTTAATATAATCATGTTATCAAACTTTTCATGCCATTGCTTAGGAGCTTGTTTAAGACTATACAAAGATTTATCTAACTTCCAAACCTTGTCTTTCTATCCATGAATTACAAAACTTTCAGGCTGTTCTATGTAGATTTCTTCTTCCAAGTTAGCATTAAAAAAGTTGTTTTGACATCCATTTGGTGTATCACCAAATTATGAATAGCAGCTAGTGAAATGAGTACCCTAATGGATGTTATTCTAGTGGCCGGTTAAAAGGTTTCGAATAAATCTATATTTTCTCTTTATCTAAAACATTTGGCTACAAGGCGAGCCTTGTATTTATCAACAGTTCCATCATATTTTAGTTTCTTTTTCAAAATACATTTACAGCCTATCGGTTTGCAATCATTAGGCAAGTCTACTAGATGCAAGGTCCTATTAGACTCTAGAGAATCCGTCTCATCGTTTTTAGCTTCTTGTCATAAATCTGCATCTAATGATGACAAAGCTTCTTGAAGATTTGCAGGATCCTCGTCTAATGTATAGGTCGTATAATCGAGTCCATATTCTTTAGCAACTATGACTCTCTTACTTCTTCGAGTTTCTGTTTCGCCTTGTTTGCTACTTTCAGTGATTCTTGTCATAGGAACATGACTTGGTTCGCTGCCCCAACTATTTCTCGATTTGAAATGAAATTTATATTCATAGAAGTCAACATCATTTGACTCTATAATCACTTTTGCATTTAGGTCCTAAAACCTGTACCCTTTGTTGTTTACTGCATACCCAATGAATACAAATTCATAGGATCTACTGGTGAGTTTAACTCGCTAGGGATCGAGAATTCTGACATAAGCCAGACAATCCGAAGTTCGAAAATCAGACAAGTTCAGTTGTCTTTTCTTCACTATCACGTAAGGAGATGTTTTGTTTTTAGATTTAGGAACTCTATTTAAAACATAGCAAATAGTCAAAATAATTTTCCCTTACCAGTGAGATGCAACACTAGAGTTAAGCATAATAGCAACAACTAGTTTAGTAAGAGTTTTATTCTTTCTATCAACTTTACCATTCATTTCAGGCGAATATGGTGCAGTTATTTCATGTATAATTCCATGCAATTTATAAAACTCATTAAATGAACTAGAATCATATTTTGTTCCTCTATTACTACAAAACCTCTTAATCTTTCTACTAAATTGATTTTCAATTTCAGTTACAAATATCTTAAACATGTTAAGCGCTTCACTTTTATTTTTCATTAAATATACAAAAGTATAATCATAATGATCGTCAATAAAAGTGATAAAATAACATTTTTCAAAAGACTCAGATACAACACCTGGTATTAACCATATCATATTTCTTCTTTATAGCATCTCAAACCTGTTATTATTGCTGGAACAATAGTATTTATACAGATCACCAGCAAGCCCATTAAGAATGTAGTTCTTATAGAGGTAATCATTATCTCCCATGGGTTAATTCTTCAGCTTTTTTATCCTTTTCTGTTTGCCTCAAAGAAACAATTTATTGAAATCATAAACACTAGAACCAGATCCAGTAATCTCTTTGGTTGGTATAGCAGAAAGAAACGTCTTAAAATTGTTGTTTTTAAGTTTCAAAAAACTATTTCAAAATTAATTTTTCACCGAAGATATTACTAGGTTAAGTCGCAGACTAGGTCACTCTCTTTAAGACGTTTTGTGGCACTGCCCAAATTGTGCAAGGCAGACTATCAACCGTGACGTCCCCAGGATAAAAACGGTCAGACAAACTGTATCGGAGTTCTACTGCATTGTAGAAAACCGTTTTAGAATTACACCCTCAAAATGGCGGTTAAAGTCACTCTCAATACGACAGTTAAAGTCATTCTCAATATGACAGTTAAAGCCACTTGCAATATCGTTCTATGACAACTCGTAAATCAAAAGGACTACGACACAAAAAACTGCTCAAAAAGGACTATGGTATGAGGACCACACAAAATCGAAGGGACTACGACATAAAAATCGCTCTAAAAGGATATTTGTATTATAACCACTCAAAAATTGAAGGAACTATGACATAAAAACCACTCTAAAAGAAAATGGTATTAGAACCACTAAACATCGAATGAGAGAAAAAAGAAAGGTGAGAAGTGGCTTGGAAATATATCGAGCATAATAACAAAAAGGGAGAAAAGAGAAAGTTGAAAAATGCAATCAACGTTGATGTGATTTTCATAATAGATTTACACTCTTTATATAGTGATGGAAGCAAACCTGTTTTTTATTCAATGTGAGACTTTAATATTTATGGAGTTGAAAACTACTCAATATATGAGAGTTTTTCAATGTGGGAATTCAATAATTTTTAAATTCACACACTAACATACTCTATGTTCCAACATATAACTATAGTTATTAAACAATAATAAAACAAAATATTAATTTCTATCACGAGAATATATTAATATTTTAGATATATACCAAATATTAAATAAAATAAATGAATACATATAATTAAAAATTATTTTGAAAACCGGGGTGAGTTGATAAGAGGTGGAGCAAGTATCAATACCTCACCCCTACTCCAACATTAAATATCAGCGAAAACTCAAATCCGCATCAGATTAAAGTGAATTTTCCAATAAAATTTTTCAGTTTTGGAGGTAATCATATATGTGAGTCTTGTTTCACTTCTAGACTAGTTGTATAGTTATAGGTGGAGATGGTCGAGGAAGCCAAAAACGTTAAGATGGATGTCATCAACCACTTCAATCAAGTGGTTGACAATTGATGGGTTTGAAATAGTTAGTTTACACACCATACTCTATGACAAAGTACGACTTTCAATTACGTTTGATGAAACCTTTTAGCTTTTAAATAGTCGGCTTTTCTAGGAGAAGATAACATTTTGGGATAACAGAGTAATAGACACACATTAGCTCGTGAGGGGATCAAAAAGATGGGGTGTGTCAAGAAATCACAGTCGACATTGACTTCAATTTAGTATAATTTCAAAATCTGTTATTAGATAAATAATTAGCTTGACAACATATTCTCTTTATCATTCATTAGTTAGTTGTAACTTACTTTTATATTTGTTACAATTAATTGGATTTGTTAAGCGATGTAAGGAGTTATTCACCCTTATATATAATCACTCATTTGCCATCTTTTACTCAATCAATGGAGATTATTCACAAACATTCCATTTTACTCATTTTATAATATGATATCAAAGAGATAATTATTCTATTGTATTTTATCTCAAAATTTTCTTGATAAAATTTTCATTAAAGTTTCAATAATTTATTTTTACTTTTCTATATTCTATTGGATTCTTAAAGTTTCTAATCAAGATTCTAAATTTCTATATTTGTTGTTGTTATTTTGGTTGATTTTCATCTCCAATGCACTCATCTTCTCCCCTTGATTTTCTTCAAAATTTATATATTTCAAACAATAACAACAACCCGAGACTAATTTCTAACATTCCATAAGGGACGTCGAAGACATATGAAAAAAGGAAGTCCCAAATTCATACTTGAAAAACTATTATAACTATTAATTTCTAACATTTGTTTAGAAAAAAGAAAACTCACGTGACACAAGTTAGGATTGTCAAAAGTAGTTCCTATAGAATGCATTGTTTAATTTTTCCAGATTAATTTGTGTTCTTACTCTAGTTTTTAGGCAGAATTATCATTACTATTTTACTACCTCCATTATAAAATATTCTTACCACACTAGATGTGTTAAGAGTCCCAATCGAATGAGATATGATCTGAATATGATATTACACCAAAATTAGGCTGTGACAATGTTTTTTCATGCATTTAACAACATTTTTAAGCGCTATAGTATGTAGTGTTGTTAAAAGATACGACAACGCTTTTTGAAATATAAAAAGCGTACAGGTAGGTGATATTTAATAGCGCTTATTTTGAAAGGCGTTGTCGTAGGTAGAAATTTATAGCGCCTTTATAGCGCTTTTTGGATAAAAGCGCTGTTATAGGTGTCTCATTTAACAACGTTTTTCTAATAAGCGCTGTCGTAGGTGGTATCTTAAAGCGTTTTCTTTTTCTAAAACGGACAGTTGTAGGTATTTAATAGCGCTTTTTCCTAAAAAGCATTGTCGTATGTATTTAATAATGCTTTTTTTAAAAAAGTCCTGTTGTAGGTATTTCACAAAGTTTTTGTAGTGCTTTTTTAAGGAAAGCGTTGTCGTAGGTTTTATTTAATGGAGATTTAATAGCGCTTTTCTCATAAAAGTGTTATCGTAGGTGTTATTTTAAAGATAAAAGCGATGTCATATGTTAGCCACGCAACAACAATATTCAATTAAAAAAGCGCTGATATATTCCATATACCAATTTTGTATAAACACACATATATTGATATTATTTGCCACCTTTACTTTCTTCTCTTATGTGTAATTATTTCATGAAAAGAGTTGTTTAATTTTCATCTCCCCCTCAAGGTAAGCCTCCGGATAACTATTTCCTTGGAACGATGTTATTTTAAGTTTCACTCCCTCTATTCTATCTCCTCTACTACCACTTTCGGTTTCTCTTCTCCTCCTTCTACCTCCATCATCATCATGATTTTGTAACTGTTCAATTATGACATGTAAATCTTCAGTATGTCCCTCGACATCCTTTACAATTGAGTAGTTATAGTCACCAATAACAATCTGTTGTTTCCCCCTTAAGGAGGGCTATCAACATAGTTTGTGGCCGTTTAGGCCGCTACAAACTGGGTTGTCACACAACAAAAATTTCATTTGTGACCGTTTTGATCGCCACAAATAGGTACCATTATGAAAAAAATAATAATTTTAATAAATACAAAATTAATATTAAAAAATATAATATATCAAAAAATTAATACTAATAGAATTTAAAATGTGAAAATATAATTTTAATATGGCTTAAATATATGTTTGGTCTTTGTAAGTTACCGCTTTTTCTTTTTATTTTCGTCCTTGTAATTTTTTTGGTTTCAACTTTAACTTTGTAAGTTCAAATCTGTTTTAAAATCATTCATGCTGTTAGTAATGGTTAAAAAATCTGAGATGAAAAATGGAAAAGGCAGAAAACAAAAAAGGTGTGATGTTAGAGGGACAAAAACCAAATGAAATCATGTATGTTTGATCTTGTAAGTTCGCACTATTTTTATTTTTGCCCTTGTAGGTTTGAGCTTTTCTTGTTTTTGTCCCTTCTCTGTTTGTCATATCAACTTAGTTTAATAGTCACTAACAGCAGGGACGATTTAAAAAATAAAAAAATAAATTACATGGTTTAAGTGGAAACAAAAAAATTACATACAAGAAAATAAATAAAAAACGTTAACTTACAAGGACCAAACATATATTTAAGTCATTTAATATTAATGAAATTGTCAATAATTAATTAAATTATTATTACTATACAAAATAAAATATTCCAAAATTAATAAATTATATCATACCAACCAAAAATAAAACACACCATAATTAAATAATATTATTTAAATTATTCATACAAACCAAAAATGAAAATACAAAAAATTATTCGAATACATCAATCATCATAATAATTCTTCTGATCATTAGCTCCACTCCCTCCATCATTATTTGGTGAAATGTTACTCGACAACAAAAATCCCTCAAAAGTATTAATTAGTGGTATTAATGACAACATGGTTTGATATTTCGTTTCATCTTCATGTACACCACCACTAGTCGACGGAGCCATGGCTGATTGAGATTGATTTAAATATGGTCTAATGAAGTCAATTGTTCGCATAATTGGTCGATATGGGAGTTTGATCTGCTAGAAGTTGAGGAATTTATTGTTAAAGAGACGACACATACTGATAATTATTAGAAGATTGTTGCCGTTGGAATATTGGTTGTTGTTGTTGCTGTTGGAAGGTAAAGTTTTGATGTTGTTCACCGAGCTGGTTGAGTCTGAATATATTATGATGGGTCCTTTACAAATGTTGACGACAAACTACATTGGCCTAACATATGTCATTTGTACTTTCCACCACTGATGTTCATAAAGCTTCCAGTTTCCTATTGTTTCCGCTCCAAAGTGAAGGTGCAAACACGAGAAGGGGGGGTTGAATTGTGTTTGTCAAACTTAATTTCTTTTGCTGTTTTATTAAATATTGATTTGAATTATTCGATAAATAATTAATCAGATTCAGCAGCGGATAATAATAACATAATAACACAGCAATTTATACTGGTTCACCGTTAACTAGGTTACGTCCAGTCCCTTCCTCCAGAAGGCCTTTTACTAATTCAAACTCCTTTGAATTACAACACCACTGACCCTTCAAGTCAGTCTTCCCAAACAGCCTGACAACCCCAGACTTTTGAGGAATAACAACACCTTAACTAAACCAGCTAAGTCTTCTCCTACCAATCTGACAACCCCAGATTGAAGAAGGAATCTACACCACTATAATAAAGGTTTAGAACTTTGCAACGTTGCTTCTGGAAAGCTGTTTGTTGCACTGTATTTCTCTCTCGAAAACACTTAGAAAATATTGCTCTTGTTCATTTGTGTTTCTCTCTTTTGAACTCTCAGATATCTTTTAATTGAAGCTTGAGTTCTTGTGTTTTTCAATACTTTATTCTTCAGCATTAAGTCTCTATTTATAGTTGAACTATAGAACTTTACTGATGCTTTACTTCTGCAGTATATTTAGATTAATCTGTTTTGAGAATATTCTGGAGTAATTTGCTCAGATTCTGTTTTGAGCCTTTTGCTCAGATTCTGTTTTGTGCCTTTTTCTCCAATTCTGTTTTAAATGTTTTTCTCAGATTCTTTAATCCTCATGATCAAATCTGCACCCTTGGATCTTCATGCGATATTCCACAACTGGACCAGCAGAATTGATATGCTGTAATCCTCTGATTTCGGACTTTGCTGGACTGCACAGTTTGTCCCTCTGATTTCGGCCACCACTAGGCCATGGTCTGATTTTCTGATCTGGACCATCACTGGACCAAATAATTATTTCTGAACCATTGATCTGGAAGTTTTTACTCTGATCTAGACAGATTCTGGACTTTGGTCTGGAACAAACTGAAATTAACTTGAACAAAAAATATTTCAGTCTGGACATTTTACCTTTAATTTTGGACCAGGTCTGGATTGATTCTGGAACTCATTTCTTTTGGTCTGGACTTAGTTCCATGTCCTGAATCATGCTATCTTATGGTATTGGCCAAATCTAGATTGATCCTCTTGTTCTGGACTCATAAACATACCTTCTGGTCAAGTCTGGAACAAGTCTGGACTGTGTAATTTTTCACTGCCAGGCCATCTTCTGGTCAGAATAACTTCTGGAATAAAATTGATATTCGACTCCTGTTTGTGTGAAACAACTCTCCTTCTGGCAGGCTTTCCAATGGTATGATCCATGTTTCATTATGATTTTTATTCCTTCTGTTCTGGGTCACCAAACATATCCTCTGGTGATGTTTTGACATCCTGGAACATCTTCTGGAAATTCCAGAATTCTTTTTCCTTTGATCTCTGCTTCTGTTTCCTTCAGTTTCTGGGACATTTAACTTAATAATTCAAAGTACAAAATAAGTTTACATTGAGTACATTTGTAAGCATCAAAATCCTAAGTACTTAGAACCAACTTGGTTCCAACACAAAGGACCAACTCGGTGAACAAGAGGAAGAGTAGCTTGCTGATCATCTCATTCTTTCATGACTACTTGAAGTTTTTCCTATATAAAAAATAAATAAACTAATAAAAAAACTAATTAATTAATGTATAATAATTTAGAGAACTAATTAATTATAACTAGTATAGAGTTAATAAAATATATATCAATTTAAATACTAATTAATTATATATTTACCTGAATCATATGAGAGAATAAGTTTCAGATGCTCTATTCATCTTTGCCTTTTCTCTTTTAGGTTTTTAAGCATATGTGTTTCATTTGTTTCACAAAACACTCCAAACATTTTTGAAGGTGCAAACACGAGAAATGAGTTGAATTGTATTTGACAAAGTTGATAACTTTTTGCTGATTTGACGAAGGCTGTAACACCCCGAGTTTAAAACACAGTGCAGGTGCATTTTTTTTTTAAATTAATAATTAAATAAGTTTTCCCAAATTTATTTCAGAAGAATTAAAATAAAGTTCTTCGTAAAATAGTACGTTATAGATTAATCGATGAACGTAAACCAAATACTTCATCAGGATTATCACTAAGTACTTATCTTGGAAACTAGTTTTTAAAACATTAATACATCCCAAAATATCATTGTCATAATACATCCACAGTAAATATCAGAGTACATGGTTCAGCGGAAAATAGTACAAAATTTCCAAAATAAGACAAATTACAATTTCAATCAAAAACCTAATACAATAAGTCTAACTGATCATGCGCTGAAGCTACAATAACACGGATTCCCTCCGCATCCCACGCAAGTCTCCTCTAACTCTGCAGCTCGCTTCGACGTAACCTCCTCCTCTTCCTCGTCGTAGAAAGAAGGGTCGGTCTCCTCCGAAGTCAAGTCAATACACACTCGAGGCTGCTTTGGCGGTGCCGGAATCTCGTAGCAGTCATCGGAAATCCTAGATGGACCCGAAATCTCAGTCGCTACTGGTCTCAGCTCTTCACGCTTCTCTACCGCATCAGACTCATGTATCTCTCTTACAATCTCAGGGTTGGGAGTCACCACTCCTACAGTGGCCTCCGCCTCAACCCCTTCAGTAGGCTCCTCAACATCGTCAAACACTCCGTGCGCCTCTAACACCAGGTGAGAAGGTACGGGGAAATCTATGCTCGCGTGAGTACGCTCTACGAAGTCTTCCACACCATCCGTCCTACTAGTCCGCTCTAGCCACCCCGTATAGGTCGCTCTGCTTGAGAGGGGGTCAAAAGCCGAAGCAGTGCGCGAGTAGCGGTCAAGGAAATTCAACGACGTTTTCGTCGTTCGGGTTCCCACGGGCGGCGTGGGTTTGGGAGGCATCTGAGGGCAAAGCCCAAAGTCCACAATATAAAGCAAGGGGTCACCGACCGAAAATAACATATATCACATAGCATATATTGCGCAACAACATGTATAATCATGGTATAACTTATGATGATGAGGAATAATCATGTTCATTTGAAAATTGATGATTTTCATGCCTTTTCAAAACAGCAGTCCATGATTATGAAGTATGCGGTAAGTACAAACACAAGTCAACAAAACACAATCATTAATTCAGAATTTCAGATTCTGGACAGCACTCACACGCATTAATTTCCAACATTCATCATATAAATAATCATGACACCATGGTCAAAACCCTCAATGTAATGCATATATGCTCATGCATAATTTCTTGGAATCACCAAGGTGCAGTCGCTCACAGACCAGCACAATTTAACGGCCCTCATGACCAGGGTGCAATCGCTCACAGATCAGCACCAGTGCAGACGCTCACAGTCCAGCACATCGTGCAGTCGCTCACAGACCAGCACGTTTGACAAAACCCAAGGTACAATCGCTCACAGATCAATACCTAGTGCAGTCGCTCACAGACCAGCACTCGTGCAATCGCTCACAGATCAACACGCGGTTGCGCATTTCAGGGTACAGACGCTCACAGTCCAGTACCAGTGCAGTCGCTCACAGACCAACAATTATATACCAAGGTACAATCGCTCACGGATCAGTACCTAGTGCAGTCGCTCACAGACCAGCACTCGTGCAATCGCTCACAGATCCGCACGTGGTTGCGCGATACTCTGTGGCCCATCGCGGGTACCACTTGACTATGCAATGCATGAATATGCAGTGTTTCATTTCTCTAGAAACAGAATGCAAAACAGAAATTCATGCCTCTCAATCATATTTAAATATTTCAGCACAGTCATACATAACAACATCACAATCATGAATTTAACAGTGGATTAATCCTTCACACTTTGAAATGTTTTCCCAACCTCTCAAAAATTCAGACACAGAATTAAAACTGGGATTTTTCTGAGATTTATGAATCTGTATTCGAATACAGCTCTTCTGTATTCGAATACAGAAGCCAAAAACAGTGCAGATTCACACTCTGTATTCGAATATAGCCCTCTGGTATTCGAATACAAAGGCAGATTTCAGTGCATAAATCAACCTCTTTCTTTACATCAGTAAAGTTTTTTTTTAAAACTTCATCACCACTACTTCAAAATCTCATCAAAAGTTCCATTTAAATCCATCACAACATTCCCAGTATTTCCCCAAATACTCAGGGTTTTCAAAACATTCTTAAACTTGAAATTTTTCTGAAAACACGAATCTGTATTCGAATACAGACTCCCTGTATTCGAATACAGAAGCAGGAATTGAAATTTAACCTTCTGTATTCGAATACAGCATGACTGTAGTCGAATACAGGAGTTAAACCTTTGAAAAATTCAGCCTTTTCTTCCAAGTCATTTAAAGATTTTCAAACATCTTTCTCTCCTCTTTAAAACCATTTCACAGACTTCTTTTCAATTCATTTAAAACTTCTCAGGGTTTCTCAACACTTCAAAACTCACATGACAGTGATTAAAACTTGTTTTTCTGGAAAACACGAATCTGTATTCGAATACAGCTTCCTTGTATTCGAATACAGAAGCTAAAAACTGAGTTTTCTGGGAAAACTCGAATCTGTATTCGACTACAGCATGTCTGCAGTCGACTACAGATGCGAACACAGTGTTAAAATTTCACTTATGTGTTCGAATACGACATGGTCGTAGTCGAATACAGATGCGAATACAGAAGCAAAACTCTTTCCTCTGTATTCGAATACAGGGGCTCGTATTCGAATACAGGTTTGAAAACTTTAAATAACACAAACCTGGAAGGTTGTATTCGAATACACACCTGTTGTAGTTGAATACACCTTCGAAAACCAGTGAAAATTCAACCCTTTTCAAAACTGATTCTTTTAAAAACACAGCCAACATCAAACAGATTCTGCACTTGTTCAAGAAAAATCTTTCCTCATTTATAATCCCTTTTTCTTTAAAAACCATTAATGCCACCAGAACCCCACAAAACAACCAGAATCAGAATCAACAATATCATCAAGATCACCCAGAACAACCAGAAGCAGAATCATCATTATCATCAGAGTCACACAAGACATCCAAAAGCAGAATCATTCATATCATCAGAATTATCCAGAACAAAACAGAATCAGAATTGTCCAACTTTTTAAACCATCCACACATCATGTAGCACTTCAGTTTCCTCACTCATCAGAACAACATGCAGCATTTCAGTGTTCACACTCAACAGAAACAAACATGCAACATCTCAGAGTTCTCAAACACCAGAGCAACATGCATGCATTTAGTTTTTCCAAAACACCAGAGCAAACATGCATGTTTTTAGTTTTCTCAAAAAACAACAGAATGACAAACAAACATCACAGAACACCAAACACCAACAGAATGCATTTTGCATTTTAATGCTATTTTCAAAACAGTTTTAAGACATGCATTTTAATCATCATTAAAATAACATGCACACATTTTCCAGCTTTCACCCATAAGTAAAACAACAATGTTTTATCAGAAAAACAGCCAGCAACAACCATCAGGATAATCACATATCAACAAAAATGCATTTTATTTCAAAATGTCATTTTTCGAAAACAATTTTTCTTTTAAAAATAGAACTGAAACAACACACTTTATGGCCCTAATGCAGCTAAAAGATGGAAGGTGCCCTTACCCTTGTAGCGTGCTTTGCTATCTCTCTTGTTCCTGCTGCGTTCCTTTTTCTGCGTCCAAAAATGGTGAAGTTGTTCCTTGAGTTTGCTGCTGCAAAACTAGGTTCTTTCTCTTCGTATTGAGGTGGGGATTAACTTTACTACTGGGGGTTTTCAGGTTTGAGGCTTGGATTCTCAGTTAATGGGGTTTGAAGGATTTCCCTCTCTAAAATTTCAGTTTCGGGAAAGGCAGAAAGCAGAAACAGAGATAGAATGGGAGGAGTGATGGAGTTGGTACATGCAATATGGGCAGTATGGTGGAAGGAATGGTGTTTTGAAAATACCATCCTTCTCACTCCTATATATAGGCTCTCAAGGAGCCACCTCACTTGCCACTTGTCTGATTTTCCAGCTCTTTAATTATCTTGCAATTAGCCACTTAATTCCTTACTTAATTGTCCAATTAATTTAATTACTTGAAATTAAATTAATTTAATTCTTCACCCAATAATTTTAATTCATACTTCAAAATAAATATTTATATATATATATATTCACTCAAAACATACATATATTAAATATTTACAAAAATTCCCAAAATGCCCTTGACATTAATTCCAAAATTAATATTTAAAATTAAGGGTCTTACAAAGGCTGATTGGCTTTTATGAATTACTTATATAAGAAACAATCGTATTTAGAGGCAGCAAAAAATGAAAGCATAAATAATTTAACACATAGATCTATTCTGGTTCACCACTAACTTGGCTACATTTAGTCCCCTTATTCAGAAGGCTTTAATCCACTAATTCAAATATCTTGAATTACAAAGCACCTGACCCTCCAAGCTAGTCTTCCGAAACAGCCTAACAACCCCATACTTTTGAGAAACTAACCACCTTGACCCTACAAGTCAAGTATTCTCCTAACAGCCTGATAACCCCAGATTGAATAAGGATCTCAACCACTATCGGGTTGGATACAAAAAGATTGGAACTTTAAGTGTTTGCTTCTAACAAAGCTGATAATAATAACTCTCACACTCTTAGAAAATAACACTCATAATATATTTCTAACTTGAACAAATGTTTCTCTCTTTGAACTCCAAGATGAATTTGAAATTTTGAGCTTATGAGTTCTTTTACTCTTTTCTAATTTTCGATGCTTTTCTTCTTCAGCCTTGAGTATCTATTTATAGTTAAAACTTGGACTTCAATTTAGTCCCTGTTTAATTCTAAATTGTATCTTCTTCATATTGAGTTTGCAAATTGTTCAGATTGATTCTGTTTGTATTTTGTTCAGATTGAGTTTGTAAATTCGTCAGATTGGTTATGTTCATATTTTGTTGTAGATAAATCTTGATCGAATCTTCTTCAAATCTTGACCATATCTTCTTTTCAACTTGGCCAAAGATTTTCTTCAATTATAAATTTGAATCAAATCTTATTTTAGATTTTCTTCAATTATAAATCTGAATCAAATCTTATTTTAGATTTTCTTCAATAACATGAATCTTCTTTCATACTATTTGAAGTCAAATATATTGTTCTCATAAAATACTTTTATTATCATCAAAATTCTATGTATAAAGCCAACTTGGTTCCAACAATTTTCACCAATTCAATTTAGTTGTTTTTACTCACCCTTGTTGCACGCGTATGCCAACATGGATGATAGACGTTTGGAGAACCAGTGGTCAATAGAAGTTAGAATTGCATCGTTATGTGATCTTCTCCAAGTATATTTTATCTATTGTTCATTTAAATTAAAAAATGAAAAGTATATTAAAAATGTAACTTAATTAATCATGCAAATGTATATATTAGTAATTAAGTAATACATTGCATAGATCTGACACAAAATCAGGATGCATTTGATCAAACTGTTTCCATGCCCGACCATTAGACGGATGTCGCAATTCACATGAATTTCTTCTATTTTCATAATACCACGTCATCTTTAATGCAATTTGCATTTATTCAAACATTCTCTACAATATTGATACAATAGGTAGATAAAACATTGTCTTCTTTGGAATTGGTTTCCCCCTACTTGCCCTATATTAAACCAGTAGTTAGGCACAAATCCATCTTCATATAAATGCACTCTTATTTCATCTTCATTCCTAAAACTTCTACATGGGCATAAACAACGTGAACATCTCAACCCCTGTTCATCATTGACAATCTTCTGCACTCTTGTAAAATAGAAAAACACTTCAACCATGTTAGCAAAATGTTGTTTAAGATCATTCCTTCGAGGACAATTCCTATCATACATCTAACTACGGTTCATATCCATATATATATATATATATATATATATATATATATATATATATATATATATATATATATATATATATTCTGAAAATTAAATAAATTTTAGACGATCATTAAGGAAACATTTATGACATATTTTATATGTCAATTAATAGAACATTTACAAATAATATAATAAATCCTAATAGGGATCGACTATAAACTAAAATAAAATATTAAATGACATTTAAATAATTTTATCGTAAAATAAGTTCCTATAAACCAAAATAGGGACTACCAAAGTATATAAATTTTTTTTGTAGGAATTCAACTACGACAGTTTGTAACAACTAGCAACATATATTAACATCATTAATTTTATAAATTTTTATTTAAAAAATAGTTACATTAAAATAAATACATTTTACAACTGTTTCAAAATTTTATTTGTCATATATATGTAAACAACGTAGTTTCAATATTTTATTTGTTTCAAAATTTTATTTTTCTTTTATTTATTTTTTTGATAAATGTACTAACATTTTGAAATATAAACATTTTATGTCTTTTGAAATAATATAAAAATATTTTATAAGTATAATATTACACATTTCATAATTAGTTCAATATTGTAAATTTGCTTTCTTTTTCGTAAATATTATTTTGTTGATGAAAAAATTTACAATTTTTTAATAAAATAATATTTTATTAACATAATAAATCATAATAAAGAAAACTACA
>JBBPBO010001984.1:42326353-42385038 GCA_037974295.1 Cicer cuneatum | reverse complement strand
AAAAAAAAGATAACATTTTATCAACGTTTTAAAAAATAGCTACATTTTAATTTGAGTAAAAATTTTACAATATAAATATCTTACTAACACTTTTCTTAACAAATCTTACTAAAATTAATCTTTAAAAATAGTATTATAACCAATTTTAAAAATAATATATTCGACATTCTAAAATAAAATATTAACGCTCTAAAAATACTTTATAACCATTTAATTTTTTTTTCAATAATAAATATATAAAATATTAATCTAAATTTAATATGTATTACAAACTAACTTGATGCAAGGTATTTATGAGTTGAAACTTATGAACAAATAATAATTTTTCACAATCAATGAAATAACACCACTGTCAAATCATAAAATATTAAATAAGATTTATCAAATAAATAACTTCAAATAAAAAATTAACGTTAGAAAACAAAATATAAATTAAAGACATACAGAAACTCAAGAGAGAAGTACAAAATCAATCTGATGTGAGAAACATTACAATTGTTTCAAAATAAAAATTGGAGAAAAATATTTGTAGAGAGAAGGTATAGACTAAATTTAGAGAGAAGTTAAAAGTAAGAAATGAGAAGAAAAAAAAAGGTAAAATGATATATATAGAAAGAAAAAGAGCATTTGTGGCAGCCCAAGCAGCCAAAAATGCCAACATATCTATTATACTTTTGTGGCGGACAGAAAAGGCAGTACAGTTTGTGGTGACCTTTGTCGTTAGTAAGCTGCAACTGTTAGAATTTTGTGATGGTGTATGCCTCCACAAATTTTGCTGAAATTTCCAATCAATCAAACTCTTTGTCATAGTGTAGGCCGCCACAAATTCAAATAAGTTTTCCCTTCAACATTTTTGTGACCGTTTTTTACTGCCACAAAAGTTACAATCAGCCAAAAAAAATATTTTTGATTTGTGAAGGCTTTCTCAGCCACTAATAACAACCAATTTGAATTAAAGTATCTGTGAGGGGGTTTTTTGCCCAGTAACTTGTGAGGGTTCTTTCAGCCACAAATTAATGTTATTTTGTTAGTGCATTGGAGTGTTATACTGGTAAAGTGGATTGTTTATCCATGTCTGTTATCCAGCATAACCACCAAGTGCTCTTGGTATACCTGAACCCACAAAGGGTGGAACTGGTACATCAAGCCCTAACTAGATGAGTAAAATACCTATAGTTATTAAGTCGAATAGCCAATAATTGGTCTTGTTGTTCCAACTGTTGGGCTCAAGGCTTATCATACAACATAAGACATGTTCACTTGTTGAGTGTTGACGTAAGACGAAACTTGCGTCAAACTAATTTGTCCTACTACTTCAGGTGACCTTTTTAGCCATATGTACCTATCAAATTGAATATTATCATTCGCCATCGGCTGTCCCCTAGAGTTGGCCATGAAAAAATTATTATACTGAGAATTTAAAGGGTGAAAGATACCTATTGTATAAGATTAAGTTGTACCACTAATGGTCCTGTCGTTGCAATGATCGATTGACTTTGAATAGCAAAGCTTGCCTGACCTTAGTACCCTTGAGGTCCCTGATTATTATAGGTGACTGAATGGTCACTAGAATTAGCTCTTTTGCTCTCCAATTTTATGGCTTGTTAAACCTCATTATGAACCACGGGTTTAAAAATGTCAGCTAATTGTTGAGAAACTATGAATACCATGTATACCCATATCAATATGTTTTTAATGAAAGACATTGTCATTATCACTTTCAAGTGTATTAATTAGAGCATTAACAAGTTCATTAGGATGAGCCACAAAAGTTGGCATTCCTATGGTTTGCAGTCAATCATTAGGTCGTGGATGGCTTGACCTTTTTGATGTCGATGTCGATGGTTGATCCATGTTTTTGAGACTTTGACCAAAACGTAAATGTATGCACCAATTATGATCATGACCTGGCGAAGTAAACCATTCGGTAATGATGGTCGTAGTGCCCCACCAAACGTGCCAATTTTTTGTACAAATTAAAATTTAGTTGAGTGATCGACTAATAAATCTTAGACTTTGATTTCTTTTTGCTTCAAATGATTACACTGAGGAAGGAATAGTGTTCCCCTACTATAGATTCCTTATCTCCTCCAAAAGAGTATTAAGTATGATGTTGGATTTTTATGAGTTATCTAAGCTAAAAACTGCATAAGTAAAATAAGCATAGAGGCAAAGGGATAAAATATGAGAAAATAAATTTTTTTGATTGGTTGTGTGTGTAAAAATTACATGAGGTATTTATAGGCAAAGTTCATCCTACTCGCAAATGCATCTTGGTCTGCAAAATTCACTCTGACCTAGCTTCATTAAGCTATTTATGTAGGTATTGAATGTTTTCTAACTACCGTTAGATCGCCAATGCATCTTGGCCTGCAAAATTCACTCTAACCTAACTTCATTCAGCTATGTATGCTGGTATTGAATGTTTTCTTACTTCCGTTAGATGTACATAGCACCCCACAATGGATTGTATCCTCAATTTTCGTGGCAGCTTAGGTTCGGTTATCCCCTGCGTTCGTTTTTCCACCACACTGCCTCTTAGCAAATATAGATGTTCATGGTTTGTGGCACCGTAAACATCGAACACAAATTTTACTGTTGAATTGTCAATACCCACATGTTTAGACTGTCTCTTAAGACCACTTGACCTTGCAAACCTTCGTGGAACCAAAAAAGATTCACGTAACTCATTTTCGATTGTTGCTGGTTCGACTAACCCTTAATTTGAAACGATGAATATCACTAATTCAACCGTAGATTATTCCATAATATATCAATGACCAAACACACAAAGTTTTATGTAAATCAGAAATTCATAATCATGCAATCTAGTCATCGATATCTAGTATCTACTATATTTTTTAAAACTTTATTATACATTCATTTGAAATTATTTAATGAAGTATCCAATAGTTTTAAAATTTTACAAAAATTTGTGGAGTTGATCTACTAAACAAGAACTTTTTATTTTACAATTGGATTAGTAAAATTCATTGTTTATATTGAATTATTAAACCGAGTAATTCATTACAGAGTTAGATTCTACAAAGTGAATTTGAGTTGACACTTTCAAATATATTGTAATCCTTGTTCATACGAAATTGGTGAGCTGAAACATTAATATACCAACTCAAATCAAATAAGAAGAAATGAATGAACAAATACAATAAGAAATAAAAATAATCACTAAGGAGTTTTCTCCAAAAGCATCAATACCCTCTAGTCCTACTGTTCACTAAGCCTAAAGAACTATCATTGTATAACTCATTTACACAAGCAAAGATACTTAAAGATGGAAGCTTCCTTTGTGCCACGGCCAGTTCAAGGTCTTCAAAAAATACCAGACCTTGTGTCACGTGGGTTCTAGTCTGTCCTTGAATTTCTTCTACTCCTCCCTAGTCACTTCCAAATATTTCCCTTTCGACAAGCAAACCTTGGCTGAAAAATGTAATGAACATGTAAGGATATGTTTATGATCAAAACACGAGGAACAAACCGTTATTCTATAATGCTCCCAGTGGCAAATGAGAGACCCGTGATGTTTTTAAAAATGGTAAACAAGAGTTCAACAATGCAATTAAGAACATGATATTTACTGTGATGTTTATTAAGAAAATGGTAAAAAAAGTGTAAAGTTGGGATCTATGAAGCACAAACTCATTCATGGATACAGAGACACTCAAGCCACTAATGTCTTAAATATAGGCCACTCAGATACTGCACATACACACAAGTCTATGTGTGAACGAGCGTGATTAACATTAAAAAAATCAAAATTAGATATAACATTTATATATTAATCATCCAAATACAAAGTTATTTAGTTTGACATGAGTTCTTGCAAAAATAATATACAGATAAGATAACAATTTTCACATAATAATCCTAAAAAAAGGTATATTACACTAAGACTCTAAGAGGGATCATTTCACAATGAAATCCTTACAAAAAATAGTCTGAAAATATGATGAATCATGTATCCTAAAACAACTAGTTATGATCATGAGCTCCATTAGAATAAGACGTATACGCCTTTGAGTTTCAATGAATAAAGGCTATGTGCTTCATATATTTTAATTGATTTTATAACTTTATGTAAAATATAATATAAGTTGACTTTTCTATTATGTTAAGAGCGACCGAGAAGTATTCAACCACAGTAGGTGTTCATCCGAGTCTGAGAAGCGTCTGAGCTTAAAAAATATACATTTTATTTATTGCTAACCAAGGGATGTTAGACAAGTTCTTTGGCGTGTCGAAAAAACGTTGGTGTTTGAGACGTGTGAGACACACGACATGACAGTTTGGAAAGGTGTTTATGCTTTATAGAGGTTGGGGGAGAAGAAACACAGACCTGAAGAAGCGTGGATGAATGTGCAGTAAGTTCAGACATTACATGGCTTCTAGTTTTTCTCCCATTTAGTGCAGTAACTGATGGGCTGTTAGCAGCAGTTATGTCCCAAAAGCTTCGTTTCTTGGCCATTGGTAGTGGTGCTCCAAAACAATGACCTGGACTCTTCCACTCACCTGTGTTTTCATCCTTTGGCCGTATGCTAGACCTGGTTACCACTTTCCCTGCTGTTGCTGCTTGTTTCCCACTCTTTTGTGAAAGCTCGCGAATTACATCATCTTTCTGCTTTATCAGCAAACAGTGGTCCCTTTTCATTCTCTCTATCTCTGACTCCAGGGATTTTACATTTTGATAAAGTGTTCTGACAGTGATGGCTATCTTCTCTTCGTTGTACTTGGTCTCTGGAGTGAGATAGGTTGCGGTCAAGAAAGAGGGTCTGGTCCGTCCTTTTTCACTTAGTTGAACAGAAGTTGGAGAAGTCGAAAGAAGAGATGAAACGAATGGTGGTGTTGAGCAGGAATATGCTGCTAAGGACTGTGCTTCGAGTGTCAAAAGCTTTTGTTGCTGCCGTGTTAGCTGCTTTCGCATTTCACAATTCTCCTTTTGCAGCTTAAGTACCAGCTTGGCCTGGTCTGTTCCTGTTTCAGTTATTGGGAATAGATCCTCATTTGCATCATTTGCCTGCATCCATGGATGATATATTTGACACCAAATGAAAAATTCCAAACGGCAAAAAATGTGAACATTATATGAAAGAGTAAAAACATGCTTGTTATGAATCCATAAACCAAAATATTTAGAAAACACTCATACTATTGTGTCAGTAAAATTTTGAAATGGTTAGAGGATTCAACCTTTGTTCGAATCTCCTTGGCTCTATCAGCCCAATGAAGGGTGTTTTGAGTTTCACCAGATGAGAGGTTACTCGGACTTATATTAGCAATCATGACTGTGCTGCACGTTCCTCCTAGTGAATCTTTGAGAAGCTGAGTCAATTTTGAATTTCGGTATGGTATATGCTTCTTTCCCTCTACAAGAGCATTGATGCAGCTACTTAGTGAAAGAAGAGACCGGTTAATGTTGGCACCCTCAAGAGATCTAAGTGTTCTTTGATCTGTGGCAAGAGCTCTCTCTGACCCTGCAAGATCAACCAACGAGAGCTTGCCCACTTTGTTAATAATATTCATTGCAGCATCTCTAACTTGGTATTCAACAACAACCTATATGTAACAAATAAACTAAGCACAAGTCACAATCATAGCATATAAGGGTTTTTGCTTCATTTTCTGTAAACAACCTTCAAAAGTGTACCTGCAAGATGGCATGGGAACGTGAAGATGTTTCATTTGCACGAGTTGGTTCTGTAGTTCTGTTATGATTTCCTTGCTGTAGCAATGTCATCACCTGAAGCAGCAAAAGCAAATTAAAACTCAAAAAATTCATACAGCAATCTTCCAATATACCAGAATGGTTCAGAATATTACTTCATCAGTAGAGTAAGCTCTGTATTGTGTAAGACCTGCTGCCACAATCCCCTAAAATATAGTTAGACAAAGTACAATCAGCAACTGATTTAATGGGATGCAACGAAAATAAGAACTCTTCACAACCAACAAAATTTCATTGTTCATATATTTAATCTGGCTGGAGGTGCTAGTAGGTGAAGAATTGAAATAATATGCATAAACAGGTATTTAAATTAAACCACAAGCTTCCCCATTAAGACTAATGAGTTAATTATTAATGCCTACAAGGAAAAATAAGTTCTTATTCCTTTCACCTAGTAGTATAGATGGCCCCTAAAAGATATACAAGTAAACATGAGCTAAATGTATTAAATTTCCCATGCTGTAGTATTGCAGCAGTTGTGGTTGATATGCAGTTATTGCGGCCTAATGCAAAACGGTGCAAACTACAATTACAGCTTGATGGGGTTGCAGTGGCCGCATCATGTGACTCAGTCGACGATCTTTATAAAATACATGAACATGGAATGCTTATCAAAATTTTATCATCACTTTGCAAATTGACTGTACCTATGTACTTGCATCAAGCAATACTATTGAAAAATCATTCAATTTATTTCAATGTCATGTAGTCACAGGCACCACAACTGGCGCAAATTATCAGTAACCTTTCTCTTGATATTGGCTAATTTTCTTTTAAAATTTCAATTAAGATAAGAAAGTGGACCTGTTTATCTTCTCTCAAAACCAGAGGTCTTCCAGGTGAAATCAAATCTCTTACAGTTTCATTATAAACCTCAAGATAGGAAAGACGAACAGCATGGTTTCCATCACAACTTCTCGTTTTGATTTTATCGAAAAGATCCTTAATTGCCAACACCATCACCCCCGGTCTCTCCACTGTACCAAGCATTGTGTATGTTTTTCCAGCTCCAGTGGCACCATAACAGAAAACTGTCCCATTCTTCCCTTGCAGAACTCCTTCCACAAGTTTTGAGGTTCTGAAAATGCAAAGTCAATTTACCTTCTCATTAAATAAAAGGAACGATCTATCTCATGAAAGACAACCACAACAATTTATTTATATAAAAATAAAGCAACACGTATTTAAATACGAGGACAAAATCAGATTAAGTAAACAAATTAGTCCCAACAATTTTGAGATTGAGATTAATAACCACACATCAATGGTATAAATAAGTTTTACACTGTTGGCGTATTCATTATATATTCCTACAATGTCAAAAAGTATTAAACCATATTTCACTATATTGCCACAATGTAAACAAGTTTTCAACCATACACCAATTAATAACATTTTGATGCGAAAGTACTTATAAAACTAGTCTATACATTGTTATTAAACATCATAGGCAATGACACCAGCACGTAGAAACTAGTATTAATTTAAGAAAATGAAGGCAATTGAACATAACTACATAAACACCAACACATACAAGGACACCGAATTTTGACAGTGGTACAGACACGTGTAAATGTAATAGATTATGAAAATGAAAGTGATTGAATGTAACCACAATTGTGAGTGTTGGACACTCTTCAATAAATAAAGTGAACTCAATGGAATAAAATAATTATCTTGATATTTTAGCAAAAAAAAGTTTTAAAAAAAGTTTCCATATCAAAACCCAATATTGAAAGAGAATGCAATAAGACATGTATTTAATTTAATAATGTTATACTATATTTATAGGAAAGCCAAATTTAGGAAAATTATGAATGAAGAGATCCAATGAAGCACATACACCCACACGAATATCGAACACGACACATTGACACAGACATAATTTGAAAAAATAAATTAATTGAATGTAATTAAGATGTCAATGTTGTGTGAGACACCAGAACACAACTTTGATCAAATGTGTCTGTGGTACAGAGAAGAGAACTCACGAGGTGGAATAAACTTCATGTTGAGTAGCTGAATCAGGAAAGCAAGCATCAAAGGTGAAATGACGTCCACGAATTCTCTTCAACCTCAAGTAATCGTTAGGATTAACGAATTCCGTTAAATAAACGTCACGGCGATTCACGATCCTCACAAACACCTCGAACCAGCTTCCTTTTCCTTCTTTGCAATTGGTCTCACTCTCACAAACACCGTTACTCTGTTCCCTGTTTTCTCCGTTTCCGGTAACGAAAGCTTCCGAGCCACGACGCGGTTCTTGAAAGAAGGGTTCTTGGGTGGTGAAAGGTTTGGTTGTTCGTATAAGACTGTTAGGGCTTTCAATTTCTCCTTTAAACCTTGATGTGGATTTGAATCGTTCATTGTGTGAGATAGGGTTGACACTGGCATTGAAACGTTTCTTGCAATTTGTTCATAAAGTTGAGGAGTTTTTGCTTGGTGTATCAGAGAATCCATGAGTGGAAATTTCTTTGTTTGAAAAGCTTGATTTGATGATTGTTACACGATGCGATGAATTTCAGAGAGAGCGTTCTCGGCGATTAGACTTTCTCCTAATTCTCGTGAAATGGGTTTACTTGAAGAAAATAGAAACTGTTTGTAACATGTAACGGTCGAATATATATAGCCCAAACCGTGAATCAAAGGTTTCGAGGTTTTTTTATTTCCATTATTATTATTATTATTATTATTATTATTATTATTATTATTATTTTATTTTTTAAAACAACTTTCTTTTACTGATCATCTCATTTAAACCTGAGTCTAAGTCTACTTTAATAGATTGTGAGAAGTAGATAAGAATATACTACTAATGGTCTTTAGGGTGAGCAACGAAATAAATGTATCATTTTACAACGCTTTTCTAAAAAACGCTGTTGTAGGTAGAAATTTATAGCGCTTTTTGGATAATAATGTTGTTTTAGGTGTCTCATTTTACAACACTTTTCTAAAAAGCGTTGTCGTATGTGGTATCTTAAAGCGTTTTTTTCTTCTTCTAAAAAACGTTGTTGTAGGTATTTAATAGCACTTTTTCAAAAAGCGTTGTCGTAGGTCTTTAATAGCGCTTTTTTCAAGAAGCTCTATTGTAGGTATTTCATAGAGCTTTTGTAGCGCTTTTTTAAGGAAAGCGCGGTCGTAGATTTTATTTTATAGATATTTAATAGCGCTTAGAAAAGCGCTGCCGTAGGTGTTATTAATTTTAAGATAAAAACGATGTCACTTTTCTACCACGCAACAACAATATTCAATTATAGATAAGGTATACATTTATGATCAAACTCCCTGTTATTTTCCTTCAAACTCTATAATCTACTATTTTTCCAGGATTATCAACATCGAACACATATTGACACAATAACAATTTTTCTTTCAAACTCTATTCTACTATACATTTAGTTTTTCCAAGATCATCAACATCAAGCACATATTGACACAATAGCAATTTTTTCATTCAAACTTTATATTCTACTATACATTTAATTTTCCAAGATCATCAACATCAAGCACATATTGACAGATTAGCAATTTCCAGCAACAACAATTTTTCCAAGATCATCAACACAATAGCAATTTCTTACTTTAATCGTATTGTAACAAAAAATAAAACAATTTTTATTAGAATAATTCTTAGTTCACACAAAAATATACAATAATAATTTATAATGTGAAACTCACCTAATAACAAATTATATAACTCTTAGTTCGAGCACATATTGAGACCTTCCTTGGTTTCAGTTAGATCACTTTTCAGAGTAAGTTGACTTGGAGTTGTCAAAGTACTATGTGCGATATAATATTTGAACATAAATAAGTTAGAATCAAATATTTAGGTAGTTTATATATAAAAATCAAAATCTAATTAAAATTACAAAATATAGTACCGGTAGTCTATGTTGTTATCTTGGCGAGGACACTATAATATAAAACATGTACGCCAATATATAGTTATGCATTGATTGTAAATGAAATTTTAAAGGCATATAATTAAGTTCTATAATAAAAATTTAAAAAGTATATAAGTAAAACATTTATTATTTCAAACCTTTATTGGAACCCCTTTGATGTTGTTTGACTTATGCTTCAACACTGTAGCACCCCTTTGAGTGCGAAAAACTTGTAAAGCACTAACAAATAAATATGATTATTTTGCAATGACCAAACACATTATATATATATATATATATATTTATAAGAAATAAATGAATATTACTTACGTATCTAAGATATTCTTTATTTTTGAGTGATTGTTATATTGACCGTGTAGTGGATCCAAAATAATATATAATTTCTGAGGTGACATTGATGACAAACAACACCAGATGTTGCCTACAAAAACAAAAATTTGGTTGACAAATTTGTTTTCAACTTATAAGGTATCATAAACAAGATATAGAAAATGAATATCTAATTACCCCGGATTATATGGCGCAATGAACAACTTATCCTTTTCTTTATTTTCCACAAGTAGAACAACAACATAATTTTTTACTCTAATTGGATCAAGTTGAAACATTGATAGCTTATGGGGAGATAAGAACGAAAATTTATCTATCAATTGGCGCAGACACACCATCTTTTCATACAAATACCTTCAATGAAAATACAAAATTAGATTAATTACTAATAAATAATGCAGTGATGCAAGTAAAATAAAATTTTATCTCAAATAAAGTATTTTACATTACCTAATGTATATGCTGATGACAGTAACACCCAACTCATCATGTTTCAGAAGTTCAGATATGTGATCTTTATTAATAATTCTTCATAATAAAATCCAAAAATATCTTTCTTCATTTTGATTATACGTGTATTTGTGTTCTCCATAAACGTTTTTGCTATTATGTTAAGGCACATACCAAATCGAGAAAGGCTTGGTTGACTAATTTTAGGAGAAGCTTATTGAATAGCTGATTTTTCCATGGACCAGTTTTTGCAGTACGGTGCATTTATTTTTAGGCTCAACTTTCTTAACCTTTTCTATATCTTTTGCTTGAATCTAAAAAAGTGCAGTTCAATTTGTTAGAATTGATAGGAATCTAAAACAATGTGAAACTAAATATATTAGTGATTGAATAAATATTTACTGACTATATATGAATATATGATTATGGAGGAATTCCAAATCCCTTGTTGGAAGGATACAAATCATGGTATTTTCATATTGCTCTACAAAACAAACTAAATAAATAACTAATTCTACTAATAAAAGCAACCCAATTCAAGAAAATAAGTAATATTACAAGAACCAAATAGTCAACCCTAATGATGAGGAAATATGTTATAACAAAATTATTCATTTGCATTCACTTGTTAAATAACTAATTTACCACGAACCCGCATTTGCGGTGCGGCGAATTTATTTTTTGGCTCAACTTTCTTATCCTTTTCTGTAGCTTTTGCTTGAATCTAAAAAATGAGGTTGATCATTAGTTTGTTAGTTATTATATTAAATATAGTAAGATAATCATTTCGTATACACTTGATGTATATGTCAAACCTTTTCTGGTGAAGTGATTCACTCGTTGTGATCCTGAACATTCTTACCATTCTTTTTAGAATTTGTAGGAATCTAAATAAATGTGAAACTAAAGAAATTAGTTATCGAATAAATAATTACTGATAAAATACATATGTACAAAATATATGATAGGTAGTAATGTTTTCAATATACCATATCTATGCCAACAAGATTTTTGGGCCATGCCACATAACTACCCATTGCTTCTCCCAAAAACTTCATATCTCCATCATTGTCAGGTATAGGAAATGATGCAAGTGGTTCTAAACCAATCACAGTTGAAACTTTAACGTAGCCGACAGGGATCATATTATGGTGTAACATTTCTCCCAAAGTGTTGTATAGTGTTCCTTTTCCAACCATGTGATAAGTAGGGGAAGATAAATAGAGCACACAAGATGCGACACCCTAAATCAATGGTTAATACATAAATCAATTCATGTACTTAGTATGTGAAAAAAAATTAGATTAAATGAATTTCTTAATTCATTAAGTAATTAACCTTAGAAGACTTTTACAAGCAATGTTGCAACTACCATTTTCACTAGAAAAGTCTATATCATGTTGACACTCAGAATTTGCTTTTCCTTATCCTTTTTCACCAAATATGCATGCAACTTGCTCTATTAGATTTTTCAGCACATCTAGTACTTGCTCATTAGATGGATTTGTGCGTTTATCATGTGAAAAATAACTTTTTGGAGTTACGCCAAATCCTTTACCCTTGACACGGCCAGAATCTCAGGAACATTAAATACCTTACCAAGTATGTTCCTACAACTAAGTTGTTGAATCTCCTCTTGAGATGAACATTGTTCTAGATTCTCCTGATATACATGTAGTATTAAAAAGATAAGTTTATTCTCATTTTCAAAAGACAATAATAATAAAAAATTAAAGTGATAACATACTTACACATTGTTCTATGACTTGTTAAACATTTTCATTATCAACTAGTCCATCCTTATTCAAACGACCCTCCTTCCACAAAATATGACGACCTAATAGTTGATCTTATTTTGTTTCTTGAATTTATTTGTTAAGACATATAATCATATTAGTTAGAAACTATAGTTATAATCTACCACGTTGTATAAATTTATATTTACTTACAATTTTTTGCTCTAAACGTGCATACCCCATACGTGACTTTTTGTATGAATGTAAGGGATTTAATGCTCTCTCTTGATTTACAGTAGTTATACTCTAGATAAAAAAATAACGGTCTTGTAAAAAAAACATGCTAAAAATATGAATAAAACACACATGCTAATAAATTAATGTTACCACAAATGCGGGGTCTGCACGTTTAGCTACAAAAGTGCTTAACTCTTCAGGTGATATGTAGTGTTTACATATTTTTAGAGCTTCGTCATTCAATTACCATCAACATCTAGTTGTACTTTGTCAAGTGAGATCCAAATCCTCTATGTAATTTGCCGGCAACTCTAAGCACATAATTTTTTTTGCACATCATCAATATTAAAACCCGACTGCAGACCAAATAAAGAAAGAATTTGAGTAAAAGTATTTAAATGGAAAAAATGATAAATAACAAATAAGTGGAGTAAAACATTTACTTGTTTATCATTCCACATGATATCTTTAGCATCCTTCAAAGCTTTATCTCTCCAATCATCAATTGTCATTGGGATATTCCGACGAACAACTACACCAATATAACCTACCATCATGAAACTATTGGGCTCAATTGGCTGGCCATTTTTTGATTCCATCCTACCTAATAAACTCATAGAGTAAGTGCATGCTTTCAGAAAAGATACAAAATAAATTCTAAACAAAGTATAGTATACCTCAAATTTTATTCCACTACTTCTTGCTTTGATGACCTTATGCATAATAGTCGCTCCACACTTGAATAGTAAGGTGAACCACTATATCAAAAAATGAGGGTGGGAAATACATTTCAAGCTCACACAAAATCACATGCCATGTGCTGTGTGAGATGCTTTGAAGACCATGTGGATTCATTCCATCAATAGAAAGTGCAAGTCGTAGATTTCTTGACTCTCTCCCGAAATTAGGATACTCGTGTTCAATATTTGCCCATTGTGGAGAATCTGTAGGGTGGCGAAACTTTCCATCTCAAATTCTTTCATCTGCATGCCATGTCAAGTGGTTTGAATCTTCTTCACTACGATAGATGCACCTAAATCTTGGTATTATAGGAAAATACCACACGACTTTCGCTGGAGTAAATTCTTTCTTCTTATATCGAGAGACATTGCATTTCGGACACGCCATTAGCAATTCATATTCATTTCGAAATAAAATGCAATCGTTAGGACAAGCATGAATCCTTTCGTAGCTCATGCCAATTAATAGAGCACAAAATTGGTTTAGCCTCGTAGGTTCAACTGGGAAGTTCATCATCATCTGGCAGCATATCTTTTAAAAGGGTTAATAAGTCTATAAAGCTCTTATTAGACCATCCATTACTCGCTTTTAAGTTGTACAACTTTAATATCGCTGACAATATTTTGAATTTAGTACAAACATTATATAATGGTTTCTCTGTATCACTAAAAAACTCTCAAACATTTTAGGACAATCGCGAAGATCTTCTTCAACTCCTTTTGCAATCTCCTCAACCCGGTCCTGCTCATATGTATTTGTGTTAGAATCATTTGATGCATATGTCGCACCATTCTCCAAATTAGTGTTCTCTTTTTTTTTCTCACCATGTCTTGTCCAACATGTATAGCTTTGATCAATTTCATGCCATATTAAATGTCCTTCCAATTGATATGCTCTAACGCGTTTTCCAAAACAACATTTTTATCAAGGACAAATTATTCAATTTGGGTCTTTTGCATCCTTCATTGCAAACTATTTCACTCCATTTTCATATTCTTTTGACAATCGATTGGCATACATCCATTTTTGATCCATTGTTTCTATATCTACCAAACCATATTGACTATAACAAAAAGTTACTTAAAAGTTAGAACGATATGTCATTGTATAATTATTAGATGTGTTTCTATCTACTTTATCATAAATGTACAGTTAGGTAAAACAATTATAGTTCAAAATAATTACATTATCTTAAAGTTAGAAGTGTTAAGAAATATAAACATGGCAACTTTCTCATGAAATGTTAAAAGTGAATTAGTTTTAATCTTTTATAATTTCCATGTGAATGCATCATCATCTTTTTTAATTTCCATGTTCTTTAGAAGGCCGACACATGGTCTAAAAATAAATCAACCAAGGTCATCAAATAATAATGTTGTTTTTGAACATGTATTAAAGTTCAATTTTACAATTGATTTGCTCAATTGTTCTTCATGACATGATCAATTCTCAGTTCATAATAATAAGATTCAACATTAATTAAGCTGGTTATAATGTCACGTTTCAACATTAATTCTCAGTTCATAATAATAAGATTCAAAATTGAAAACCTTCTATGGAGGTGTCTTTCTTTCCTAGTTTTTTATATTTTTATTTTTCTAATGAGGCTAGCTCGAAACTTGCAGACACAATTACCATTTGGGTCATATTTATGATTTGTTTTCTAATTTTTAATACATGATGTCACATTGCACGTTAGGAAGTTATGATATCACATCTTAAAATTACTTAGCTGATAATCTAATGAAAAAATGTTACATTATTTGTAGGAAGAAAAGAAGACCGAGTAACTTAATAGTCATATGTTAGATGTATGTTCTAAAATGAAACATATATATATATATATAGAGAGAGAGAGAGAGAGAGAGAGAAAATGTCATAGAATATGAATCCAATATTATTATTACTAGTATTAGGATTATTTCAGTAATAAAATGAATTTTTAACGTGTTATATTAGGGAGGAACATTTGTCATTTCAGTACATATTTAAAAGAAATAATAATAATAATAATAATAATTTTGATTAAGGAATTAACTTTTCCACCTTCAATGTTGCAACCAAAGGAATCAATTTCTTGCAATAATATGAAAAGGGTAACTTCAGAACAAAGATTGATAGGAATGGGTTGATACCTCTACTCTATCAAAGATCTTCGTTTAGCGTGAACCTGAATGTGCCAAGGAGTTTATCATTGGCGAAAAATTGGATCAAATAATGGAAGATAAAATTAAAGAAATGTGAAAATAGAGGAAAGATAATAATAATAATAATAATAATAATAATAATAATAATAATAATAATAATAATAATAATAATAATAATAATAATAACAACAACAACAACAACAACGACAACAACAACTTTATTTTAAGATATTGCCTTGTAATTATTAAGTTCCAACTTGATTATGCACCCCAAGACTCTCAAAATAGTAGCAATTTCAAAATACAGACCTTCTTGCTTTGGTTTTGAAATTGTTTACCATCTAGTTCATTTTCACAAAATATTTCAAGTTCACATATATACTTTTTTAACATCATCAACTAGTTTGTTCAACTATGCCACCTAATTTTGAGAAAGAAGGATATGAAAACCCCATCTAATAATTTGAATATTTAAAGTCATATAAACGTAAGATCCACCACAAACTGATCCATTAAATGTAGATAAAGATTTAAATGCATTTAGCCCACCATCAAACACATTAGCGACAAAGAGAACCAATATCATCAGATCATGAAAATGAAAAAACATAACAGAAAGATAAAGCAGAAACAAATTTATGAATCACCATGCAAAAATGTTTTTTAACCAAGCCAAATAAACAAAAACAGATTTATGAATCACTATGCAGAAACAAATTTATGAATCATAACTCAGCCAAATAAATATTTATGAATCACTATGTAGAAACATATTTATGAATCACTATGCAAAAACAGATTTATGAATCATAACTCAGCCAAACAAACATTTATGAATCACAATGTAGAAACAGATTTATGAATCACTATGCAAAAAAAAATTTATGTTTTACTGCCATAATTATTATCTCATCTGTGTTGGGAAATTTTTTGTTTCCTTTACATACAATTTTCGTTTCTTAATGAATTATCCAGATCTTCTTTGTGATGGAGTAACAAATTGTTGCGGCTTCTCAGAGAGTCTATAATGTGATGTCATTCACGGGTTACTTGTTTTGTTAACTAATTGGTACACTATTGGTTTTATTTTCTTAATGGGACATGGTACACTACTATTGGTTTTATTTTCTTAATCAGTGATTATATTTTATGGATATGATCCAACTGCAAATGTCCTGATAACTGTTTCATACTATCATGTCCTTGGTAGGCTAGTCTAGTGATGTTCAGGTGAAAAGAGGAATAAGTTATATGTGTCTGTTTTGAAATTGAGGCTGAAGCTAGGAAGGAAGTGTTGTTTAGCTTGCCTTGTTGCCACGCTCTTTAATTTATCAATGGTATTCTGTTTGCCACTAGGATTCTTAAGTATTCATGTGGGATTTAAGGAAGGCTGCCTTGTCAAATTTTTGGGGTGTTATCTTGAACTTCGGATTTCCTCACCTGAGAAAAGTGTAGTATGTATCTGCTAAACTTGATTTTGGTTTTAATTTGTATGTAGGTTTTGCTAATTATAAATTTGTTTTTGCATAGTGATTCATAAATAAGAATAAAGTAAAGGAGAAAATAATTATGGCAGTAATAATGAGGGGAAATATATATGGCAGTAAAGGAGATCATGAGGGGAAATATATAGAGGCCCTTGATCATGCGAAAAAAATGAGAATAAATTAAAGGAAATATTTTATCTCATATGTGTTGCCATGTATTTTACTGCCATAATTATTATCTTAAGGTCTTTATCAACATGCTGAGTTAAATTCCTATTTCATTTTTTACATTGTTGCATCTATTTGTATCTTAATAGCAATAAAACTCAACCTGCATCCCTCATCATATACCAAAAACTAAAAGGAACAAAAATTCCAGCATTATGGAGATTTTGTTCTTCTGAGGAGCAATGGGTACAAAGTTGTGTATTGTATTATTAGCGCCAGCTTTACATATCTGGATTATGGTGCTTGAACCAACTACTACCCCAGTTAATGAGAAACTTTCCTATACCTAAATATTTATATAACCTTTGTGTTCTTTAACATAGAGACACATTCACTCAAACGACTGCAAGATTGACTAATGGCATGATCTGTGCAACCACTGATAATATATTTGGTCAAAGTAGAAGCATTGTGACCAAAAGTTTAGATTCTATCCGATGTAACATTGCCTACTGCCTAGCATACCAATTTATTACTTCCAGAGTCCTAACCTCAATACTTTTTTCTAACATTGCTTAAGCTTTTATATTCCCTCAATTCTTCCTCTATCTGTATAGATTTTATGTTTTAATAAAAAAATTATTGTCAATTTTATTCATATACTCCAAATTCATGACTGATAACTTAATAATTTTTAACAAATTAAATCAAATTACAAACTAAATACAAAAATAAAATATGTTATCTTTTTATGACATACAATCTTGTGTGTTTTGGATTGATTGAGATGTTCCAACTTCACTTTAATTCTTCCTAAAACATAAAGTATAATTGAAACAACCCACATACATGAGCTAGCGGTGATATATATACTTTATATTGACTTTAGTACATAGTGGATTAAATGAAACAACACGAGGGACAAAAAAAACACAATTTTTATTGGGTTAAAATCATATTAACTTTATATAATATATATATATATATATATATGTCAAGCTCTTATTGAATATCATTAGTATAAAATTTACACCATCATTCATCTAGTATAGATTTTATGTTTTAATAAAAAAATTATTGTCAATTTTATTCATATACTCCAAATTCATGACTGATAACTTAATAATTTTTAACAAATTAAATCAAATTACAAACTAAATACAAAAATAAAATATGTTATCTTTTTATGACATACAATCTTGTGTGTTTTGGATTGATTGAGATGTTCCAACTTCACTTTAATTCTTCCTAAAACATAAAGTATAATTGAAACAACCCACATACATGAGCTAGCGGTGATATATATACTTTATATTGACTTTAGTACATAGTGGATTAAATGAAACAACACGAGGGACAAAAAAAACACAATTTTTATTGGGTTAAAATCATATTAACTTTATATAATATATATATATATATATATATGTCAAGCTCTTATTGAATATCATTAGTATAAAATTTACACCATCATTCATCTAGTATAGATTTTATGTTTTAATAAAAAAATTATTGTCAATTTTATTCATATACTCCAAATTCATGACTGATAACTTAATAATTTTTAACAAATTAAATCAAATTACAAACTAAATACAAAAATAAAATATGTTATCTTTTTATGACATACAACCTTGTGTGTTTTGGATTGATTGAGATGTTCCAACTTCACTTTAATTCTTCCTAAAACATAAAGTATAATTGAAACAACCCACATACATGAGCTAGCGGTGGTATATATACTTTATATTGACTTTAGTACATAGTGGATTAAATTAAACAACACGAGGGACAAAAAACACACAAGATTTTTATTGGGTTAAAATCATATTAACTTTATATAATATATATATATATATATATATATATATATATATATATATATATATATATATATATATATGTCAAGCTCTTATTGAATATCATTAGTATAAAATTTACACCATCATTCATCTAGTATTTTCCTAACCAAGTAGTTACTTGTTCCAAACTAAAACACCCCTGCTTTAGTGTAAAATTATAATCCTTTCTGTGAATATCTCCTACTAATCTTCATCTTAGCAAACTTATCTATACCACCAAGCAATAGATGTAGCTAGGAATCGAATAAAATTAGCTTCTCCATATAAACAAACAATGCTGCCAACATATTAAAACAAATCATGATCCATGCTTACTTAGTTTAAAACCATCAAACATATTGCCAAACCATAGGGACATAACAAATCAAATCTTACAATGAATCTTACGGCCTCTTCATATTGACGATTTATCGATCTTTACGAGTCAGGGTATCGATGTAAATCTTCATATGTTCAGGCACCACACCTTTGCTCTTTTATGTCTAAAACCAAACAAATAGGTTATACATGAAATTCACCTCATAGAATATTCTGAAACAAACAAATCTTTTCATCAATTAGTTTTGGGAGACTTTTTATACTCATACAATTAACATCCTCAAGCTTAGCATGATTTTACCCATTAATTTGATTTATCTTCTTCAATTCATACCAAATATAAGTCGAAATAATAAACCTTTTAATGTGCTACTCATAATATGTAAGATAGATGCAATTTATTCTTCTAGGGTCATACTTCATTGACTTTTAAGTCACTCTTCCATTGCCTCTACTTCTAATTCAACTCAGATTGTAAAATTTCTCTTATTGAGTCATTTATTGGAGGAACAAACCCAAATTTGCTCTATAAAATGAGAGATGTTAAATAAAAAACATTAATTTATATTACAACTATTAATACAAAATAGATTAAATGTACAATTATAATTATAATACCTCTATTATTCCTAGCATCTCATCTTTCTTAGCCTTTGGCATATCTTTCCAGGACTTGTAATTGATGGGAGCATATCGATGCCTTAGCCACACTACCTATAAAACGAGTAAGACTTGTTGCTTCCTCACCAATAGGTCGACCATAGTTGTTCAAATTAAAAATTATGAAATCATCACCTTCCATGTCTCATACATCTAACATTCTTATAGGACCTCTAACTCATTTAGGTTCTACATCCACAAGTAAAACAAAAGGCTTAAAAACATAAAAATTTATGTTTTCATGAATAAAAATGTATAATTTATACCTTTTTCAACTTGATCTTCTTTAGCTTCTATATTAGAAGGAATTGAATGAGATTCAACAAACTCGTATATGGAACCTTCTGTATGACTAGGACTAGAATGAGTTTCTACCACATTACTTCCTTGCACATTGGTTAGGCCTGTATGAGTAGGAACATATTGTATTCCTTCGTTACTTATCGCTGGATGCCCAATATTTAATTTTATTCTTTGAGCCATTAATGAGAAAAGCACTATAACAAATTCATTTGAGAAAACATACATTATTATTAGAATCATTATAATAAAAAACACACACATTAGGAGAGATTTCAAATTTTGACAAACCTTACTTTTTTTTATTTTTTCCCAAAAACTTATTATATTTAGCTAGTGTGTGTGTGAGAGAGAGAGTAACTTTTTAAATTTGTGACAATCCTTACTTTTTAAGTTTTTCTTGAAAACTTATTATATTTAGCTGGTGTGTGTGTGATAGAAAGGGGGAGAGAGAGTGAGAGAGAGGGAGGGAAGGTTAGTAACTTAGCGCTCGCTATCAATATTAATTCCAGAAGATGAAAATCAATTAGGTTTGGCGATTTGCCAGAAAAAATTTCACAGTAGAGTCACCATATCTAAGTGTGATACACCGATTATGTTGTCGGTTGTAAGTGAAAAACTTTTAACAATATGGAAACCGGTTGGGTCATGACAAATTGTTCCCCTCGAGAAAAGACTTTATTAGTTCTCATTTGCTTCCTCAACAATTGGCAAAGTGTTCGAACAGTTGGAACTTGGAATTTTGAAACCTGGTCTTTTTCGAGTTTTCTATTGGACGAAAGATTTAAATCCAGATTTGGTAAGAACACAAAGGCTCAATGTTGGATTCGTATATAAAATCTGCCTCAAGAATATTGGAGGCCAACTCAAAAAGGTTGGGATACTTCGCTTGAGTTTTGTCGATTTTGACATGTTACAAGAATTGAAAGATTGCATTCTTGTTGAATGTGAAAGGTATGCAGTTTTTATTTACATTTATTATGAAAAATTGCCACTGTTTTATAAGTCCTAGAAGGTTGTTTGATATTTCATAGAGAATTATCGAAAAATTTCTAATGGTCATCGAATAACTCAATCTGTTGAAGTGTTGCAATCACAAAGAAGTTGGTAAAGAAATATATCCCTAAAAATAATGTTGCTTCAGACAAGGTCGAAATTGAATATATAGACAAAGATAATCAATCCAACATTGACCTAGAAAGCGCCACAATGATTCAAAAAAAATTCTCCATCTCATCAAAAGAAAAAAAATGATTAAAATTGTGAAGAAGGTTCTGACTTAGACTCAATTTTTTTTGCGGAATTAGAAACCATTTTTGAGACATTTCAGATATTTGAAGTCCAAACTACAATGCGTCCTAAAAATGTAATTCACAAGGTATTTGATTTCAATTTATCTAATTCAGCTTCCACAGATCATCTACAAGAAGATCATCAATATCTAGATATGCATATTGTTGGTTCTTGGGTGATGCAGTGTTAGAAGAGAACAATGTTCAAAATAAAAAAACCTTATGATTTAGATGTCAGTTCAAATTTTATAGGGCCATGTATGACATATCCAAATATTATTGTTACTAACAAGAAGACAACAAATATTATTTTGTAGAATCACTTTACTATTAGTAAAGAGCCTTTTACAATGGTAATTTCCAAGTCAAGGAAAAAGAATATGGAGAAGGACTTTATAATATATAGTTTTTGAGAAACCTTTTTGGTACTTTTTTCTTTTTTTTTTTCTTTCTTGGATAAGGTTTATGTTCCTCTAGTTATTTTCCTCTTCTTTTTAATTAATTTTAGTGTATAACAAAAATCTTTTTGAAGTTAAAAAAAAATTGCATTAAGTATATATTGAAGATGGTTGGTTTAAGGCTTTTGTAACAATATATATTTTAATTTTCTCCTTATGTTTGTGATTTACTGTGTTGTTTACAACGTTGTTTTGTTCATCGTCTGAGTGCGACATTTTGGTTTCTTATCATATTACGGATATTGTAGTTTGTTACAAGGCTATACTTCATGTATTTGTTGAAATGTTTCATAATGACTCGTTTTTTCAGTGCCTAATTTTGTGTAAAAGTCTTATGGAGGGTATCATCAAATTCAACACCTTTTCAGCCTTACATATAATTTGTCAGAGACTACTTCTAGTTGATATGAGCGAACACTGATAAATATTTTTTCAATGAATGGAATTAAAGACTGTGGATCTTGCATTATTCTTGACCATTGATATATATGTGGAATATATTAGTTTGATTATTAGGATTAATTTTTTGGTTTGGTAATTTCTTATTAGCTTCTAAAATGTTTATGTGTACCATTATCATGTTTTTTTAGACTTCTTAATCATAGTGTTGATCAAAATATGAATGGAGAATGTCTCAATTCATGATCCATTTAATTTTTCTATTCTTATTTTAGCATTTAAATGAAGTTTATTTTCTGTAAAAAAAAAGTATTTATTACTATATATCTTGCATATTTCATCGATCTTTTATCAAAAATATAATCAATATAACAACAATTAATTAATATATATGTTGGGATAACCTCAACAAACATTGTAGTTATTCCAAAAAAGACAATCCTGAGTGTATGAAGGATTTGCGTCCTATATCACTTTGCAACTTCATTAACAAAGTCAATTCAAAAGTGCTTGACAATTGTATTAAATCCTTTTTATCTATTTGTATATCTCAACAAAAGTCTGCTTTTGTGGAACATCGTTCAATCCTTGATAATATTCTAGTAGCCTCATAAATTCTTCATCATATAATACTCTAATGGGAAAATGGGGGAATTGGCCCTCAAAATTGATATCTGTAACACATGATAGAGTGGACTAGAAGTATGTCACGCGCATAATGTTAAAGATGGATTTCAACCAGAGATGGGTTATGTGGATTAGTGGATGAGTATGGGCATGGAGAATGTTCAAAAAAATTATTAATAATTTATTTGTGATAAATTTGGAGTTGTTGGATTGATATGAGAATATGTTACTTCAAGATGCTAATTATTGAATTAGTTATATGCATGTATATATGATTAGGTGAATGTGAAAGTGTTTGTGTTTCAAGTGTTCTAAGTGTTGGTAATTTTGTATGGTGTTTAGAGTAGTTGAGAGTGTTTAAAAGTGAGATAATTCTATATTTCTTTATTTTGATTGTTGATTCATATTAATGTACGTGTCATTTCTTTTGTTGTTGTAACTAGTTGTAAATTACAAATAAATTATTGTGAATGCGTAATTAAATGAGTTTTTAACATGAAGTAAGGAGTATGAGTTATGTTTCCACATTCGCACTCCCGAACCACATTGAGATACTTTTAATTACCCATGTTTGAATTTGAATAACTACAATTATGGTTACCTTAAGTAGTTGACTACATAAGTAAGAGGACTAGCTACCTCGATGACTCATTGGTAAAAGAGGCGACAATAACCTGATGTTATTATTGTCAGAAATACTTGATAATTTTATTTATGAAATAGTTAAAAAACCAAGTTCATCTTTTATACAATTTTGAGTGATTATAAATCTTATGTGTCATCAATGTTGAATGTTGAGAATTGTTTATGTGGCGTACATATTCGTTGGAGGTGTGTGCTTAAATAAAATATCCAATTAAGTATGTTTGATCTTCTAAGTAATTTGCTTGAAATAAATAAGTCCATTGTGTTCGTATCTTATTTGTTCTATATTGTCATTAATGCCTTAAATAATTGATATTGTGTATAATATTATTGGATCTATAATAATTGATAAGGATCTAGAATTATTGTGTGAGTTCTATAAATGGATTTTGTGTATAAGACTTTGAAACTAATTTAGACTTTGAGGGTGTTTGAAATTATATGTGAAAATATTTGTCTTATTCCACTATGATTATACACATTAGTTTTTTTCTTAAAAAAAATTAAGTGATTGCATGTCATTGAGTTGTTATGTGCATTCCTGCCTATAATTCTTGGAAGTACGGAAGATTTTAAATGTTTCTCTATACGTCTATCTTTTATGAAAGCTATAGAGTAATTGTTGTTATGATTTAAACACTCTTTCAAGAGAGTAACACTAGTATAATATTATTTGAAAAGTTAATTGAACTCAAAAGCGTATCTGATATATGTATTATTTGATTCAACTAAATGTAGTAAGTTGTTGTTGACTAAATTCACATACTTAGTTTTATCTATAAACGATAATGATTAATCATGATATTTCCTTTATATTTGAGTTGTTGAATGTGATGTATTTAATTAATTTGTTGTGTCATGTGAGCTTATCATGCTAGAATTCTTTATATGTTATGCTTAGATGAGTCGTTAATGCCTTAAATAAGGTTATTATATCCTTGGAGACTAGGTTTAAACCTTGAGAGTGATTAATTGGAAATTAGTCCGCTTACCGTTCACTATAAATTTTGATGATGAAATTTCTTTAACGAGGGGAGAATTGTAACACTCCAAATTTTACAATAAATTATTTTATAAATGAATAGGATTTTAAATAATTAATTAGGTGTTAAAATTATTTTTAATATATGTTGATTAATTTTATGATTAATTTTCTTTATATGTGTGCTTTTCAATGATGTGCTAATTTTGTACATATTTGACTAAATAAGTGATATAAATAATAAATATTAAATTTTATTATTTATATATTTTTCTAAAAAATAATATTTTAGTGTATACATTTTAAAGAATAAGATTTTAGAAAATTTTACGTGTATATTTGCGTTCGTAGTTAATGTGATATTTTCTTGTATGGTTGACTAATATTAAGTGTGCACATATTTATAAGTATATCTTATTTTAGTTATTTATTTTATAAATAATTATCTTGCGATAATAGTCATACTGTGTTTTATTTCCTTTATTTTTATATACTTGTTATGACATTGTGATTTTATATATATTTATCATGATTTAGTAATTAATATAAAGTGTTGATATTATATTAATTTATTTTATAATTTCGACTATTATCTAATAATGGTAGTATTTGACAAAATTAGTATAATTATAGTGATTATTTTGAATTTGATAGTTTCAGTTATTAATAATATATATTTTTCTTAAAAGGTTAATTATTTTAATTGCTCTAATCTACGATATATTAGTTCTGAAATATTAGTAATGTTTTAAAAACTAAATAATGTTTGGAGGAGTATTAAAAATGAGATTAAATCATTATTAATTATGTTTTAGCAAAAATAAAACAATAATAATAAAACATAAAATTAATAAGGGGACCAATGGGTTTGACTCATGTGTGTGAAAAAATTTAAATCTCTAATTGTGTTAATAAATAAAATAAAATAAAAATAAGAAAAAGGAGGTGGAGAATTCGTTATTTTGCATCGTTCTTCTTCACCATAAGTCTGATTTGAATAAAATCAACGTCAAAACATCCATGTGAACAATGACTATATTATCCATTGATTATTTTCTAATTTAGGGTAAGTTTACTTGACTAAATTTTGAAATTGACCCATTTAGAGTGTGCTCTCATAATTTATTTTTGACTTGTACTCATAAATTGTTGAGTTAGATCGATCGATTGAAGAATAAGGAGTCAAAGAACAAAGACTTTTTGCTTGTGGACTCGTATTTGCTAGTGAAGTGGTATAATAAGGTAAGGGGTGAGAGACTGTTTGAATTCATGAATATAATATTGTGACACGAACGAGAAAACCGTATTTACCAACGATTCATTTGGAGCTCACTACATATGACAATAGCCCTTTGAGGGATAAATTAATTAATGTACAAATTTGAAAATTGTGAGATTAAAATGTGGAATATAAGTATTTATAAGGTGTTGATTAATTTAATTTTGTTGAATGTGTGGTATTTGGTATTATTGTGATATTGGATGTGAAATGAATTTTGTGCATATGTTTAATTAGACGAGTTTATGTGATGTGATAGTAAAAGATGGATGCATTGTATGGTATAAGTTTATATGATGATGATGATGTATGATTGATGATAGTGATGTTATAAATTTGTGATGTGATGATAACCCTTGAAGAATGTATTGTGTGACATAAAAAAATATGGTTATGATGGTGACTTACGATTGAGATGTTATCAAATTGTGATGAGTATGTTGATGTCACCCTGTAGTTGATGAAATAATGTTGATTCCAATTTGTGCTAAAGATAATGCTCTTGATGAAGTAGTCTAGGCCAACGAGGTGAGAAAATATATGTTGGGGAATTTTGAAGTTGATGAGAATTTTTGAAGTGGAGATTATTTTGTCTTCATGTAAAGCCTAACAAGCCTAGTGATTTTTGAGAAGTACAATGGAATGAGCCTGATTGTGGCAGTCTAATGTTGAGCCTTAAGGAAAGATTGTTAGACCATGGAGGTATTTGAGTGGAAAATTTCTAGGTGATTTGGAGGTAGCCCTCCAAATAACGGGAGCTACCATTAGAAGTGAGAATAGGCTAGGCCGTCCGTCAGAGGTCTATGGCCTAGCCTACTTAAAGTCTGGTCTGGCCTGATCTGTTTAATGAAAAAGTTAGGCAAAAACTTTTTTAATGCCTATTGATTTAAATAGGTCAGACTCAGAATTATAAAAAAGTCTATTAGGTCAGCCTATATATAAATATTATTTATTTACATTGTTATTTGTTAGTAACATAGTATCTATATCTAAAGGATGACAGTGTCTTTTTTTTTTATTGGTAATTGTGGAGTTCATTTTGTTTCATTTGTAATTTTTTGAAGAACTTGTTGCAGTTTGCTAATTATGCGGTTCATTTTGTTTCTTTTTTATTTTTGAAATGTTGTTGCAGACTTGGTAATTATAATTTAATTAGCTTTAGCTATAACTTTATTAGTTTTTCTTGTGTTTATTATTTTATGATCTTTCCTTATATATAAAGGTTTAGTTTAGCCTATTGAAAAAAAAATGTAAAATGTACTATTTAAATGATTTAATAGGAATAGGTCTTTAAATAGGCTTTCAGGACAGACTAGACTTTTAAAAAATGTCAGGTCAGGTCAGAAAAAAAGTCTACATAGGGTATAGGCCAGGCTTAGGTCTTTCAAATCCTAGCCTGACCTGCCTATTCACACCCGTAACTACCATGCAACACACATTTACTTCGACTATCGCGTATATATGTCTCGGGTTGAGTTAAGAAAATCTATGAGGACACAGTCAATTTGAATTTTCCGTCTACTTGTGTAGTTGTATAGTATCAAACTTCTAACCAAGTACTTCAAAGTTAGAATTGTACCAAATTGTGAAGAAGTAATGTCTAAGATCATGCATAACATTGCATATTCTTCTGATTGTTTTGTTGTGATTAATGTAATTCAAAAGGGATAATAATTTCTCTTGGATAATATCACAATATATTGATTTTACTTGAGTGATTTTGATATTATAAGGTGATATTATTTTTCTTGAATATTTTGATATATGAGGATGTGTTATGATATAGTTTTTTATGATTATTTGTGTATTGTTCTTACTTATATTATACTATCAACATGATTTCGAAACTCACCTTCTTCGTTGTTTGTGTTTGACTAGTTTGACCATAAGTTTGCAAAATCACAGTTATTACATGTTAATGAGTCTTTAAGTTCAAGTTTGGGAGAAGTCCTACTCTGATAGGTGATACCAAGAATGAGAGTCATAAGTTATACTTTACTTATTTAATTAGAAATGACTTTTTGTATGAAAACCTTACAAGTACTGGTATATTTTTAGAATTAAATTAAGAAATTCTAATTAAATCAAATTTATGGAAATTGCACTATTTTATAGGAGGAATGAGATATGAGATAAGAAATTCTAATCAAATTAAGAAATTCTAATTAAATCAAATTTATGAAAAAAGTTTAAAGTGTCCCTTTTGTATTTTGAGAAATGAGATATCCTAAATAACTTGTAAAAGTTTATTTTTCTTCTAAAGAGTTTTTATTTATCCGCTGCAAATTTTTATAAAAATATAATATTTATATTATTTTGGAGTTTAGAGTGTCAGAGTAAAATTTGTATCGATTAAAACGTTATTAAACGGTGTATCAACAATGTAACATTACATTGGTGTAAAACAATTATTTGGTTTCACTAAATTACAATTTCTAAATAAATTGAAATATACAACTATACAAAATCACTACTATATCTCTATTATATTATAGAACATGGTCAAAGCATCACATAAATGTTTGAGGAGGTTGTATTCAAACCTAACGAAGATGACACAATACTACCGAAATTTGTCTCACCAAATATTAGTTTGATAAAAATGAAATATACTATATATTTATATAATTTATTTTACATCACAAATAAATAAATGAATAGATATTACAAATGAAATTATGAATTTAGGTGTGAAAATTATAAATATGTATTTTAAGAAATTTAATTCTAATTAATGATGACAGGGAATATTTTAGAAATTGAATAGGAGAGAAACTAAAATAGATCTGTTTTGCATTTCAATTTTTATAAAATCAAATAATAAAAACAATCTTCTCCCCCTTTTCTCGATTTTTGATTTTCGTATTGTTATATATATACCATTTCTTACCCCTTTTTTCACCATTCCATCCCTCTTCAAACATAATTAAAATTTGCGACTTTCAAAAGATTTCAACCATATTTTCTCATACACTTTTTTCATATAAGGAATTAGTGTTCTGAAAAGCAGAACCCTAAACTTAATGATCAATTTCTATCTCTTTTTTCAGTTTAAGGCTGATGACAATAAGGCTAATGACAATATATAAGCCGATTAGATAAATAAGTAAAGTTTCATCTTAATTTTTCCGTCCTACTCTGAGATCAAATTCTTCGTATTGTTAGTCAACAATTATGTGATCTTGACACTCAAAGGAAGGAAAAACACCAACACAACCAATTTCAGAAGGGAAAGAGGTAATGTAGAATCTTTACTTATTCTATTTTACACAAAGGAAGAATTTGAATAAAATTATTGTGCCTCTATTTTCTAGATTAAACTATAGTTATAGTTTTCTGAATTCAGTATGGGCTTGAAGTAAATGCGTATTTGATAATAGTTTTTTCTAAAAACTCAATTTGAAAACATGAATGAATTTTTACCCCAATTTTTATTTTTATTTTTATGTTTCTACTCTCAAATTTTCTACTTATCCCATCTCACTCCTCATCTTAAATCCCACAATGGAGGGTTGGATCAGTTGAATGTGTGATTGGCTGTGGGAGATGATAAAATCAATGCATTGGTAAAAAATGAATAAGGTATGCAAAGATGATTGTTTAAAGGTATGGCAGTTAGGTGATGATAGATTTTTCCTCCCTAGTCTCAATACTCTGCAATAAATCCGGCCTTGCTCTTGATCCCATCATTGTCCCCAAATGGAGGTCAGATTCTCAAACGTGCCCTCCCTCAGCCATCAAGGTTTTGAATATCAGTCGTAGTTGCGTTCACGATCGTGTGATGGATTTTACCATTTCAGCATTGCACAAATTTTATTAAAATTATTGAAAAAATTATACTGTCCCATAAGTTTAACTCATTTTCCGCTTATGTCCTTTAAGTTTATTTTATTTTAATTTAGTTTTTAAGTTATATTTTGTTTGCACAGTAAGTTCTTTAACTCAATTTCAACAATAATTAGTTCAATTAAATATTTCTGATAATTTGTAATTCTACCAAATGCTACAATAATATGTTTCTCATACTAATCATTCATAAAACATTTATCAAATCTTATAAATAATCTATATTTTTTTATTTTCTCTACAACAATTGAAAACCAGGTAATAAAAGTCTAATCATATAATCAATGTCTTTAACTTTTTTCATATGTAAAGTAGTTTGGACAGTCAGTTTGTTGCAGTGTTTCGATTAGATCATAACATTTTATGATAGTAACTCGAAAAAAATTTCAAACTGAAAGGACTGTATGCATAATTTATTATATCTTAAATGTTAATGGTGCAAACGAATGTAACTTAAAAGATCGAATCAGGAAAAAGTAAACTTTAAAGATCAAAGTGAAAATTGAGCTAAACGTAAAGGTCTAAACGTGTATTTTTGCCAAAATTATTTGAACCATTATATAATATATAATTCTATGTAGAGAAATGAAAGAAGATCATAACTAGATAGGATTCTCGATTTTTTTCTTTCAAAAAAGGGTGTTTCTTTACAAAAGTCGCGATAATTTTCAGTGATTTTTCTCCACATCTTTAAAATAGAATTAAAAAAAAATAACGACCGCTACCTTTACTTTTTTGTTGTTGACCATTTTTTGAAACCTCGCTTTCCATACATATAATAAAACAAAATAAAATAAAAGATTCACATTTACTATAATTAGTATGATATAAATATAGTTATTAAAAGAAAATATGTATGTATGTCGGGAATTGATTAAAATTTTAACTTATAAATATGTAGGTATCAATACCTCACCCCTACTTCAACTCTAAATATAACTTATAAATAAGAACTCGTATCCTATCTAAGTAGATTTGCCAGTTAAATTTAAGGTTATTTTGGAGGTAATCACATAAGTGAGTCTTGTTGTCAAGTCAATTGTAATTATTATGTTATGGGTGAAGATGGTTTGAGAAAGCAACAAAGGTTATGATGGGTGTCATCAAACACTTCAATCAAAGGGTTGACAATTGATGGGGTTTTGAAGCAGTTTCCGGACACACCATACTCAACCAAAAAGGGCAAATATCAGTCATATTTGAGCAAATAAACATTGTCTTTGATGAAACCATTTAGCTCAAAACTAGTCAGATGCTTTAGGAGAGCACAACATTTGGGGAGAATAAAGTACTATCACACACTAACTCATGAGGGGATCAAACGATGGGGTGTGTCAAAAAGTCACGGTTGATATGAAATTCAATCTAATATAATTTCAAATACTATCATAAAGCACGTACAACTAACAAACATGACACAAGTTAGAGTTGTCAAAATAGTTTTAATCTCATGCATGTTTTATTTATTTTTCACGATTAAGTTAGGTTCTTACTCTAATTTTTATGTGAAAATATTGTTACTATTTTACTGCCTCCATTATAAAATATTCTTACAACATTAAATGTGCTAAAGAGTCTCACATTGAATGAAATACAATTTAAATATGAGTTCATGAGCAGAGGCAATCCTTACCTACTAAGTCCGTTTTCTAATGGTTGAATTAAGATTGTAAATCAGAATTCTATCTATTGTGTCACTTACTATCAGATCAGACTTCTCAGACCACTCGAATAACACTCCATATGTCTCCACATAGGAGAGATGACAACCAACCTCAGATCAGTGAGGATTGGGACCTGTGCATTTATTCCCGAGATGGAAACTACTTTTTCCGCGAAAATAATAACAATAACAATAATAATCAGAGCGAGTTATTTGGAAGAGAAAATCTCGTAAGAATTTGGATTGAAGAAGGAGCACAATACTTTGAGAAAGACTTGATATGTTCCATATGTCTTGACGAGCTTCCAGTTGGATCAGAAGTGATTCAATTTCCCAGCCCCTGTTATCATGTTTATCATGAAGAGTGCCTTATGAGGTGGCTCAATATGTCTAACATTTGTCCATTGTGTCGTAGGCCAGTCTCGTAAAGTTTCGTCCATCATCTCTAAACTTCCTATTCTTTAAAATTATAGACCTAATTTCATGTATGCACCCAAATTATTCTTGTTCACCTTTGTGAACTCGGCTTATGATAATATTGTCTATGTATGTATGTATGTATGATTTGATTTTTCGGTCTCTTTTATATTTTGTTGGTGATAGTTGTTATTTTTACTATATATAAATTTGGTTTTGTAATTTGTTTCTTTTATTTTATTTTATGTATTTGAGTTATGAAGTTTTTCACTACCGTTTAGTGGTGATTAATCTTCTTAAGTGGTCTAAGTCCCTTATCACTTCAATCAATTTCTTCCTATTAATTGATTGGATTGTTACCTTTGGCATGTGCAATATATGTTTTATGGCATGAATGTGAAATGAAATACCAAAGTGATGATTTCTATAAAATTCCTTCTAGAGTGAAGACTAAAATTAGTTCCTGATATTTTGGACGCATGCCATTTTAGTCTTTGAAAACAAACAATATATTCAAATTAATCTCTGATAATTATATAAAAGGAACATATTAATCCCACAATTAAGTTTGATCCAAAAAAGGACAATTCTAAGTCTAGGAAGGATTTTCATCTTATATCTCTTTGCAATTTCATTTACAAAATTATTTCAAAAGTACTTGTCAATCTTATTAAACCCATTTTTATCTATTTGTATATCTCAAGAACAACTTGCTTTTGTGGAATTCTTAATCATATGAAATGTAAATCTAATTGCAAATTGGGAGAAGTGGCTCTTAAAATTGATATTTGTAAGCCATGTGATAAAATGAACTAGAAGTATGTGACATGTATGGTTGTCACATTCACGAGTCAATTTGTAGAATCAGTCTAGTTTACAAGTCCACCTCCCTAAAACTAGTTGAATTGCTCACATAATTGTTTTCTTGGTAGACTTGTGTAGACTCAGACATAATCACAAGTCCATCGAGAGTTCGCTGGAAATTTTGAAAAAAAACAAAACAAAATGGAGTGGGCTTAAGTGTTTTCTTAATTTCCAAGGATCACAAATCCTTATTTCTTTGTATCATCTCTTCGTTTCCCCTGGTCCTTCTTAGCCACTATAAAGTTCTAACCCAATTTTAGACATTAATTCTGAAAAAGAAACGATCAAGAAAAATAACAGCATCAACTCACCATCAATTATAGGCTAGAGATTTTTACTTTATTTTTTAGGCAATAAACATATATCTTCTTGAGTTGGGTCATAAGTAAGGTTTGACTTGAGTTGGACAGACTCGTGACTCAAAATTTGAAAGGGTCTAACAAAACGAGGGTTTATCTTCTTGACTTTTAGCACTCTTCCAATGACAATAGTGGGGGTAACTCTAAAAAAAACACGATCCCCTCCTCAAAATCCAAAGGCCTTCTCCTGATATCAACATAGCTCTTTTTCTTGCTTTGGGCTATCATTAGTTTATCCTTAATGACCTTAATCTTTTCAGTGGTCTCTTGGATAACTTCAAGACCTAAGATCCCCTTATCCTCTACTTCTGACCAACATAAAAGTGTCCAACATTTTCTCCCATACAAAGCGCATAAGGTGCCATGCCAATGCTGGCATGGTAACTGTTGTTGTAGGCAAATTCTACTAGGGGCAAATGTGTATTGTAAGACCCTTAAAATTTGGAATTAATTTATGGAATTAATGTCAAGGGCATTTTGGGAATATTTGATATATGTATGTTTTGAGTGAATATATATATATATATAAATATTTATTTTGGATGATGAATTAATTTTATTGGATTAAGAGTTAATTAATTTAATTTCGAGTAATTAAATTAATCGGACCATTAATTAAGGATTAGTGGCTAATTGCAAAAGGATTAAGTGCTGAGAAATCCAGCTGGAAAATCCAGCATTATTGTATCATTGTTTCAAAGGAGGTGGCACTCAAGTGAGCCTGCAAGTACACGTGAAGGGCTGGGCAGAAATCAGAACTCCATACCTCCCATACTGCATATAATAGTGCTGCATGTAACAGTACTTTTCCCTTCCATCCTGTGTGCTGTTTTCTGCCTTCCCATTCCAGTCACGATTATAAAAGGGGAAGAGAGGGAACTCTTCAAAACATCATTTCTGGAACATCCAAACACTGAAACACCAAAACCCCCAGTAGTAAAGTTAATCCCCACCTCAATACGAAGATAAAGAACCCAGTTTTGCAGCAGCAAACTCAGGGAACAGTTTCGCCGTTTTTAGACGCAGAAAAGGGAACGCAGCAGGAACAAGAGAAATAGCAGAGCACGCTACAAGGGTAAGGGCACCTTCCAACTTTCTAGTTGCATTAGGGCTGTAAATGCATGTTATTTCAGTTCTGTTTTGAAAGAAAAACATGTTTTCGAAATGACATCTTGAAAAATGAAGAAAATGCATTTTTTTTGTTGATATGTGATGATTCTGTGATGGCTATTGTTGGTTGAATGCATTAATGCTGTTTTACTTGTGTGAGAAAACTGAAGATGTCTTGCATGTTATTTTAAAGATGGTTAAAATACATGTTCATAAAACTGTTTTAGAAAATAGTTTTAAAAATGCAAAAATGCATTCTGTTGGTGTTTTGCTGCTGTGTGATGATTTCTGTTTTGGTTGAAAACATTGGTCATGTTCTGATGATTGTAAAAGCTGAAATGCTATGCATGTTATTCTGATGTTTGAGGAAGCTGAAATGCTTTGCATGTTGTTCTGATTGTTTGAAAAGCTGAAATGCTATACACGTTATTCTGTTGTTTTGAGAAAGCTGTGATGCTTGCATGTTTGTTCTGATGGTTTCAAAATCTGAATGATTCTGGGGAGTGAACATTCTGTTTTCTAGTTCTGGATGATTGGGGTGGATCCTGATTCCATTTCTGTTTTGTGTGATTCTGGTGGTGTTGTTGATTTAAAGGAAAAAGGGATTTTAAATGAGGAAAGGGTTTTGAAAAAAGTGCAGAATCTGTTTGATGTTGGTTGTTTGTTTTTAAAAGAATCAGTTTTGAAAAGAGTTGAAACTTCAGGATTTTCACTGGTTTTCGAAGGTGTATTCGAATACAACATGTGTGTATTCGACTACAACCTGTAAAATTTCTGTTTTATTTAAGTTTTCAAACTTGTATTCGACTACGAGCCCTGTAGTCGAATACAGAAGAAGAATTTCTATTTATGCTTCTGATGGTTCTGATGTGAACCATTCTATTTCTGCTTCTGATGGTTCTGATCTGAAACATTCTGTTTCTGCTTCTGATGGTTCTGATGTGAATCATTCTATTTCTGCTTCTGATGGGTCTGATCTGAAACATTCTATTTCTGCTTCTGATGGTTCTGATGTTAACCATCTTCTGATGATTCTGATGTGAATCAGTCTGTTTCTGCTTCTGATGGTTCTGATGTGAACCATTCTATTTCTGCTTCTGATGGTTTTGATCTGAAACATTCTGTTTCTGCTTCTGATGGTTCTGATGTTAACCATCTTCTGATGGTTCTGATGTGAATCATTCTGTTGTTTCTGCTTCTGGTGATTCTGGCATGAACCATTCTGTGCTTCTTCTGATCAATTCTGGATGAAGTCTGGGCGAAGTCTGGGTTATTCAAAATTCGACTGTCATGCCATGTTCTGGTCAAATTATCTTCTGGATTACTTCTTGCTTTTGACAACTTATGGCCTGGAGCAACTCTCCACATGGCAGGCTTCACAATGGTTTGGTCCAAAGAATCTTCTGATATTTATTCCCTCTGATATAGTCCATCAAAGATATCTTCTGGTCACTTCTGGACAAGTATGGCTTGTGTTGAAATTACACTGCCAGGCTATGTTCTGATCAGTTTAACTTTTTGATTGCTTCTGATATTTGAATCATTCTTGTTTGGAGCAATTCATATTATGGTAGGCTTTCCTCTGGTGTTTTCAAGATGTTCTTCTGATTTTGTTTCTGTTTGATATAAGCCTCCAAAGTTATCTTCTAGTCGGTTTTGGACATTCTGGTTAATCTTTTGATAATTCCAGAAATGCATCTTCTGTAAATTCAGAATGTATCCTCTGATACATTCATCTTCTGATGGTTCTGTATGAATCATTCTGTTTTACTTCTGATGATTCTGATAATCATCTTGTTTCTGCTTCTGATGATTCTGATAGTCATTCTATTTTGCTTCTGATGATTCTGGTGAGTCATTCTGTTTTTCTTCTGATGATTCTGGTGTGAGTCATTCTGTTTTGCTTTTGATGATTCTGGTGTGAGTCATTCTGTTTTGCTTCTGATGATTCTGGTGTGAATCATTCTGTTTCTGCTTCTGATGATTCTGATAATCATTTTGTTTCTGCTTCTGATGATTCTGACAATCATTCTGTTTCTGCTTCTGATGATTCTGATATTGATCATCCTGTTTGTGCTTCTGATGATTATGATAATCATCTTGTTTCTGCTTCTGATGATTCTGATAATCATTCTGTTTTGCTTCTGATGATTCTGATATTAATCATCCTGTTTCTGCTTCTGATGATTCTGATAATCATCTTGTTTCTGCTTCTGATGATTCTGATAGTCATTCTGTTTTGCTTCTGATGATTCTGGTGAGTCATTCTGTTTTGCTTATGATGATTCTGGTGTGAATCATTCTGTTTCTGCTTCTGATGATTCTGATAATCATTTTGTTTCTGCTTATGATGATTTTGACAATCATTCTGTTTCTGCTTCTGATGATTCTGATATTGATCATCCTGTTTCTGCTTCTGATGATTCTGATAATCATTCTGTTTTGCTTCTGATGATTCTGATATTAATCATCCTGTTTCTACTTCTGATGATTCTGATAATCATCTTGTTTCTGCTTCTGATGATTATGATAGTCATTCTGTTTTGCTTCTCATGATTCTGGGAGTCATTCTGTTTTGCTTCTAATGATTCTGGTGTGAATCATTCTGTTTTACTTCTGATGATTCTGATTCTGGTACTATTTCTGATGTTGATCAATCTTGTTCTGTTTCTGATGTTGATCCTTCTGGTTCTGTTTCTGATGTTGATCCTTCTGGTTTGTTTTGATGTTGATCCTTCTGGTTCTGTTTCTGATGTTGATCATTCTGGTTCTGTTCTGATGTTGATCATTCTGGTTCTGTTTCTGACGTTAATTATTCTGGTTCTGTTTTATGATATTCTGATTCTGGTTCTGTTTCTGATGTTCTGAAGTAAATCATTCTGATTCTGGTGCTGTTTTCTGATGTTCTGGTGTTGATAATTCTGATTCTAGTTCTGTTCCTGATGTTTTGATACTAATCATTCATTCTGGCTCTGTTTATGATGTTCTGGTGTTGATGATTCTGATTCTGGTTCTGTTTCCTGATGTTCTGATATTAATCATTCATTCTGGTTCTGTTTCTGATGTTCTGGTGTTGATGATTTTGATTCTAATTCTGTTTCTAATGTTCTGATGTTAATCCTTCTGATTCTGGTTCTGTTTTCTGATGATCTGATGCTGATCATTCTGGTTTTGTCTTGTATATTCGACTACAAGCATGCTGTATTCGAATACAGAATGTTAAAATTGCAGATTTTCACTAGTTTCAGCTTCTGTATTCGAATACAAGGGATCTATATTCGAATACAGATTCGTATTTTCCAGAAAACTCAGTTTTAAACACTGTTTTGTGAATTTTAAGAGTTTGGGGAATAATGGAAAGACTTATGATGATTAAGAAGGGAATTGTGTGATAATGTAAAGTGTTAATGATTACTTGAATGTTTAAGCATTGATGAGTTGATAATAAAATTGGTTGTGTTGAGGTATTTTGAGAAATGGTGGAAATGCATGAAATTCATTGAAGTCGCATACTGTTTTCAGTGAAGAGAAAACACTGCATATTCATGCATTACATAGCCAAGTGGTGACCGCGATGGGCCACAGAGTTGATGCGGTGACCGTGGTGGGCCGCGAAGTTAAGTAGTAACCATGGGTTATAGAGTGGCTGCATGTTCATGGTGGTCCACCCTATCCGGGTTCAGAGTGGCCGCGTGTTCGTGGTGGTCCATTCTATCCGGCTACGAAATGGCCGCGTGTTCGTGGTGGTCCATTCAAATATGCGCAACCACGTGCTGATCTGTTGAGCGATTGCACGAGTGCTGGACTGTTGAGCGTCTGCACTAGGTACTGATCTGTGAGCGATTGTACCTTGGTTTATGTCAAACGTGCTGGTCTGTGAGCGACTGCACTGGTGCTGATCTGTGAGCGATTGCACCCTGGTCTTGAGGGTCGTTAAATTGTGCTGGTCTGTGAGTGACTGCACCTTGGTAATTCCAAGAAGCTGAGTACATGAGCATATGCATATTGCATCTGGGTGTTTGACCGGTGGGTCACGTTTTGGATATTGTTGATGATTGGAAAATTGATGTGTGTAAGTACTTGTTGAAATATGAGTTTTCTGATGAATGTTTGTGATTGCTGAAGTGGTGATTGTACTTACAACATGTTTTTCCATATTAATTTGTTGCTGTTTTGAAAAGGCATACATGTCATGAAATTTTAAAGTGAGCATCTTTTCATCATTATTATACAATATGCCATGATTATATGTGTTGTTGTGAGATATATGCTATGTGCTTATTTGTTAATTTCGGTCGGTGACCCTTGCTATTATATTGTGGACTTTGGGCTTTGCCCTCAGATGATATCCAAACCCGTCTCACCGACGGTTATACTAACGACGGAGACGTCGTTAGTTTTCCCTGACCGTCGCGTACGGAGTATTCGTGGACGACGCAGAGGGGCAGGCAACTGGCTGAAGAAGAGACTTGTATGGGATACGGTGGAGACCGTGCTACTGTAGCTTAGTGCATGATCAGTCTAGACTTTTGTATAGGGTCTTGAGTTTTGGGAATGTAATTTTATTTTGGGAATTAATGTACTACTTTTCCGCTGTATTATTCCGTACTCTGATATTTGGAAATGAATTGGTGAAAACTTTATTTTAATTCTCTTGACATTAATTTTGGAAAACTCATTTTAATTATTTATTGAAAAAAAAATACACTCGCGCTGTGTTGTAAACTCGGGGTGTTACATGTATCCCTGTTTCCCCCTTCCTCTAAAGTGCAGGCTCTTAGCATATCCTCTAGAATTTGAATGGTTCTTTCATTTTGACCATCAATCTGGGGATGGTAGGCAATACTAAGGTGTAGTCTAGTTCCTAGCGACTTTTGAAAGGCCTTCCAAAACATGGAGGAAAACTTGGGATCACTATCTGATATTAGTTTGAGGGTATTATAGTTTGACCTTACTGGTAAGAAATGGGCTGACTTGGTTAATATGTTAACAATCACCCAAATGGAATCATACCCAGTGTGGGTATGTGGCAAACCTACAAAAAAATCCATGGAAATTGAGTCTCATTTCCATTCAGGTATTTCCAGAGGCTGCAACAATTTTGTCGGCCTCTGATGTTTTATTTTCACCTTTTGGCAAGTCAGGCATTGGCCCACAAAAGTATGCACATCAACCTTAATACCTGACCACCAATAATTTTTATTAAGGTCTTGGTAGATCCAAGATGGATGGTTAGGTTACTTTTGTGAGCTTCCTCAAGGATCAATCTCTTTAATTCTAAATCCTTAGGTACACAAATTCTGCCCTGAAATAGAATTGTCCTACCTCTTGCTCTTGTAAATCTTTCTTGGTCTTTTCTAAGTTGTAACTCCATATCCAGCCCTTGAGATTGCCTAATTTGGTCTCTAAGGTCACTAGTTATTTCTAGTTTAATTAAAAAAAAAAATCCCCCTTGGAGGATTGTCATATTCAAGTTTGAGTCCTTAAGGTTTTCCAGCAACGCAAGTTCTTGGACCATTATATGAGACATATGTAGGGACTTTCTGCTCAATGCATTAGCAACTACATTGGCCTTGCCTGGGTGGTATTTAAATTCAAATTCATAATCTTTCAAGAACTCTACCTACCTTATTTGCCTCATGTTAAGTTCCCTCTGGTCAAGGTGATACTTTAGGCTCTTATGATCACTAAAAACATCAAATTGTGCTCCATACAGTTGATGCCTCCAGATTTCTAGGCAAACACTATGACATCCAATTCTAGTTCATGAGTGGGATAGTTCCCCTCATTAGGCTCCAGTTACCTTCAAGCATAAGCCACTACTGGGTTGTTTGCATCAATACACAACCTAAACCTTCCATGGATGCATTGCAACACACTTCAAAACTTAAGGTTGGATCTAGTATGGCCAACACAAGGACAATGGTTAACTTGGTCTTAAGAGTTTGAAAACACTTTTCACATTTCTGATTCGACACAAAGGGCTGGTCCTTCCTATTTAGTCTGGTCAGAGGCAGTGGAAGTTGGGAGAATTTCCTAATGAATCTCCTATAGTACCCTATCAGCCCTATGAAACTCTTAATCTTTGTCACATTCCTAGGATATTCCCATTTTAGCACTACCTCCACTTTGGAGGGATCCACTGCCACTCATTCCTTACTGATCACATGGCCTAGAAAATTTGCTTCTAACATCAAAAAATGAAGATGACTTGCATGTTCCTTTGGGGTCTTAGAGTACATTAGTATGTCATCTATAAATACTACCACAATTTATCTAAGTATGGCCTAAAAATCCTATTCATGTAATCCATGAACATAGCTCGGGCGTTGGTTACACCAAAAGGCATAACCAAAAATTCATAGTGCCCATACCTAGTTCTTAAGGCTGTTTTTGGTACATCCTCTTATTTTATTCTAATTTGGTGGTACCCTGATCTCAAGTCAATTTTGGAGAACACAGTGGCTCCTCTTAAGTGATCTAAAATGTCATCAATTCAACGTATAGGGTATTTATTCTTGATGGTCACTTTATTCATTTTTCTATAATCTATACATAACCTCATACTGCCATCTTTTTTCTTTACAAAGAGCACAAGGGCTCCCCAAAGGGACACACTTGGTTTGATATGGAACAACCTGTAAAGGGCAATGGAGATTGGCCCTGTTCCAAGGACCAAGTCTATTGAGAACTCTATTTCTCTTTCAAGAGGCAATGCTTGCACATCCTCTTGAAAGACATCCTCAAACTCGCTAACTACAAGAATATTGGACAAGTCCATTTCAGACCCTGAGTTAGAGGATAGTAATAATAGTATGCCTTGAACCCCACTGGTCAGACATTGGAAGGGTTGAGAACTGTTGGATAAGGAGGGAAATTTAGTTTACTCTAGTTGGGGAATTCCTGGAGGAATTATGAATTTCCTTCCATGGCAAACCAAAGTTACTGAATGTTCTAACATCTAGTCCATTCCTAATATGATGTCTAAGCCCTTGAGGGGCAAATAAACCAGATTTATTAGAAAAACTCTATCATACAGGGTAATTGGACACCGGTGGCGTACTAAGGAGGTCTCTATTGAATTCTTATCTACAATGCCTACAACTAAGGGAAAAGGCATTTCAAGTACATGGAGATTATGTTGCAAAACAAAATCAGATGAGATGAAAGAATGGGATACACCAATGTCAAACATGACAATTAAAGGGATTTGATTTATGAATCCAGTGCCAGTTATTAGATTATGATTCATACCTTTCTTTGCATTGAGAGCAAAGACCCTCCCAGTGTTTGGCTTGTTTGGGTTTGACTCTGCTTGTTTTTGGCGCACTGGATAAAAGGGAGCCATATGACTAGGCAGTTTGCAGTAGTAACATACTTGCTTTTCAACCAAGCACTCTCCCCTAGGATCTCTGCCACACTTAAGAAACTTCTTTGCTCTTTGAGCACTTGAGGTCTGTACTTGAATTCCCTTCCCTTGGGGAGTCTTTACCTTCAACTGCTGGCAAATTATCCAGACTCTCTATTTTGTTGCCACTTAGCCTGCCTTTCCTCATGTACCTTCTTTAAATTGCCTTCAACAAAGTAGCTCTTGTGTACAAGAGTAGAATAGTTAGTAAGCTCTGTATGGCCTATGTTCCCTATCATTTCATACCTTAATCCCTACTCAAACTGGTTTATCTTCCATTCTTTAGTGGGTGCATACAGGGCATGTGGGAAAACCTGGCTGGCCAGTTCTTCAAACTTAGCAACATACTTTGCAATAGACATATCTCCTTGTTGCAAATGCACAAACTCCAACTCCTTTTGTGTTCTGGCACTTTTTGGATACTACTTGTCCAAAAAGGCCACCTCAAAGTGTTCCCAATTCATATGGGTTCCTTGAGTCTGATGATAAATCATTGCACTCCTCCACCGATACTCTACCTCACCCTTTAGTAGATAGGCAACAAAATCCCCTTTCTGTTCTTTAGTATAAGGAATGACATCAAATGCCTTCTTAATCTCATCTAGCCAAGCTTAGGCCTCTAAGGGATTGTGGCTGCCCTTGAAGGTTGGAGTGCAACTTAAGAAAATCATAAAACACCCTCTTGGCATTGGAGTGCTATCTCTTTGCATTGCCATTTGTTGTACCAAATTATGGGTAGTTGTGGCTTGCATTTGAATAGCTTCCATAACCCTTACCCAGGGGTCAACAATGGGTGGTGGAGTCATACTGTCTTCAGGGCCAAAATTCCTCCTAGATCTTTCAGCAATAATTCTGCATACCATGCACAAAATACTAAGTTGATCAGACTGAATATTAGGTGAAATGGTAATTAGAATGTATAGTAAAATAAAGCTATTCTAATTCCTAACCCATAGTCCTATTAAATCAACCTGGCTCTGATGCCAAAATGTAAGACCCATTGCCAGTTGTCTAGAATATGACAATTAGACCCATACACCTTTATAAAACATAGGTAAATAATAATGAATAATAAATTAGAAGCACCAACATAACTGAAAACTACATTCAGAAATATAGTTTACATTTTGTTTAGTAGATTCATAAAATATTACATCTTGAAAACAAACTACGATTGTCTGATTACATCATAAAATAAAATAAAACATCAAATTTTAATTCCACAAGTCTGGAACTGATCTTTTGATGCTAAATTCATATCTCATGTTCCTCCAACTGCTAAATAAAAATAAATGGATTGAGATAAAAATATCTTAGTGAGCTCTAAAAATAAAGGAATGGGCAGTCTTATAGAATTTCTTTCATAAATATGTATAAAACATGAAAACAATTATGCATCTCAATTTAAAACTTTCACTTTCAATTTAAAACTTTCACTTTCAATTTAAAACTTTCACTAGCTTGAGAATAAAAGAAAATGAGGAAATAATACGGTTTACGCAGAACAATGTCGAAGCAATATATATTCTGAATGGTTGTGAAGATAAATTAGGGCAAATCATATCCTCCAAAGTGGATTAAAAATGTAAGACCCTTAATTTTTAATTAAAATTATGGAATTAATTTTAATTGTATTTTTGGGGATAATTGTAAAATATTTAATATATGTATGTTTGAGTGAATATATATATATATATATATATAAATATTTATTTTGGAGGATGAAATAAAAATTATTGGGTGAAGATTAAATTAATTTAATTATGAGTAATTAAATGAATTGGACAATTAATTGAGGATTAGTGGCTAATTACAAGGTAATTAAGTGCTGAAGAACCCAGCCTTATTTTAATATTATTTTGGGGTGAGGTGGCACCACCAAAAACCTATAAATAGGGTGAGCATGATGGTGAAATCAGAACACCATCCCTCCTTCCTCACTGCCCATACTGCATGTAATAGTAACCCATTTTTCCCTCCCATTATGTCTCTGTTTTCTGCCTTCCCATTTCCATTCACGGTTATAAAAGAAGAAGAGAGGGAACTCTTCAAAGTATCATTACTGGAACATCCAAACACTGAAACACCAAAACCCCAGTACAAAAGTTATTTCCCATACCATTACGAATCTAAAGAACCCAGTTTCGCAGCAGCAAATGCCAGTTGCAGTTTCGCCGATTCTGGACGCATACACTTTAGCAGAAGCAGAACACGCTACAAGGGTAAGGGCACCTTCCAACTTTCTGAAGGTGCAAACACGAGAAGGGGGGGGGGGTTGAATTGTGTTTGATTTAACTTGAATAATTTTCTTGTTTTAATACTTTCAAAAACAAAACTTGATGTATAATTAAAAAAGAGTTAGCAGCGGATAAAAATAAAAATAAAACTCACAAATTTTATACTGGTTCACCGTTAACGAGGCTACGTCCAGTCCCTTCGCCTTGAAGGATTTCACTAATTCAATCTTGAATTACAACCTTGCTACTGACCCTCCAAGTCAGTCTTCTCAATAGTCTAACAATCCTAGACTTCTTGAGGAAAACAACCTTGTCTTCAGCCAATCTGACACCCCAGATTGTAGAAGAATTCACAATACTATGAATCTAATTGCTAAGTACCTTGCTACCCTTTCTGAATCCCTCAGTTTGTAGACTCTACTTCAACAACTTAGATACAACCCTATCTAATTGCCAAGTAACCTGCTACCTCTACTGACTCCCTCAGATTGTAGACTCTACTTCAACAACTTAGATTTGCCACAGTGGAAAGAAAATAACCGAGTACTTGCTTCTTGAAAGCTGAAACTCACAATTGACTTATATGAAAATTTGAGAGTGGTTGCTTTGGGAGTGTATGACTCTTTTGTGATTTTCAATACTTTATTCCTCAGCATTAAGTGTCTATTTATAGTTGAACTTTAGAACTTCACTGATGCTTTACTTCTGCAGTATATTTAGATTAATCTGTTTTGAAAATATTCTGGAGTATTTTGCTCAGATTCTGTTTTGAGCCTTTTGCTCACTGATCTGTTTTGAGCATTTTGCTCAGCTTCTGTTTTGAGCGTTTTTCTCAGATTCTTTAATTCTCATGATCAAATCTGCACCATTGGATCTTAATGTGATAGTCCACAGATGGACCAGCCTATTTCATATTTTGTGATCCTCTGATTTCGGCCATTCCTGGACCACACTTCCTAACCCTCTGATTTCGGCCACCACTGGGCCATGGTCTGATTTTCTGATCTGGATCATCACTGGACCAAATAATTTTTTCTGAACCATTGATCTGGAAATTTTTACTCTGATCTGGACAGATTCTGGACTTTGGTCTGGAACAAACTGAAATTAACTTGAATAAAAAATATTTCAGTCTGGACATTTTACCTTTAATTTTGGACCAGGTCTGGATTGATTTTGGAACTCATTTCTTTTGGTCTGGACTTAGTTCGATGCCCTGAATCATGCTATCTCATGATCTGGGCCAAATCTGAATTGATCGTCTTGTTCTGGACTCATAAACATACCTTCTGGTCAAGTCTGGAACAAGTCTGGACTGTGTAATTTTTCACTTCCAGGCCATCTTCTGGTCAGAATAACTTCTGGAATAAAATTGATATTCGACTCCTGTTTGTCTAGAACAACTCTCCTTCTGGCAGGCTTTCCAATGATATGATCCATGTTTCATTATGATTTTTTATTCCTTCTGTTCTGGGCCACCAAACATATCCTATGGTGATGTTTTGACATCCTGGAACATCTTAGTCTGATACTCCTGTATCAAAATCCTAAGTACTTAGAACCAACTTGGTTCCAACAATCTCCCCCTTTTTGATGATGACAAAACCATAACTTATTTTGCTATTATGACTTGAAAATTTTGAATTACTCCCCCTCAGACCAATCTCTCCCCCTAAGTCTGATACTCTCCTTTTCAACTCCTTCTTTGTTCTCTCTTTCTTTTCTTCTCTTCTCCTCTCCTTTTCAACTCCTTCTCTTTTCACTCTTTCTTTTTCTCTCTCCCTGATTCCTCGCCTTTTCAACTCCTTCTGTTTTCTCTCTTTCTTTTTCTCTCCTTCTTTCTTTTTATCTCTCCTTTTCTACTTATTTCTCCCCCTTTTTGTCATCAGCCAAAAAGTGGTCCTACTTTTTTTGTATTTTTTTGTTTTTCTCTTTACAAATTACAGAAAGTAAAAACTGAATAAAATAAAATTGCAAGAAATTTAAAAACTCCTAAGATGACTACTTGAGCTAGTCAGATATGGAGGTCATGCTGAGATGCTTCTTAATGAACTCGAACCTATCTTCTGGTAAAGCTTTGGTGAAGATATCAGCCCATTGATGATCAGTGTCCACAAACTGAATGTTGAGTACTCCTTTCTGAACATAATCTCTGATGAAGTGGTGTGTGATTTCTATGTGTTTGGCTCTAGAATGTAGGATAGGATTTTTGGTTAGGCAAATTGCAAAGGTGTTATCACAATAAATGGGTATGTTGGATTCTAATATTTTGTAGTCTTCAAGTTGATGCTTCATCCAGAGTAGTTGAGAGCTGCAGCCAGCTGCTGAAATGTATTCAGCCTCTGCTGTTGGCATGGCAATAGTGTGTTGCCTCTTACTGGACCCCGAAATTAAATTGTCTCCTAAAAAGGTACAATAGCCACTGGTGCTTTTTCTTTCAAGTTTATCTCCAGCATAGTCAGAATCACAGTGTCCACTCAGTTTATATGTAGGAGTTTTCTTGTAAAACAAGGTGAGGTTGGGAGTGCCTTTTAGGTATCTAAGGATTCTTTTAACAGCAGTTAGATGAGATTCTCTAGGATCAGATTGAAATCGAGCACATACACACACACTAAATATAATATCACGTCTAGATGCAGTAAGGTAGAGTAATGATCTTATCATTCCTCTATTGATTTTCTGGTCTACCTTTTTACTGGTTTCATCTTTCTCAAGTGAGCAGGTTGGGTGCATGGGGGTGGCCATTGGCTTACACTCACTCATCTTGAACTTTTTGAGAAGTTCTTTGGTGTATTTAGATTGGTGAATGAGTATACCTGTTTTACCTTGATGAATCTGAATTCCCAAGAAGAACTTAAGTTCTCCCATCATGCTCATTTGAAACTCCTTCTTTCTGTTGACTGTATCCTTGAGCTACAACTTCACCCATTTCATTGAATTTGTTTCTTAATACCTACTTGGTTCCAATAATGCTTCTGTTTGATTTGGATACCAGATCCCAAACATCATTCCTTTGAATTTCATTCAGCTCTTCTTGCATTGCAAGTATCCAACCTCCTCTGCCAAAACTTCATCAACAATGCTTGGTTCGCATCAGCTTCTGGTTTTGTAACAGCTTCTGATTCTGATGAATCAGCTTCTGGTTCTGGTGAATCTATAACTGCTTTATCTTTCTTTGATTTGTCAAGCAGTTTGTCATATACCATAATATAAATCCATTAATTTAAAAATGAACTTAGTACAGCCAAACCATTAATTCTGGTGGTTCCTGTTTGTTTTTGAAACCACAGGAATAGTGTTTCTGCTGAAGTATTCAATTCGTGTGATTCACCTGGTTCTTCTGACAGTTTTAAAACCTGCAAAATACTTATCTAGCTTTGATTTGTTAAGATCAAGCTTCTAGTTATCACAGTAAGCATAAATATAAAATAATAATAGTATATACAGCAAGATGTAGCCTCAGTTCTGAAAATCCTCTTGCTTCTGATTTTCAGATTCCTAATCTATATGTTCTGAGATTACATGGTTTGGATGAGGGAATTTGAATTCCCTTCCAGGTTTGTAGTCTTGATGAATCTTACTGGAGTTTTTGAAGAACTCTCCTGATTCTGATAATTCTGCTTTGGCTCATATACCATGTTCCTCTGGTGATTCTGGAACATGTGGTGATTTTGGTAATTATACTGATTTTGATAATTAGAGTAGTTCTGATGATCATACCTCAACCTTTGATACTGATACCTGTTCAGGTTCTGGTTCTGGTACTGATTCTGATTCTGGTTCCAGTGTTGATTCTGGTTCCAGTTTCTGTGCCTCCAGTTCTGGTTCTGGTTCCAGTGTTGGTTCTGGTTCCAGTTTCTGTGCTTCTGGTACTAGTTCCAGTTCTGGTTCCAGTTCCTGTTCCTCTGATACTGGTTCCAGTTCTGATTCTGGTTCCAGTTCTTGTGCTGATTCGAGTGATATCTATGATATTTCCTGTTCCTCCTATAATTCTGGTTCTGGTTCTGATAGGTATTGTGTTGACCAGTTCTTCTTCTACCAGAGTCACTTTTCTTCTGTCTTGTTGTAGCAGGAACATAAATGTTCTTCTGCTTGTGCATTGCCAACATCCATTGTCCAGGCACCATTGTTGGTGTCTCCTTCTGGTTGCTCAGAACATCTGCAACATAGACAATTTGATCTTTTGGTACCCAAAACTGATTGGGTCCAGGTTTGTTAGTCTTAACAGTTCTCTGATCTTGTTCAGATTTTACCATTGGACAAGATAATTCAGAGTGACCTTTCTTAGCACAGACAATACATAAAACATCAGAATAAACAACTTTATTTTCAGTCCTTGTTTCTGTAAAACCAAGACCTCTTTTTCCAGAATTACTGTTTCCATAAATCATAGATGCATTTTTACTTCTTTCCATTCCATTGGAAATAAAGTTTTGAAAAACTTGCTCATGCATATCAGATTTATAAACAGTTTCAGAAGTGGAACAATTATTACTTTTCAGAGTTTGGTTTTCAGATTTGAGTCTTGCAACATCAGTTTTAAAATTTTTGTTTTCAGTTGCATACTCAGAATTTTGATTCTTTAAAACTTGGACTTCTTTGGTTAGATTTTCCTTATCTTCCCTAAGAGTTTTCAGTTTTAAAGTCCTTTTATTGTTTGCATTTAACAAGTCTTTTAAAGTCTCAATTAATTCAGATTTAGACAGATCAGAAAATACCTCATTGTCTTCATCTTCTGATTATGTTCTAGAGCTGTATTCAGAACTTGAATTTGTATGAGCCATCAGAGACAGAATTGTTTCCTCTGATGTGCTTTCAGACTTGCCTGAGTGATTGCTTCTATCACTCTTCCTTCTGCCTGTTTTTCTTCTGGAATTCGTGCCTTTATGAGGTCCAGAAGCAGACCTGATGTGTGCCATCATTGCTATTTCTGCCTCTTCTTCATCAGATGATTCTTCTTCTGATTCTGATACATCCCAGGCAGCCATCAGACCTTTCTTTCTGTATCTGGAACTTTTCTTATGCTGTCTGCCTTTTTCCAGATTAGGACATTCTGGCTTGATATGTCCAGGTTCATTGCATCCATAACAGATGATGTTCTTATTGTCAGATTCTTCCTTGCTGTTATATTTCTTCTGGGAACCTCTCCTCTTTCTGTTTTCCCAGATCTTAACCATCTTTTTGGTTAAGTAAACCATATCATCACAGTCACTGTCACTATTCTCTGATTCTGATACTGCCTTTGCAGCTTTCTTCGGTTTCGACTTCAGAGCCAGATTCTTCTTCTTCTTAGGTTCAGCTTCTTCCAGTTCTATTTCATGAGACCTGAGTGAGCTGATCAGATCTTCTAGCCTCAAGGTACTCAGATCCTTAGCTTCCTGAATTGCAGTAACCTTTGGTCTCCACCTTTTTGGTAGACTTCTCAGAATTTTCCAGACATGATCTTCAGTGGTATAGCTTTTGTTTAATACTTTCAGTCCTGATACCAAAGTCTGGAATCTGCAGAACATTGTATCAATGTCTTCATCCTCTTCCATCTTGAACAGCTCATACTTTCTGACCAATATGTTAGCCTTTGTTTGTTGAACCTGGTTGGTTCCTTCATAGGTCAGAACCAGACTATCGAATATACTCTTTGCTGTTTCTTTATTTGTGCATCTATCAAATTCCTTGAATGTGATTGCACTGACCATGATGGTTCTGGACTTGTGATGAAGTCTGTGTAATCTGCTTTGATCTCGTGTCCTATCATCCAAGTCTAATTCTTTAGTTGGATCTTCTGGATCAGTTGGTGCAGTGTATCCTTTAACTATCATCTTCCATAGTTCAGGATCTTGAGATATGACAGAACTTCTCAGTCTGTCCTTCCAATACTCAAACCTTTCTCCATCAAATATTGGTGGTCTATTGATGTTGCCTCCCAATTCTTCTGACATATTGAACCCCTTGGACCTTTCCTCAAACACTGTTAAGTGCTCAGCCTTGAGACCGAGCTCTGATACCAATTGAAGGTGCAAACACGAGAAGGGGGGGTTGAATTGTGTTTGACTTAACTTGAATAATTTTCCTGTTTTAATACTTTCAAAACAAAACTTGATGTATAATTAAAACAGAGTTAGCAGCGGATAAAAATAAAAATAAAACTCACAAATTTTATACTGGTTCACCGTTAACGTGGCTACGTCCAGTCCCTTCGCCTTGAAGGATTTCACTAATTCAATCTTGAATTACAACCTTGCTACTGACCCTCAAAGTCAGTCTTCTCAATAGTCTAACAATCCTAGACTTCTTGAGGAAAAAAACCTTGTCTTCAGCCAATCTGACACCCCAGATTGTAGAAGAATTCACAATACTATGAATCTAATTGCTAAGTACCTTGCTACCCTTTCTGAATCCCTCAGTTTGTAGACTCTACTTCAACAACTTAGATACAACCCTATCTAATTGCCAAGTAACCTGCTACCTCTACTGACTCCCTCAGATTGTAGACTCTACTTCAACAACTTAGATTTGCCATAGTGGAAAGAAAATAACCGAGTACTTGCTTCTTGAAAGCTGAAACTCACAATTGACTTATATGAAAATTTGAGAGTGGTTGCTTTGGAAGTGTATGACTCTTTTGTGATTTTCAATACTTTATTCTTCAGCATTAAGTCTCTATTTATAGTTGAACTTTAGAACTTCACTGATGCTTTACTTCTGCAGTATATTTAGATTAATCTGTTTTGAAAATATTCTGGAGTATTTTGCTCAGATTCTGTTTTGAGCCTTTTGCTCACTGATCTGTTTTGAGCATTTTGCTCAGCTTCTGTTTTGAGCGTTTTTCTCAGATTCTTTAATTCTCATGATCAAATCTGCACCATTGGATCTTAATGTGATAGTCCATAGATGGACCAGCCTATTTCATATTTTGTGATCCTCTGATTTCGGCCATTCCTGGACCACACTTCCTAACCCTCTGATTTCGGCCACCACTGGGCCATGGTCTGATTTTCTGATCTGGATCATCACTGGACCAAATAATTATTTCTGAACCATTGATCTGGAAATTTTTACTCTGATCTGGAAAGATTTTAGACTTTGGTCTGGAACAAACTGAAGTTAACTTGAACAAAAAATATTTCAGTCTGGACATTGTACCTTTAATTTTGGACCAGGTCTGGATTGATTTTGGAACTCATTTCTTTTGGTCTGGACTTAGTTCCATGCCCTGAATCATGCTATCTCATGTTCTGGGCCAAATCTGAATTGATCCTCTTGTTCTGGACTCATAAACATACCTTCTGGTCAAGTCTGGAACAAGTCTGGACTGTGTAATTTTTCACTTCTAAGCCATCTTCTGGTCAGAATAACTTCTGGCATAAAATTGATATTCGACTCCTGTTTGTCTGGAACAACTCTCCTTATGGCAGGCTTTCCAATGATATGATCCATGTTTCATTATGATTTTTTATTCCTTCTGTTCTGGGCCACCAAACATATCCTCTGGTGATGTTTTGACATCCTGGAACATCTTTTGGAAATTTCAGAATTCATTTTCCTTTGATCTCTGCTTCTGTTTCCTTCAGTTTCTGGGGCATTTAACTTAATAATTCAAAGTACAAAATAAGTTTACATTGAGTACATTTGTAAGCATCAAAATCCTAAGTACTTAGAACCAAATTGGTTCCAACACTTTCTAGTTGCATTAGGGCTGTAAATGTATAATTTTTATGGCATTACTAGTGTTTTCATGACTGTTTTGAAACTGGTTTGCCTATGCTTGAAAGAAATAGAAAAAAATGCATTTTTGACGTTTTAAAGCTCTATGATGATTCTGTTTTGAGCTGAATACACTAAAGATGTGCTGTTTATGTGGGAAAGTGGAAAATGTCTTGAATGTTATTTCAAACATGATTTAAAAATGCATGTTCATAAAACTGTTTTAAAAATGGTTTTGAAATGCAAAAATGCATTCTGTTTGTGTGTTGCTGCTATGTGAATGCTGCATGTTATTCTGATATGTGAGAAAGTTGAAATGCTTGCATGTTCTTCTGATGTGTTGTGAAAGCTGAAATGCTTGCATGTTATTTTGATGAGTTGTGAAAGTTGAAATGCTTGCATGTTATTTTGATGTGTTGTGAAAGCTGAAATGCTTGCATGTTCTTCTTATGTGTTGTGAAAGTTGAAATACTTGCATGTACTTCTGATATGTGTGAAAGCTGAAATGCTGTGTGTTATTCTGTTGGTTTGAAGTTCTGGATGATTTGGTGTTGATGATTCTGATTCTGTTTTTTTGAGTGATTCTGGTAATGTTGATGATTTAAGAAGAAAAAGGGATTTTGAATGAGGATGGTATTGTCTGGAAAAGTACTGAATCTGTTTTTGGTTGTCTTTTTAAAAGGAAACAGTTTTGAAAGGTGTTGAATTTCACTGGTTTTCGAAGGTGTATTCGAATACAACATGTGTGTATTCTAATACAACCTGTAAAGGTTCTGTTTTACTGAAGTTTTCAAACTTGTATTCGAATACAAGCCCTTGTATTCGAATATAGAGAAAGGATTTCAGCTTCTGACTTAGCATCTGTATTCGACTACGACCATGTCGTATTCGAATACAGAAGTGAGATTTTAACAATGTATTCGCATCTGTATTCGACTACAGGCATGCTGTATTCGAATACATAATGCAAATTTTCACTTGTTTCAGTTTCTGTATTCGAATACAGTGGGTCTGTATTCGAATACAGATTCGTGTTTTTCCAGAAGCACTGTTTTTAGCTTCTGTATTCGAACACAAGGAAGCTGTATTCGAATACAGATTCGTGTTTTTCAGAAAATCAAGTTTTAAACAATGAGATATGCATTTTAAAGTGTTGGGAAACTTGGAGAAGGGTTAAAGTAATTTTAAAAGGAGGTTTTGAAATATTTTGAAGAGGAGAGGATGAAGTATTGAAAACCTTTAAGGAACTGGGAGAAAAGATTGAATTTTCAAGGTTTTGTCTTCTGTATTCGACTACAGACATGCTGTATTCGAATACAGAATATTAAAATTACAGTTTCATGTTTCTATATTCGAATACAAGGGGTCTGTATTCGAATACAGATTCAAGTTTCCAGAAATGGTGGTGATAATGTTGAGATTGTTGTGGGAATTAAAATGGAACTGTTGGTGATATTTTGAAATGGTGGTGATAATGTTTTTAAGACTTTACTGATGAAATGAAAGAGGTGTTTTGTGCACTGAGATAGCCTCTGTATTCGAATACCAGAGGGCTGTATTCGAATACAGAGTGTCATTCTGCACTATTTTTAGCTTCTGTATTCGAATACAGTTCCTCTGTATTCGAATACAAATTCGTAAAATTCCAGAAATCCTCAGTTTTAAACTGTGTGATTGAATTTTTAAGAGTCTGGGAAAACCTTTCAAAGTGTTAATGATTAATGGATTGTTTAATCATGATTGTGATGATGTTAATTCTGACTATGCTGAAATATTTTAAACATGATGAGAAGCATGAATTTTCTATTTTTTCATTCTGTTTCTAGAGAAGTGAAACACTGCATATTCATGCATTGCATAGTCAAGTGGTACCCGCGATGGGCCACAGAGTAATGCGCAACCACGTGCTGATCTGTTGAGCAATTGCACGAGTACTGGACTGTTGAGCGTCTGCACTAGGTACTGATCTGTTGAGCGATTGTACTTTGGTATATAAGTGCTGGACTGTTGAGCGTCTGCACTGGTACTGGACTGTTGAGCATTTGTACCCTGAAATGCGCAGCCACGTGCTGATCTGTTGAGCGATTGCACGAGTGCTGGACTGTTGAGCGTCTGCACTAGGTACTGATCTGTTGAGCGATTGTACCTTGGTTTATGTCAAACATGTTGGTCTGTTGAGCGACTGCACGAGTGCTGGATTGTTGAGCGTCTGCACTGGGTTGGTGCTGATCTATTGAGCGATTGCACCTTGGTCTTGAGGGCCGTTAAGTCAAACATAATGTGCTGGTCTGTTGAGCGACTGCACCTTGGTGATTCCAAGAAACTGTATACATGAGCATATACATATTGCATTGAGGTATTGACCGGTGGGTCACGTTTGATTATATGATGAATGAGTGGAAAATTGAATGTGTGTGAGTACTGTCCAGAATCTGAAATTCTGATTTAATGATTGTGTTTTGCTGATATGTTGTTTGTACTTACCACATATTTCATAATGATTGGTTGCTATTTTTGAAAAGCCATATATGTCATTAAATTTCAAATGAGCATTATTATTTTCCTCATCATCATATGTTATACCATGATTATAATTGTTGCTGTGAAATATATGCTATGTGAATATTTGTTAATTTCGATCGGTGACCCTTGCTATTATATTGTGGACTTTGGGCTTTGCCCTCAGATGTTACCCGAACCCGTCCTACCGACGGATACACTAACGACGGAAACATCGTTAGTTTCCCCTGATCTTTACGTACAGAGTCTACGTGGACAACGCAGATGGACGGACGGTTGGCTGAAGACGAGACTTATAGAGGATACGGTGGAGACCGTGCTACTGTAGCTTAGTGCATGATCAATCTAGACTTTTGTATAGGGTCTTGAGTTTTGGGAAATGTAATTTTATTTTGGGAATTAATGTATTACCTTTTCCGCTGTATTATTCTGCACTCTGACACTGATTGGGTGATAACTTTTGAAATGAACTGATTTTATTTTAATTCCCTTGATATTAATTTTGGAAAACTCATTTTAATTATTTAAAAAAAAAAATACACCCGCGCTGTGTTTTAAACACGGGGTGTTACAAAAAACGTGATTAAAATTATGGGATGAGTTATTAACACACTTCTTTTACGAAATACTACTAACAAATTGGGTCATTTACCCATACGAGATCACTTTATCTTCTTTTCTTTCTATGAATCCTTCTTTTTTTTGTACCATAGATTTTCTCCCTAAATACCATATTCTAAACCTTGCTTCACTAATTTCTTGTGTTGTAAATCCTTTTGTAAAAATGCATTTTTTATGATAATCATATGTTGGGGCACAAAATATGTGAATGTCAAGAGGCCAAAACTAGTATGATGTCTTTACATATAAGGTAGTGGCAACCGGAGATCAAGTCGAAGATGTTACAAAAATCTCTTTAAAGATCAAAAGGACAATCACCACTATGTAATCAAAGTGGTGCACATATTTCATCCATGAATCCAAGGACCATGGTTGTAATGAGGTGAAAAAAAAATAATTTTTTTTTAAAAAGCTAATTGAAAAAATTGAAACAAAAATGAAAATGAAGGAAAATGTTCATTTATCAAATGCATTCATGACATTTCATATTTTCAATAGTGTATAAATTTAAAATCGGGACTATTGATCCACAACCCTCTGATTTAAAAGCCAAGATGATTTCCCGTTATCTCACATTGATATTCTGGTTGACAATACGGCCCACCATTCGCTCTTCTTATTTATGGATGGTTTCTCTGGGTATAATCAAATTAAGATGGCAGCCGAAGATATGGAAAAAAGACTTTCATTTTTTGTCTGAAAAATCTTGGGGTGTCCTACCAAAGAGCTATGGTAACCTTGTTCCATGACATGATACATAAAGAGGTAGAAGTTTATGACATGATTGCTAAGTCACAAACAGAAGAAAAAAATGTTATTGATCTAAAGAGACTCTTCGAAAGACTTAGAAAATTTAAGCTAGAACTTAATCCCTATAAGTGCACTTTCGGCGTGAGGTCAACCCCGACAAGGTTTGGACCATTTCATAAATATCTCCCCTAAGTACAGAAAGAGAAGTTCGTGGTTTTCTTGGGAGACTAAATTATATTTCAAGATTTATATCACAACTAACCGCTACTTGTGAACCGATCTTTTAAACTGTTACAGAAAAATCAAACAGTTGTGTGGAATGAAGAATGCCGAAACACATTTGAGAAAAATCCGACAATATTTGCAGAAGCCTCCAATTCTAGTCCCCCCAATTCCGGGCTGACCCTTGATCATGTATCTTCCAGTCCTCGACGGGTCCATGGGATGCGTGTTGGGGCAACACGTTGAAACAGCAAAGAATGAGCATGTCATTTACTATTTGAGATTTTTTTTTACAAATATACAATGTTAGAACGAACTTGTTGTGCCTTAGCTTGGGCAGCCCATCGCTTTAGGCAATACATGCTTTGCCATACGACTTGCTTGATATCCAAGATGGACCCGATCAAGTATATTTTCGAAAAAATCTACTCTCACAGGGCGATTGCTAGCTGGAAAGTGATGTTATCAAAATATGATAATACCTATGTCACTAAGAAAGACATCAAAGGGTGGATGATTATCAGTCAATGCAATGTGAATTCCCGGATGAAAGCATTATGGTTTTGTCTAAATAATACGATAATGGAAAATGGACCCTATTGTTCGACGGGTCCTCAAACGTAATGGGACATGGGATTGAGGTTGTCTTAATATCTCCCAAAAAGAAAAACAGTTCATACCTATCACAAAGCACCAATGTTTTGATTGTACCAATAACATGACATAATATAAAGCTTGTGCCTTGGGAATTTTGGCTGTTTTGGAATCAAAAGCAAGCGTACCGGAAGTATATGGAGATTCAGCCTTAGTCATTAATCGGCTTAACCAAGAATGGAAAACTCGAGATAAGAAGCTAATACCTTATTTTACCTACATAAAGGAATTGTCTTTACGATTTGACAAAATCACCTTTCACTGTGTCCTTTGACAAAACAATCAATTGGCCGATTATTTGGCTACTTTATCCTCAATGTTCCAAATAAGTCGAAACAATGATATCCCATCCATTAAAATAGAGAGTCGAGATCATTCGGCCTACTGCTGTGTAATGGAAGAAGAAACTGACGGGAAACCTTGTATCACGACATCAAACATTATGAGAATATCCTCCTGGAATATCAGAGAATGAGAAAACAACTCTACGATGGTCAACCGCGAGCTTTTTCTTGAACGAAAAATATTTTGTATAAAAGGAATTATGATATGGTACTCCTCAAATGCGTCGATGTCAATGAGGCGAAAGAAATTCTGCAAGATGTCCATGATGGCTCTTATGGGATCCATATGAATGAACACACCATGTATAGAAAGATTCTTCGGGCCGGGTATTACTGGCTCACACTAGAAAAAGATTGTTTTAATTATGTAAAGAAATGCCATAAGTTTCAAATATATGCTGGCAATATCCACGCCCCACGAATGCCCTTGAACACCATTACAGCGCCCTAACCGTTCTCAATGTAGGGCATAGACATCATCGGAATGATCGAACCGAAAACATCAAATGGACATTGCTTCATCTTGGTGCCAATTGATTACCAAATGTGTAGAGGCCGCTTCGTACGCCAACGTAACCAAAAATGTGGTGGTCAAATTCATAAAAGGGAATTAATATGCCATTATGGCCTACCAAGCAAGACCATTACTGACAATGCCACAAATCTGAATAACAAAATGATGGATGAATCGTGTGCCACCATTAAAATTCAACACCACAACTCATCCCCGTACAAACCAAAAATGAATGGCGCAGTTGAAGCAGCAAATAAAAACATCAAAAAATTATTCAGAAAATGCTTGTAACATACAAAGGTTGGAATGAGATGTTGACGTTTGAACTACACGGGTATCGTACTTCGATATGCACTTCAACTGGGGCAACCCTTTTTTCCCTAGTGTATAGGATGGAGGTTGTGCTACGCATTGAAGTAGAAATCCCTTCGCTAAGAGTATTAATGGAAGCCAAACTAGCGGAGTCGGAATGGTTGCAAACCCGTTTCGATCAATTGAATTTAATTGAAGAAAAAAGGTTGGCGGCTTTATGTCATGGGCAATTATACCAGAAAAGACCGAAAAGAGCGTACGATAAAAAAGTGCGCCCTCGAGTATTCTAGAAAGGAGACTTGGTGCTAAAAAAGATCTTACTCATTCAAAAGGATTATCGTGGGAAATGGACCCCTAACTATGATGGCCCAAATGTCATTAAGAAAGCTTTCTTAGGTGTACCTTTGATCCTCACGAATATGGACGAAAAAGATTTAGTCTTCCTTGTAAACTCAGACATCGTAAAAAAGTATTATACTTAAATAAAATACCCGCTAGGTTGAAAACCTGAAATGGGAAATCTAGGCAAAAATTAGGGTACCAAAAAAATAGTAATAAATACCCGCTAGGTTGAGATCCTAAAATGGACAACCTTGGCAAAAATTAGGGTACAAAAAAAAAGTAATAAATACCCGCTAAGTTGAAAACCTAAAATGGACAACCTAGGCAAAAATTATAGTACAAAAAAAATGAAATACCCGCTAGGTTGAAAACTTGAAAGGACGACCTACACAAAAATTTGGGTACAAAAAAATAATAATAAATACCTGCTGGGTTGAAAATTTGAAAGGGCAACCTAGGAGAAGAAGAAAAACAACAAAAAAAAAAAAACAAAAACAAAGAATATGTACTCAAAAGGGCAGGATCAACGATATGGATCGGACTATGGCACGAGAAGTTAGTACTATCTACCTTTGAATTACTAATAACCAAGCTGGGTCTTCCACCCATTTCTTTTGTCTACCTTTGAATTATAGTAACCAAGCCGGGTCTTCCACCCATTTCTTTTTGTTTTATCTTATGCATATTCCTTTTTACGACGAATATTGAACCTCAATATATTGATATATACTTTTATCATCTTTGTAATTTAACCCTCTATCCCGAATGCATCTTATGGTTATCATGTACTGGAAAGGAAAACATATATCATACCTCGATATAATGAATTGCAATAAAATCATAGTAGAGTTTGTTTAGGGTACAAGGCAGACGACAACATGAGATCTAGCTTAAGATCACAAAAAAAATTCTTCAAAAAAAAAAAAAAGGAAAAAAAGAGAAGACAAAAGAGAGATCAAAGATATCAAGTTCAAGAAAAATGTATAAGTGCCCTTCTCAATCCATGATTTCAATGATCGTGTCCAATAAAAAAAA
>JBBPBO010001984.1:42278853-42326098 GCA_037974295.1 Cicer cuneatum | reverse complement strand
TCGCACCCAAAGCTGAGAAAACGATCCGCATGTTGAAGCTGGGAAAACGACTCACACCCAAAGCCAAGAAAACGACTCGCACCCAAAGTCGAGAAAACGACCCGCATGTTGAACTCCGGAAAACGACTCGCACCCAAAGCCGAAAAAACGACTCGCTTGTTGAAACCGGGAAAGCGACTGGCACCCAAAGCCGAGAAAACGACCCACATGTTGAAGCCGGGAAAACGACTCGCACCCAAAGCTGAGAAAATGACCCGCATATTGAAGCCGGGAAAACGACTCGCACCCAAAGCCGAGAAAACGACCCGCATATTGAAGCCAGGAAAAAGACTTGCACCCTTCTACAAAAATTCTTTCCGGACAAAATTAGAGTTGTCATCTTTACTTATGTTTACTTTGATTCTCAAGTAAATTCTAAGTAAAGAGGGGCATCTATTGACACCTAATTTTGTCCGCTTTCTTTAGATATTTTATATAAAAAAATATATATATATAAAAAAATGAGAAAAATATAATAAATAAAAATAAATAATTGGACTATAAACTTTAGACAATCATGAGTGTTTCTGGTTCTTGTTTGCTTTTGATTCTTGTTCAGACGTTCACTCTTTTCTAAAATAAAAAAAAAGTACATAATTGAATAAAAAAGAAACTGAAAAGAAATGGATTGATGATAATAAAAATCAGTATAATGGTGATCAATTGAAGGAAAAGAAACCGAAAAGAAATGAATTGATGGTAATAAAAATCAGCATAATGGTGATCATTTGAATGAAAAGAAACTGAAAAGAAATTGATGAATAGTAATAAAAATCAGCATAATGGTGACCATTTGAATGAAAAGAAACCGAAAACAAATCGATGAATAGTAATTGATAATCAATCCACAATTATTTCCTTGTCTTTTGTAACCTACACACAAAAAGTCTATAAATAGTCGACAATTGGAACTTTGATAAAGTCAGTTCAGCAAAACAAATTGAATAGTAAGGTATCAATATTCTTATCCTCCTCTTATATTCTTTTTATTAATGCTTCAATTTTAAAAAAATCGCAATCATTTTTTTAATTTATTGTTCTTGTTCCTAAAATTGTTTTGCAACACAGATACTAAAAAAAAAAATATAAATAATTGATGTTTATAAACTAATCACCAAGTAAAACAAACTTCACCCGATTGTAACATAACACAAAACTCATATCATGGTTTATCAAATAACCAAAAAAAAAAACCATAACAACAAACTAGATCAATAAATAGTTTTTTTTTAAGGATTAGAATTAATAGTCGCCGCCGCCAGATGAAATTCATCATCACTCGCCGCGCCGCATTACTCACCACCTAGCTGTCGTTGGCCTTTGTGTGGTAACAAATTCGACAACGCACGAGCAAAATTCTTTAACATGCTGCATATTTTGTTTCATCGTCGTGTTTATCTGTTTCGCTCACATACCGTCACATTACTATTGTTTTCTCTAACAAGAACTAATTTTTCTTAACTCTAAAACCAAATGAATAAATAAAAAAAAAAATCCGTGAACATACATCTCACCTCTTTTTCGTTACTATTATTATTACCTTTTTTTTACATATATAATAATAACTATAATAAAACAATAGTTAAAATAAAGTAATAATAAAATCGGATAACACATAAATATTTTCTACCCAAGAACTACGTGTGTTTTGATTTCCCTATTGCCAAACCAAATTAATAAACAAAAATATGTTTCTTTCTTTTATTAATGTAAATAATTTATTTTCCTTTTTATTATTCTTTTAGGGGGACAAAATAAATAATTAAATAATTTGTATACAATTAATTATAGGGTAACCATTTTAACGGACGATGTAGGGTAATATTACTTTCTCTACTTGTAATGGACTTCCGAATTCATATTTTGGTTCAAAAAATTTATTTTAGGTTTTATCTAATTTTCCCTTTTTTAAAAAAATAAAATTGGTGGTGACTCATTTTTCGCAGACAAATCGGACGCGACACATATGCATGATCTCAAATCTTTTCCTTTGGAATAAGGAAAAGTTGCCCAATATCTTGATGTGGGTCACCAAGATAATTTAGTCCTAATTGGTAAAGGTGGTCTGGGAAAACCCCAATTAGTGTCTTGATTGTTCTCCTTTACATGTTATTGCATGCTTGGAACTGGAACAACCTGAATGTCCCACCGTGAATAAGTCCATGCAAGATCTGATTAATGAGACTGTACTAAGCTTGAGATGTTTTGTATGAAATGTCTTTATTATATCATGCACTACACCAAAATATGGATTTTATAGCCTACCTTTAATAACGCTTGTTAAGTAAAATCGATGTTGTATTTTGTTTTAAAAATACACGGAGTCTTAGACAACTCTTTTTTGAAAAGTGATGTCTTATATGCATGCCTTTTATAGTACTTTTTTAAAAAGTGTTGTCAGAGGTACAAGTATTTATATAATAACAACGCCTTTGACAACGCTTTTTATAAAAGTGATTTCATAGGTAAGACCACTTATTAATAACGTCTTTTAAAGCGTTGTAATAGAGTTAAGTAAACATAATCTTCTAAAAGAGTTTTTATAAAAAAAAATGTTGTTATATTAGCCCATTACAACTAAAACTAAAAATAAAATAAACAAAATTTAAAAAAAAAAAACTTAAACTAATTAAACAAAAAGAAAACCCCCTTTATAATAAAACCTTTCCCTAAAACACTCATACATGTGTGTGCGCCTCTCACGCCCAATCGAAGAAAGTATTTCATTCTGATTAATCTGCAATTTTAGGGTTTGAAGAAATTATTTCATTCTCTTCCATCCTCTTTTCTCGATCAGCTGCTCCTCTACGTGTGGGTCTCTCACTCTTTTGGTTTATCTCTATATGTGTTTTTGAGTAATTTATATATGCAAAGTTACGTGAAAGTTCCTGGCTAACTTTTTTATTTACTAATTAATTGGTGGAATTACCTGACACTTCTCCCCTTAATGTAGACGTGTTGGATTATGATATGTATTATGTAACTCCTTTCTTGTTGTGTTTTGTTTTTCCTTTGGATATAATCTTGATTTCAATAAGCTGAAATATTTCATCTTAGTTCATGTTTGGTTATGATTCTTTGCACTTTGAAAAATGCTTTTAATCCAAAATCACTAGTAGAACATTTTGATTACGAGTTTTTCGATAGAAAAGTATACTAGTTCACTAGGTTTGGAATGAGTCGAGCTATCCAAGCCAAGACTAGTTTAATCTCAAGTGTTCAATTGATTAAGATATTAATCAACCTTTATTTTATGGCTCAACTTGGCTTAATTTATGCTCCCTGGCTATTGGAGGTCAATGAGCCAATCTTGTACTAATTGAGCCTTTTATGCTTAGTGGGACGTTAATTTCAATTTTGAAGCTTGGTTAAATCTTTTTTGCATATCTATTTAGTTTGAAAAATAATTGAGAAAATCAATTGTAAAATTGAACTTTAATACATATTCAGAAACATCATTGTTATTTGATGACCCTGGCTAATTAAATTTTAGACCATGTGTCGGCCTTCTAAAGAACATCAGTAAGGTTTAACCATGGTTGCTTGCCGTAAGTTGGTTATGTTAAGACAAACTCTCATTTTAAAGTTTCGATGAAAATAAACAAAGGTTAATTAAGAACGTTAATTATGTTAATTTAACTTGTGCTTTTGAGTGTATTAATTAAAAGATAGGATTCAAGCAAAGCCAAGAAATCAGCATAATAAAGTCAAAATCTGAACAAACAAGAATAGAGAACATTCTTGACAAAATCTGGAAAACGAAGAATGTTCTCCAGGTCCATGTATGGTTAAGACAGCTTCAAGATCAATCAATCTCCATTAATTGAATGAATATATCGCCTCTGGAATTTACATCAGTATTATAAGTACTTGACAAGGAACAAATAGGATCAATTACAATCAAAGAAGTCATTCAAATCACAAAGGAAAAAAGTTATGAATCAAGCAGTCCAAGCAAGACTGAACAGTCTCCAGCTTGACTGTCAAGACTGATAAACGATATTGACAACGTACAAGGCATTAGGACGGTTTCCAGTATGATCAGAAAATCGTCCAGATTGATTATCAATCTCCAGGAAACTCAAAAGTTCAAATGTCCAGATTGATCATCAATCTCCATCAGCTTCGGTACAACTTTCTGCAACAACTCTTCATGATCTTTTCAAATATGGTTTAACAAAGATCAAGACTGCAGTTCAAGCTAAAAGAATCATCTCATATCTGAAGGTTCAGCTGCTGTTGAGGAGGAAGAATATGAGAAGATAATGATGATGGCAGTGATGAGGTCTGTGTAAATAGTTTTTCTCGGTTTAATTTTTCTTTGTAGGAATACCTTTGGATTGTCGTTATTGATTTTTTCCTTATGTTTCATGTTGGAGGATTATGACGAGTAGAAGCTCCGCCAAACATATTTCTTGCTTCCCGGAATAATTTGCTGCTCCCTTGGTTAATGTTTTGTCTTTCAAAAGGTGAATAGCTAAAAAAAATGGGAGCTTGGCTATATTTGAACTTTTAAATCCAACTATTTAGTTAAGAGGTAGAGCTTTTAGTTTTTCTCGATGAAATATCGTTATGTATTAACATAATTGAAACGGACCGTTCCAAAAGAAAACATATATATATATATATATATATATAATCAATAATAATAATAATAAATAAATAAATAATTTAATAAAATCCTACCCACTTACTTTCACTCTCTTACTATCTCACTCTAACTCCACCTCACATTTTTCCTCCTTCTTCTTCTCTCTCTCTCTCGGCTACCAAATTAACACCAACATTCCCCATTTTTATTTTTATTTTTATTTTTATTTTCTTCTTTCTTTTTCCTTGCTTCTTTTCACTCCATTACACATAAACCCTCAACCTTTGAAATGAATTTAACAACCCCAAGAGCATAACTTCTCATACTCCTACAGATGCTCTTGGTTAGGATTTTGAGTTAGGAATTGTGCTCTAAGAAAACAGAAGGGTAATTATTTATTGAGATTCTTTGAGGTAAAAACACAACTCTAATACTGGTATGAATCTCTAGAAAAAAATGTAGTTTTCTTTAAAAATCATATTTTGTATTTAAAGAAGATTTAAATTATTTTTATGGTTTCCTAGAGTTAGTTAAATATTAAAATAATTTTTCTAAAGCCTTAAGAATATTTTTTATACTCAGATTTGTCAGCTGAGGTCCTGCCGGCTACTCTGAGAGTTGTTGGAGAACAAACTTAGGCGATTCTCCATAGTTGTGAGTAGACCACGATCATTATCATATTTTTATTTTTTCTACAAATTATTATTTTACTCGCTTTCTATTTTGAAGTATTTATTTAAAAATATGGGGAACACAACCTTTGAATTTTTCTCGATGTCATAGTTTATTAATTTTTAATGGCCTTTGTTACATAACATATATTTACGTCATTTTGTGCATCCTAAGCCTTATTCTAATCACTTTTCGTTGTTAAGGAATGTAGTTAATCCAATAAGTGCGTTTGTGTCAGTGGATGAACATTTACGTCATTTTGTGCATTCCAAGGCTTATTCTCATCACTTTTCGTTCTTAACCAACGTTGTTCATCTAATAAGTTCGTTTGTGTCATTGGACGAACATTTACGTAATTTTGTGCATCCTAAGGCTTATTCTAATCACTTTTCGTTATTAAAGAAAGTAGGTCATCAAATAAGTGTGTTTGTGTCATTGGATGAATATTTACGTTATTTTGTGCATTCCAAGGCTTATTCTAATCACTTTTCGTTCTTAAGGAATGTAGTTCATCCACTAAGTGCGTTTATGTCATTGGATGAACATTTATGTCATTTTGTGCATTCCAATGCTTATTCTAATCACTTTTCGTTCCTAAGAAATGTAGTTCATCCAATAAATGCGTTTTTGTCATTCGATGAACATTTACGTCATTTTGTGCATCATAAGGCTTATTCTAATCACTTTTCGTTGTTAAGGAATGCAGTTCATCCAATAAGTGTGTTTGTGTCATTAATTTAACATTTACGTCATTTTGTGCATCCTAAGACTTATTCTAATCACTTTTCGTTCTTAAGTAATGTAGTTCATCCAATAAGTGCATTTGTGTCATTGGATTATTATATACGTCATTTTGTGCATTCCAAGGCTTATTCTAATCACTTTTCATTCTTAAACAATGTTGTTCATCTAATAAGTTCGTTTGTGTCATTGGACGAACATTTACGTAATTTTGTGCATCCTAAGGCTTATTCTAATCGCTTTTCGTTCCTAAGAAATGTAGTTCATCCCATAAATGCGTTTTTGTCATTCGATGAACATTTACGTCATTTTGTGCATCATAAGGCTTACTCTAATCGCTTTTCGTTTTTAACTAATGTTGTTCATCCAATAAGTGCGTTTGTGTCATTAATTTAACATTTACGTCATTTTGTGCATCCCAAGGCTTATTCTAATCACTTTTCGTTCTTAAGGAATGTAGTTAATCCAATAAGTGCATTTGTGTCATTGGATGAATATTTACGTCATTTTGGGCATCCATAGGCTTATTCTAATCACTTTTTGTTCTTAAGGAATGTAGTTCATCCAATAAGTGTGTTTGTGTCATTGGATGAACATTTATGTCATTTTGTGCATTCCAATGCTTATTCTAATCACTTTTCGTTCTTAACCAATGTTGTTCATCCAATAAGTGCGTTTGTGTCATTAATTTAATATTTACGTAATTTTGTGCATCCTAAGGCTTATTGTAATCACTTTTTGTTCTTAAGGAATGTAGTTCATCCAATAAGTGAGTTTGTGTCATTGGATGAACATTTATGTCATTTTGTTCATTCCAATGCTTATTCTAATCACTTTTCGTTCTTAAGGAATGTAGTTAATCCAATAAGTGCATTTGTGTCATTGGATGAATATTTACGTCATTTTGGGCATCCATAGGCTTATTCTAATCACTTTTTGTTCTTAAGGAATGTAGTTCATCCAATAAGTGTGTTTGTGTCATTGGATGAACATTTATTTCATTTTGTGCATTCCAATGCTTATTCTAATCACTTTTCGTTCTTAACCAATGTTGTTCATCTAATAAGTGCGTTTGTGTCATTAATTTAATATTTACGTCATTTTGTGCATCCCAAGGCTTATTCTAATCACTTTTTGTTCTTAACCAATGTTATTCATCTAATAAATGCGTTTGTGTCATTAATTTAACATTTACGTCATTTTGTGCATCCCAAGGCATATTCTAATCATTTTTCGTTCTTAAGGAATGTAGTTCAGCCAATAAGTGCGTTTGTGTCATTTTATGAACATTTACGTCATTTTGTGCATTACTTTTGTCATTGGATGAACACTTACGTCATTTTGTGCATCATAAGGCTTATTCTAATCACTTTCCATACTTTGGGAATGTAGTAAATCCAATAAGTGCGTTTGTGTCATTGGATGAACATTTATGTCATTTTGTGCATTCCAATGCTTAATCTGATCACTTTTCGTTCGTAACCAATGAACATTGATGTCACCAAGTAAGTTTGTGTTATTAATTTAACCTTTACGTAATTTTGTGCATCATAAGGCTTATTCTAATCAGTTTTCGTTCTTAAGGAATGTAGTTCTTCCAATAAGTGAGTTTGTGTCATTGGATGAACATTTACGTCATTTTGTGCATTCCAAGGCTTATTCTAATCACTTTTCGTTTTTAAGGAATGTAGTTCATCCAATAAGTGCGTTTGTGTCATTGGATGAACATTTACACAATTTTGTGCATTCCAAGGCTTATTCTCATCAATTTTCGTTCTTAAGGAATGTAGTTCTTCCAATAAGTGAGTTTGTGTCATTGGATGAACATTTACGTCATTTTGTGCATTCCAAGGCTTATTCTAATCACTTTTCGTTTTTAAGGAATGTAGTTCATCCAATAAGTGCGTTTGTGTCATTGGATGAACATTTACGCAATTTTGTGCATTCCAAGGCTTATTCTCATCAATTTTCGTTCTTAAGGAATGTAGTTCATCCAATAATTGCGTTTGTGTCATTGGATGAACATTTACGTCATTTTGTGCATTACAAGGCTTATTCTAACCACTTTTCGTTCTTAACCAATGTTGTTCATCCAATAAATGCGTTTTTGTAATTAATTTAAAATTTACGTCATTTTGTGCATCCTAAGGCTTGTTCTAAACACTTTTTGTTCTTAAGGAATGTAGTTCATCCAATAAGTGCGTTTGTGTCATTGGATGAACATTTACGTCATTTTGTGCATTCCAAGGCTTATACTAATCACTTTTCGTTCTTAAGGAATGTAGTTCGTCCAATAACTGCATTTGTGTCATTGGATGATTATTTACGTCATTTTGTGCATTCCAAGGCTTATTCTAATCACTTTTCGTTCTTAACCAATGTTGTTCATCTAATAAGTTCGTGTGTGTCATTGGACGAACATTTACGTAATTTTGTGCATCCTAAGTCTTATTCTAATCACTTTTCGTTCTTAAAGAAAGTAGGTCATCCAATAAGTGTGTTTGTGTCATTGGATGAACATTTACGTCATTTTGTGCATTCCATGGCTTATTCTAATTACTTTTCATTCTTAAGGAATGTAGTTCATCCAATAACTGCATTTGTGCATTTGTGCATTTGTGCATTTATGTCATTGGATGAACATTTATTTCATTTTGTGCATTCCAATGCTTATTCTAATCACTTTTCATTCCTAAGGAATGTAGTTCATCCAATAAGTGCGTTTTTCTCATTGGATGATCATTTACGTCATTTTGCGCATCATAAGGCTTATTCTAATCACTTTTCGTTGTTAAGGAATGCAGTTCATCCAATAAGTGTGTTTATGTCATTAATTTAACATCTACGTCATTTTGTGCATCCCAAGACTTATTCTAATCACTTTTCGTTCTTAAGTAATGTAGTTCATCCATTTAGTGCGTTTGTGTCATTGGATGAACAATTACGTCATTTTTGCATTCTTAGGCTTATTCTAATCACTTTACTTTCTTAACCAAAGTAGTTCATCCAATAATTGCGTTTGTGTCATTTGATGAACATTTACGTCATTTTGTGCATTCCAAGGCTTATTCTAATCACTTTTCGTTCTTAAGGAATATAGTTCATCCAATAAGTGCGTTTGTGACATTGGATGAACATTTACGTCATTTGGTGCATCATATGGCTTATTCTAATCCCTTTCCGTTCTTAGGAAATGTAGTTCATCCAATAACTGCGTTTGTGTCATTGGATGAACATTTACGTCATTTTGTGCATCACAAAGCTTGTTTAAATCACTTTTCATTCTTAACCAATGTTGTTCATCCAGTAAGTTCGTTTGTGTCATTGGATGAACATTTACGTCATTTTGTGTATTCCGGGGCTTATTCTAAACACTTTTCTTTCTAAACCAATGTTGGTCATCCAATAATTGCGCTTGTGTCATTAATTTAACATTTACATAATTTTGTGCATCGCAAGGCTTATTCTAATCACTTTTCGTTCTTAAGGAATGTTATTCATCCAATAAGTGAGTTTGTGTCATTAATATAACATTTATGTCATTTTGTGCATCCTAAGGTTTATTCTAATCACTTTTCTTTCTTAACCAATGTTATTAATCCAATAACTGCGCTTGTGTTATTGGATGAACATTTACGTCGTTTTGTGCATTCCAATGCTTATTCTAATCACTTTTAGTTCTTAAGAGATGTAGTTCATCCAATAAGTGCGTTTGTGTCATTTGATGAACATTTACGTCATTTTGTGCATTCCAAAGCTTATTCTAATCACTTTTTGTTCTTAAGGAATGTAGTTCATTCAATAAGTGCGTTTGTGTCATTGGATGAACATTTACGTCATTTTGTGCATCATATGGCTTATTCTAATCACTTTCCGTTCTTAGGGAATGTAGTTCATCCAATAACTCATTTGTGTCATTGGATGAATATTTACGTCAATTTGTGCATCACAAAGCTTATTCAAATCACTTTTCGTTCTTAACCAATGTTGTTCATCCAATAAGTGCGTTTGTGTCATTGGATGAACTTTTACGTCATTTTGTGCATTCCAAGGCTTATTCTAAGCACTTTTCTTTCTTAACAAATGTTGTTCATCCAATAATTGCCTCATTACGGAGTTAGAGAACCCACTTTCGTAGCAACGAACGCGAGCGGCAGTTTCACCGGTTTTGGACGCGCAAACGGGAACGAAAGCAGAAACGTGAGCAGAAGCAGAAGCACAGCAAGGGTAAGGGAACCTTCCACTTTCTAGTTGCATTCTAGGACTTTAAATGTATATTTGAGGTGTGGGTATATTTGAGTTTCTGTTTTGAAAAAGAGACTGTTTTGAATGACATTTTTAAGATGAAAGAAAATGCATTCTGTTGAGGTTTTAAATAATCTGTGATGTTGCTGTTTTGCTGATACAACATGTCTGTTTTATTTGTGTAGAAAAGCTGAAAAATGTCTTGCATGTTATTTTGAAGTTGATCAAAATGCATGTTGAGAAAATTGTGTGCATGTTGTTTTAAAACCTGAAAATTTCATTCTGTGATGCTTATCTGTGAAATACAACATTGTTGTTCTGTTGTGTGAGAAAGCTGAAATATGCTTTGCATGTTGTGTTGGTTGTGTAAGAAAGCTGGAATATGCTTTGCATGTTGTGTTGGTTGTGTAAGAAAGCTGGAATGTGCTTTGCATGTTGTCTTGGAGATGCATGTTCTGGTTCTGGATGATTCTGATGTTGATCATTTTGTTTCTGTTTCTGGATGATTCTGATGTTGGTCATTCTATTTCCGCTTCTGGTGATTCTGGTGGTGACTATTCTGTTTCTGGATGTTTTGGTGTAGATGATTCTGCTTCTGTTTCTGTTTTGAGTGATTCTGGTGATGTTGATGTTTTCAAAAGAAAAGGGATTTTAAATGATGAAAGTGTTTTCTGGAAAAGTGCTAAATCTGTTTTAATGTTTGGTTGTTTGTTTTTAAAGGAAACAGTTTGAAATGTGTTGAAGTCTCAGGAAAATTTCACTGGTTTTCGAAGGTGTATTCGAATACAACATGTGTGTATTCGAATACAACCTGTCAAGCTTCTGTTTTACTTAAGTTTTCAAACTTGTATTCGAATACGAGCCCCTGTATTCGAATACAAAGGAAGGATTTTTGCTTCTGACTTAGCATCTGTATTCGACTACGACCATGTCGTATTCGAATACATAAGTGAAATTTTAACACGGTATTCGCATCTGTATTCGACTACAGGCATGCTGTATTCGAATACATAATGCAGATTTTCACTAGTTCAGCTTCTATATTCGAATACAAAGGATCTGTATTCAAATACAGATTCGGGTTTTTCCAGAAACTCAGTTTTTAGCTTCTTTCTTGGAATACAAGGAAGCTGTATTCGAATACAGATTCGTGTATTCCAGAAAATCAAGTTTTAAACACTGTCGTGTGGCTTTTTAAGTGTTGGGAAACTTTGAATAGGGTTAAAATGATTTAAAATGGAGTCTTTGAAATAGTTTTGAAGAGGAGGGGATGATGTTTTGGAAACCTTTAATGACCTAGGAGGAATTGCTGAACTTTCAATGTTTTGTCTTCTGTATTCGATTACAGGCATGCTGTATTCGAATACAGAATGTTAAAATTGCAATTTCATGCTTCTATATTTGAATACAAGGAATCTGTATTCGAATACAGATTCGATTTTTCAGAAATTCCAAGTTTTTCAACATTGTTTATGAACCCTAAGTGTTGGGGAGTATTAGGAAGGTTTATGACGAGTTAAAATGGAACTTTTATGATAGTTTGAAGTGGTGGTGATGAAGTTTTTGAGACTTTACTAATGTAGTGGAAAAATTCTGATTTTTACACTCGGACAACCTCTATATTCGAATACAAGAGAGCTGTATTCGAATACAGCTTCGTATTTTCCAGAAATCTCATTTTTAAACACTGTTTTATGAATTTTACGAGTTTGGGAAACGTTGGAAAGACTTAAGATAAGTAAGAATGGAATTTTGAGATAATGCAAAGTGTTAATGATTACTTGACTGTTTAATCATGACTGTGATAATGATAATATTGATTGTGTTGAGATGTTTTGAAAGATGATGGAAAGGTTGAATTTTCCTGATCATGCATACTGTTTCAGTGAAGAGAAAACACTGCATATTCATACATTGAAAAGTCAAGTGGTACCTGCGATGGGCCACAGAGTAATGCGCAACCACGTGCTGATCTGTTGAGTGATTGCACGAGTGCTGGTCTGTTGAGCGACTACACTAGGTACTGATCTGTTGAGCGATTGTACCATCGTATATAGGTGCTGGTCTGTTGAGCGACTACACTGGTACTGGACTGTTGAGCGTCTGTACCCTGAAATGCGCAGCCACGTGCTGATCTATTGAGTGACTACACTAGGTACTGATCTGTTGAGCGATTGTACCTTGGTATATGTCAAACGTGCTGGTTTGTTGAGGGACTGCACGAGTGCTGGTCTGTTGAGCGATTGCACTGGTGCTAATCTGTTGAGCGATTGCACCCTGGTCTTGAGGGCCGTTAAAGTCGTACATATTTAAACTGTGCTGGTCTGTTGAGCGATTGCACCTTGTTGATTCCAAGAAATTGTATACATGAGCATATACATATTGCATCGAGGGATTGACCGGTGGGTCACGATTTGGATTATATGATGATGATTGGAAATTGATGTGTGTGAGTACTTTACAGAATATGAATTTCTGATTAATTATTGTGTTTATTGAAGTGTTGACTGTACTTATTACATATTTTCCATATGAAACGGTTGCTGTTTGAAAAAGCTTAGATATCATGAAAATTCAAATGAGCATCCTTAATTTTCATTATAGTGATATATTATGCCATGAATATATTTGTTGCTGTGAGATATATGCTATGTGATTATTTGTTAATTTCGGTCGGTGACCCTTGCTATTATATTGTGGAAATTTGACTTTGCCCTCAGATGCCCCCCAAACCCATGACACCCGTGGGTCCCGAGACGACGGAAACGTCGCTCGACTTCATTGATCGTGCCGTGCCTACTGCTTGGGTTTACGAGCCCACCTCAAGCAGGGCTACATACACGGGGAGATTGAAGAGGACCTGTAGGACCAATGGAGTGGTGCACTACGTGGAGCACAACTATGCGAGGATTGACTTTCCCGTGCCTTCCCGTTTGATATAGGAGGCGCACGGAATTTTTGATGATGCTGAGGATCCAGCTAGAGGGGTTGAGACGGAGGCCACCGTAAGAGTGGTGACTCCTAACCTGGCGATTGGAGGAGATGTACGTGATTCTAAGGCGGGAGAGAAGAACGAAGAGCCGAAGCTAGTAGCAGCTGATATTCCGGGTCTATCTAGGATATCCGATGATTGTTATGAGATTTCGGTGCCGCCGAAGCGACCGAGACTGATCCCTCTCTGTATGATGAGGAGGAGGACGTCACATCGAGGCGACCGGCGGAGTCGGGTGAGACTTGTTTGGAATGCAGAGGAAATCCGTGCTACTGTAGCTTTAGTACATGATGTATAGGATTTGAGCTGGGAATTTAATTTGTTTTATTTTGGGAATATTTGTACTACTTTTCCGCTAAACCATGCACTCTGATATTTTCTGTTGGTATGATATGACACTGATATTTTGGAATGTATTAATATTTAATATTAATTTCCCAAGAAAAGTACTTAGTGATATTTCTGATGAAATTATTTAATTACGTTCATCAATTAATCCACGACGTACCATTTTTATGAAACGAATTAAAGGAAATTTTATTTCAATCCTTTTGAAGGAATTAAATTGGAAAATCATTTTTATTATTTAATTTTTAAAAAAAAAAATACACTCGCGTTGTGCTTTAAACTCGGGGTGTTACAATTGTGGTATCAGAGCATTTGGTGAAAGTTTTGGGTTAAAGCTCTGATTAAAGTATTTGTTTTGAGTTATTAGCTGATCATGCATAGGAGCAAGTAGTTAAAGTGTCAAGTCTTGTATAAGTTGTGGTGTGACTGAAGTGATGATGGTTTTGTAGGAAACAATGCCTCCACGACGAGACGACACCACAAGAGCCAATGTCAGCCGGGAAGATAGAATGGCTGAGGCGATGAATAATATGGCTGTGTCTGTTGTTGCACAGACGGCTGCAAAGAGTCAACGAGATCTGGAGAAGAGGGAAAGAGAGATTCGCGCTGCTGAATCTAGAGGACTAGAGGATTTTCGTCTCCATAATCCTCCCAAGTTCAAGGGTGATGAGGGTCTAGAAAGAGCGGACCAGTGGATCCAAAAGATGGAGAAGATCTTCGAAATGATTCATTGCCGAGCAGCGGTGAAGGTCAATTATGCCACGTATCTACTGATAGGGGATGCAGAGTATTGGTGGAGAAGTACAAGATTACTGATGGGGTCAGCTCAAGAGGAAGTGAATTGGGAATCGTTCAAAAAGAAGTTTTTGGACAAGTACTTCCTGACGAGCACTAGGACCAAGTTGGGTGACGATTTTCTGAAATTGCACCGGGGAAATATGATGGTGGGAGAATATGCGGCTAAGTTTGAATCCCTGTCCAGACATTTCAGATTTTTTCGGGAAGAAGTTGATGAACAGTTTATGTGTCATCGCTTTCAAAATGGACTGAAGTATGAGATTCAAGACTCGGTTTTGCCTTTGGGAATTCAACGTTTCCAAGTGTTAGTGGAAAAGTGTAGAGAGGTTGAAGAGATGAAGAACAAGAGGGCCAACAGAAAAGGGAACATTAATTCTGGAGGGCCTAGATGGATGCACAATCAGAACAATAGAGGGAAGCAAGTTGCCAAGTCGTATAACCGGCCACAAAACAACAAAAGAGGCCAGAATCGACGGGGAAATCAAAATTTTGGACGGCAATTGGGACAAGGAGTACGGTGTTATCGATGTGGGAAGGAAGGACATATTGCTAGTGCTTGCACCACAAGGGATCTGATGTGTTTCAACTGCCAGAAACCAGGACACGTGGCGAGGGATTGCCGGGTTCCGAATGTAGAGCCAACTGTGAACGCGACTAGGGCTACTCGTCCTACTGCTAGAGGCCGCGTCTATCACATGGGTGCTGAAGCTGGGAATCAAGCTCCAAATTTAATCCAGCAAGATTGCGAGATTGCAGGTAACACCCTAACTGCACTTTTTGATTCGGGGGCAACCCATTCTTTTATTGCTATGGATTGTGGGCATCGTTTGAAGTTATCTGTGTCTGCTTTGCCTTTTGATTTGGTTGTTTCTACACCTGCTAAGACTTTGACTGTAAACTCTGCACGTTTACACTATACTGTAATGATTCAGAATAGAGATTTCTTGGTTAATTTAATCTGTCTATCCCTACAATCACTCGAGATCATTATCGGTATGGATTGGATGACGTATAATTACGTAGTCTTGGATTGCGTTCGAAAATTAGTTCTTTTCCCCGAACCTGGAGTCATTCGGTATTTGGCTGCTAACAAACTCGAGGTGTCTCTGAGAGAAGGAACTCAGGAATTTCTATCATTGGCTAACGTGGAGACCAAGATGGATGTGAACATAGAAGATGTGGCGTTAGTCAAAGAATATCCGGACGTATTTCCAACAGAAATTCCAGGATTACCCCCGGTAAGAGAGGTGGAGTTCTTCATTGATTTGCACCCATGAACTGGACCTATTTCAATTGCGCCGTATCGGATCTCGCCATTGGAATTAAGCGAGCTTAAGGGACAAATTGAAGGCTTATTGGGGAAAGGATTTATCAGACCAAGTGTGTCGCCATGGGGAGCTCCGGTGTTGTTGGTTAAGAAGAAGGATGGAAGTTCACGCTTATGTGTGGATTATAGAAAACTTAACAAGGTAACTATCAAGAATCGTTATCCTTTACCACGCATCGATGATTTGATGGATCAATTGAGGGGAGCAGCGGTGTTTTCGAAGATCGATTTGAAGTCAGGATATCATTAGATTTGAGTAAGAGAAGGAGATATTCAAAAGACTGCTTTCAGGACTCGTTACGGACACTATGAATATCTCGTTATGCCATTTGGAGTTACGAATGCCCCAGCGATTTTTATGGACTATATGATAGGATCTGTAGCCCATTCTTGGATAAATTTGTGGTGGTGTTCATCGATGATATTTTGGTTTATTCAAAGGATGAAGAAGAACACGGAGAACACCTACGCCAAGTTCTTGAAGTCTTACGCGAGAAGCAACTGTATGCCAATTTATCGAAGTGCGAGTTTTGGCTAGATAAAGTGAACTTCTTGGGACTTGTGATAACAAAAGAAGGAATCGCTGTCGATCCAGCAAAGATTGAGACAATTCTTGCCTGGAAACAGCCTCAGACTATCACAGACATACAGAGTTTTGTCGGACTGGCACGATACTACAGGAGATTTATTGAAGGATTTGCTAAGACTGTAGCTCCTTTGACACAACTCACCAGGAAGAATCAGCCGTTTGCATGGACGGAGAAGTGTGAGGAAAATTTTCAGTTGCTTAAGGAAAAGTTGACAACCTCACCAGTGTTGGTTTTGCCACAACTAGAGGAACCATATGAAGTTTACTGTGATGCATCTCACCAAGGTCTGGGATGTGTTTTGATGCAACACAAGAAAGCTGTAGCCTACGCCTCAAGACAGTTAAAAACTCACGAACGGAACTACCCTACTCATGATTTAGAGCTTGCTGCAGTAGTATTTGCATTAAAAGTCTGGAGACACTACTTATATGGATGCACGTTCACGGTATACAGCGACCATAAAAGCTTGAAGTATCTGTTCGATCAGAAGGAATTGAACATGCGTCAGAGGAGATGGATGGAGACTCTCAAGGATTTTGACTTTTCATTGCAGTACCACCCTGGAAAGGCCAATGTGGTGGTTGATGCATTGAGTCGGAAGAGTGTGTCAGTATCTTCAATGATAATGGCCAGACAACAGGAGTTGTGGGAAGCATTTAGAGATCTACATTTGGACGTAAAGTTTGCACCAGGAATTTTAAAGTGTGGAATGATAACAATTTCGAGTGGTTTACTTGAGGAGATTGCAAACTTGCAAGATGACGCATTGATCCAAGAAAAGAGGAATCTGATAGCACAAGGACAGACAACTGAGTTCAGCGTCGGAATAGATAATATTCTGAGATGTAATGGAAGAGTTTGTGTACCGGAAGTTGTAGAGATGAGAAGAGCGATTTTGCAAGAAGCTCATAAGTGTAAGTTGAGTATTCATCCTGGAGCGACCAAGATGTACCAGGATTTAAGACTGAATTACTGGTGGCCAAGAATGAAGAGGGATGTAGCGGAGTACGTATCTGGAATGATGCAACCTCTAGATATACCAGAATGGAAGTGGGACAACATTTCCATGGATTTTATAACAGGACTGCCCAAGACAAGGAAGAAGAACAATTCAATTTGGGTAATAGTGGATCGATTGACAAATTCCGCACATTTCTTACCAGTAAGGACCACTTACAAAGTAGATAAGCTGACGGAAATCTAGATCGCTGAGATTGTGAGGTTACACGGCGTTCCATCGAGTATAGTATCGAACCGTGACCCAAAGTTCACATCTCAATTTTGGGGAGCACTGCATGAGGCTTTAGGAACGAAACTGAAATTTAGTTCCGCTTATCATCCACAAACAGACAGACAGACTGAGAGAACAAATCAGTCCTTGGAAGATCTATTGAGAGCATGTGTGTTGGATGACAGAGGAAACCGGGACGAGGTGTTGCCATTGATTGAGTTCACTTACAACAACAGTTTTCACGCAAGCATTGGAATGGCACCCTATGAGGCTTTATATGGATGCAAGTGTCAGACGCCTTTATGCTGGTATAAGGACGGAAAGAGTATGATTGTTGGACCTGGGATGGTGGAACAGACCACAGAGAAAATCAAGAGGATACAAGAGAAAATGAAAATTTCGCAAGATCGTCAGAAGAGTTATGCAGACAAGCGTCGCAGACCTTTGGAATTCGAGTAGGTGATCATGTATTTCTAAGGGTGACGCCTACAACTAGTGTTGGCAGAGCTATTAAGTCAAGAAAGTTGACTCCGAAATTTATTGGACCATACCAGATTACTGCACGTATTGGACCATTGGCTTATCTGATCGCTTTACCTCCTATACTGTCCAATATTCATGACATATTTCATGTGTTGCAGTTAAGGAAATACATTGCAGACCCGTCATATGTGATCGAACCAGATACAATTCAGCTGAAGGATAACCTGTCATTTGATGTATTCCCTGTAAGGATTGAAGACAGGAAGATTAAACAGTTGAGGAACATGGAAGTCCCACTAGTCAAAGTGATTTGGAATCCGACTACTAGAGACGCGACTTGGGAACTGGAGAGTAAGATGAGAGAACAATATCCCCAGTCATCGACATGTAGTTTCGAGGAAGAAACTAATTTAAGGGGGGTAGTAATGTAAGACCCTTAATTTTTAATTAAAATTATGGAATTAATTTTAAGTGTATTTCGGGGATATTTGTAAAATATTTAATATATGTATGTTTGAGTAAATATATATATATATATATATATAAATATTTATTTTTGAAGATATATTAAGATTATTGGATTAAGAATAAATTAATTTAATTACGAGTAATTAAATTAACGGACAGTTAATTAAGGGATTAGTGGCTAATTACAACGAGATTGGTTAAGTGCTGAGGATCGGACAAGTGTCGGGTGAGGTGGCACCCACACAAGCCTATAAATAGAAGTGAGAAGGACCACTTACATCTGTATTCGACCCCTGAAATTTTAACACTGTATTCGCATCTGTATTCGACTACAAGCATGCTGTATTCGAATACAGAATGCATATTTTCACTAGTTCAGCTTCTTTATTCGAATACATGGGATCTGTATTCGAATACAGATTCGGGATTTTCCACAAACTCAGTTTTTAGCTTCTATATTCGAATACAAGGAAGCTGTATTCGAATACAGATTCTTGTTTTCTAGAAAATCAAGTTTTAATCACTGTCATGTGGATTTTTAAGTGTTGGGAAACTTTGAGAAGGGTTAAAATGATTTAAAATGGAGTATTTGAAATAGTTTTGAAGAGGAGAGGATGATGTTTTGGAAACCTTTAATGACCTGGGAGGAACTGCTGAACTTTCAATGTTTTGTCTTCTGTATTCAATTACAGGCATGCTGTATTCGAATACAGAATGTTAAAATTGCAGTTTCATGCTTCTGTATTCGAATACAAGGAATCTGTATTCGAATACAGATTCAGGTTATCAGAAATTCCAAGTTTTTCAACATTGTTTATGAACCCTAAGTGTTGGGGAGTATTGGGAAGGTTTATGACGAGTTAAAATGGAACTTTTGTGATAGTTTTAAGTGGTGGTGATGAAGTTTTTGAGACTTTACTAATGTAGTGCAAAAATACTGATTTTTACACTGGGACAGCCTCTGTATTTGAATACAAGAGGGCTGTATTCGAATACAGAGTGTAATTCTGCACTGTTTTTGGCTACTGTATTCGAATATAGCTTCTCTGTATTTGAATACAGCTTCGTATTTTCCAGAAATCTCAGTTTTAAACACTGTTTTATGAATTTTAAGAGTTTGGGAAACGTTGGAAAGACTTAAGATAAGTAAGAATGAATTTTTGAGATAATGCAAAGTGTTAATGATTACTTGACTGTTTAATCATGACTGTGATGATGATAATATTGATTGTGTTGAGATGTTTTGAAAGATGATGGAAAGGTTGAATTTTCCTGATCATGCATATTGTTTCAGTAAGGAGAAAACACTGCATATTCATACATTGCATAGTCAAGTGGTATCCGCGATGGGCCACAGAGTAATGCGCAACCACGTGCTGATCTGTTGAGCGATGGCACGAGTGCTGGTCTGTTGAGCGACTGCACTAGGTACTGATCTGTTGAGCGATTGTACCTTGGTATATAGGTGCTGGTCTGTTGAGCAACTGCACTGGTACTGGACTGTTAAGCGTCTGTACCCTGAAATGCGCAACCACGTGCTGATCTGTTGAGCGATTGCACGAGTGCTGTTCTGTTGAGCGACTGCACTAGGTACTGATCTGTTAAGCTATTGTGGCTAATGCAACTAATGGATAGTTGATTAAGGGATTAGTGGCTAATTGCGACGAGATTGGTTAAGTCTTGAGGATCGGACAAGTGTCGGGTGAGGTGGCACCCATACAAGCCTATAAATAGGAGTAAGAAGGATGGTGAGCATCCTTAATTTTCATCATTGTCATATATTATGCCATGAATATATTTGTTGCTGTGAGATATATGCTATGTGATTATTTGTTAATTTCGGTCGGTGAGCATTGCTATTATATTGTGGAAATTGGGCTTTGCCCTCAGATGCCCCCCAAACCCATGACACCCGTGGGTCCCGAGATGACGGAAACGTCGCTCGACTTCATTGATCGTGCCGTGCCTACTGCTTGGGTTTACGACCCCACCTCAAGCAAGGCTACATACATAGGGAGATTGAAGAGGACCTGTAGGACCAATGGAGTGGTGCACTACGTGGAGCACAGCTATGCGAGGATTGACTTTCCCGTGCCTTCCCGTTTGATATGGGAGGCGCACGGAATTTTTGATGCTGCTGAGTGTAACACCCCGAGTTTAAAACATAGCGCGGGTGCATTTTTTTTTTCTTCAAATAAATATTTAAAATGAATTTTCCAAAATTAATTCGAAAGGAATTAAAATAATTACTTAATTCTAGAAATTTAATGATAAACAATAAAACATTTTTGGAAGATAATAATGTCATAACATTCCCAAAAGTCAATATCAGAGTGCGGAATAAATAGTACAACAATTGTTTTTCAAAATAAAAACAAAATACATTTCTAGCTCAAATCCTAATACATCAAGTCTAACTGATCATGCGCTAAAGCTACAGTAGCACGGATTTCCTCCGCATCCTGAGCAAGTCTTCACCGAATCTACCGCTCGCCTCGACGTGACCTCCTCCTCCTCCTCATCATACAGTGAGGCGTCGGCCTCCTCAAAAGTCAGATCAATAACAAGTCTCGGTAGCTTCGGCGGCGCCGGAATCTCATAACAATCATCGGAGATCCTAGACAGACCCAGAATCTCAGCTGCTACTAGCTTCGGCTCATCAGTCTTCCCTTTTGCCTCGGACTCATGTACAACTCCTCCAATCACTGGGTTGGGAGTCACCACTCCTACGGTGGCCTCCGTCTCAACCCCTCTAACGGACTCCTCAACATCGTCGAAAATTCCGTGTGCGTCCAATACCAGACGGGAAGGCACAGGAAAGTCTATACTCGCATGAGTGCGCTCTACGAAATCCTCCACGCCGTCAGTCCTGCTCGTCTGCTCCAACCACCCCGTGTAAGTCGCCCAGCTTGAGATGGGGTCAAATACCCAAGCAGTACGGGAATAGCGATCAAGGAAGTCCAACGATGTTTCCGTCGTTCGGGTACCCACGGGTGGCATGTGTTTGGGGGGCATCTGAGGGCAAAGCCCAAAGTCCACAATATAATAGCAAAGGTCACCGACCGAAATTAACAATTAATCACATAGCATATATTTCATAGCAACAATTATGTCCATGGTATAACATATGATGATGAGGAAAATAATCATGCTCATTTGAATTTTAATGACATATATGCCTTTTCAAAAATAGCAACCAATTATTATGCAATATGTGGTAAGTACAAACAACACCTCAGCAAATCACAATCATTAATTCAGAAATTCAGATTCTGGAACAGTACGCACACACATTCAATTTCCACTCAGTCATCATATAATCAATCGTGACCCACTGGTCAATCCCTCAATGCAATATGTATATGCTAATGTATACAATTTCCTTGGAATCACCAAGGTGCAGTCGCTCAACAGACCTGCACATTATGTTTGACATTAACGGCCCTCAAGACCAGGGTGCAATCGCTCAACAGATCAGCACCAGTGCAGACGCCCAACAGTCCAGCACGTTTGACATATACCAAGGTACAATCGCTCAACTGATCAGTACCTAGTGCGGTCCCTCAACAGACTAGCACTCGTGCAATCGCTCAACAGATCTGCACGTGGCTGCGCATTTCAGGGTACAGACGCTCAACAATCCAGTACCAGTGCAGTCGCTCAACAGACCAGCACCTATATACCAAAGTACAATCACTCAACAGATCAGTACTTAGTGCAGACGCTCAACAGTCCAGCACTCGTGCAATCGCTCAACAGATCAGCACGTGGTTGCGCATTCCAGGGTACAGACGCTCAACAGTCCAGTACCAGTGCAGTCGCTCAACAGACCATCACTCGTGCAATCGCTCAATAGATCAGCACGTGGCTGCGCATTTCAAGGTACAGACGCTCAACAGTCCAGCACCAGTGCAGTCGCTCAACAGACCAACACCTATATACCAAGGTACAATCGCTCAACAGATCAGTACCTAGTGCAGACGCTCAACAGTCCAGCACTCGTGCAATCGCTCAACAGATCAGCACGTGGTTGCGCATTTCAGGGTACAGACGCTCAACAGTCCAGTACCAGTGCAGTCGCTCAACAGACCAGCACCTATATACCAAGGTACAATCGCTCAACAGATCAGTACCTAGTGAAGACGCTCAACAGTCAAGCACTCGTGCAATCGCTCAACAGATCAGCACGTGGTTGCGCATTACTCTGTGGCCCATCGCGGGTACCACTTGACTATGCAATGCATGAATATGCAATGTTTCACTTCTCTAGAAACAGAATGCAAAATCAGAAAATTCATGCTTTTTATCATGTTTTAAATATCTTAGCACAGTCAGAATTACACTCTGTATTCGAATACAGCTTCTCCGTATTCGAATACAGAAGCCAAAAACAATGTAGAATTACACTCTGTATTCGAATACAGCCATCTGGTATTTGAATACAGAGACTATTTCAGTGCACAAAACACATCTTTCATTACATCAGTAAAGTCTTAAAAACTTTATCACCATCACTTCAAAATATCACCAAAAGTTCCATTTTAATTCCCCACAACAATCCCAACATTCCCCAAACACTCAGGGTTTACAAAATACTCTTAAAAACTTGAAATTTCTGGAAGTTCGAATCTGTATTCGAATACACACCCCTTGTATTCGAATACAAAAGCCAAAAACTGCAATTTTAACATTCTGTATTCGAATACAGCATGCCTGTAGTCGAATACAGAAGACAAAACCTTGAAAAATTCAATCTTTTCTTCCAGATCCTTAAAGGTTTTCAATACTTCATCCTCTCCTCTTCAAAGATATTTCAAGAACTCCATTTAAAATCACTTTAACCCTTCTCAAAGTTCCCAACACTTTAAAATTCACAAGGTAGAGTTTAAAACTTGATTTTCTGGAAAACACGAATTTGTATTCGAATACAGCTTCCTTGTATTCGAATACAGAAGCTAAAAAACAGTGCTTCTGGAAAAAAACGAATCTGTATTCGAATACAGACCCACTGTATTCGAATACAGAAACTAAAACTAGTGAAAATATGCATTATGTATTCGAATACAGCATGCATGTAGTCGAATACAGATGCGAATACAGTGTTAAAATCCCGCTTCCGTATTCGAATACGACATGGTCGTAGTCGAATACAGATGCGAATACAGAAGCAAAAATCCTTCCTCTATATTCGAATACAAGGGCTCGTATTCGAATACAAGTTCGAAAACTTAAGTAAAACAGAAACTTGACAGGTTGTAGTCGAATACACGCATGTTGTATTCGAATACACCTTCGAAAACCAGTGAAATTTTCCTGAGATTTCAACCCTTTTCAAAACTGTTTTCTTTTAAAAACAAACAACCAACATTAAAACAGATTCAACACTTTTTCCAGACAATACTTTCCTCATTAAAAATCCCTTTTCTTTTTAAATCATCAACATCATCAGAATCACTCAAACAGAAACAGAATCAGAGTCATCAACAACAAATCATCAGAAACAGAACCAGAATCAGAATGATTAACACCAAATCATCCAAACTTTCAAACCATCAGAATAACATGCAAGCATTTCAGCTTTCACAACATATCAAAATAACATGCAAGCATTTCAGCTTTCACAACACATCAAAATAACATGCAAGCATTTCAGCTTTCAGATCACATCAAAATAACATGCAAGCATTTCAGCTTTCACAACACACCAGCATAACATGCAGCATCACAGAGCAGCAAAACACAAACAGAATGCATTTTTGCATTTCAAAACCATTTTCAAAACAGTTTTATGAACATGCATTTTTAAATCATGTTTGAAATCACATTCAAGACATTTTCCACTTTCCCACATAAACAACACAACTTAAGTGCATTCAGCTTAAACAGCCATCATCACAGAGTTTTTAAAACGTCAAAAAGATGTATTTTTCATTTCTTTCAAGCATCAGGCAAACCAGTTTCAAAACAGTAATGAAAACACTAGTAATGCCATGAAAGTTATGCACTTACAGCCCTAATGCAACTAGAAAGTGGAAGGTGCCCTTACCCTTGTAGCGTGTTCTGCTTCTGCTAAAGTGTATGCATCAAAAATGGAGAAACTGCAGCCTGCGTTTGCTGCTACAAAACTGAGTTCTCTAACTCCACAAAGATGTGGGGATTAACTTTAATACTGGGGGTTTTCTGTTTTGATGTTTGGATTTTCAAGTAATGGTGTTTTTGAGGAACTCCCTCTTCTTCACTTTGTAGTCGTGACTGGAAATGGGGAAGGCAGAAAATAGAGATTGAATAGGAGGGAAAAATGGGGTACTATTACATGCACTATGGGCAGTGAGGAAGGAGGGATGGTGTTCTGATTTCACCATCCTTCTCACTCCTATTATGTGATTCATACAAATGTGATTCCTATTATGTAAACCCTAAACCCTAAAAATTAAGGGTCTTACACTGAGGAGCCAGCTAGAGGGGTTGAGATGTATGTGATTCCTAACTCCTAACCCGGTGATTGGAGGAGATGTACGTGATTCTGAGGCGGGAGAGAAGAACGAAGAGCCAAAGCCAGTAGCAGCTGATATTCCGGGTCCGTCTAGGATATCCGATGATTGTTATGAGATTCTGGCGCCGCCGAAGCGACCGAGATTGTGCATTGATCTGACTTCAGAGGAGACTGATCCCTCTCTGTATGATGAGGAGGAGAAGGTCACATCGTGGCGAGCGGCGGAGTCGGATGAGACTTGTTTGGGATGCGGAGGAAATCCGTGCTACTGTAGCTTTAGTGCATGATCAGTTAGACTTGATGTATAGGATTTGAGCTTGGAATGTAATTTGTTTTATTTTGGGAATATTTATACTACTTTTCCGCTAAACCATGCACTCTGATATTTTCTGTTGGTATGATATGACACTGATATTTTGGAATGTATTAATGTTTAATATTAATTTCCAAAGATAAGTACTTAGTGATATTTCTGATGAAATTATTTAATTACGTTCATCAATTAATCCACGACGTACAATTTTTATGAAACGAAATAAAGGAAATTTTATTTCAATCCTTTTGAAGGAATTAAATTGAAAAATCATTTTTATTATTTAATTTTCAAAATAAAAAAAATACACTCGCGTTGTGCTTTAAACTCAGGGTGTTACATAGTTCATCAATAAGTCCGTTTGTGTCATTGGATGAACATTTACGTCGTTTTATGCATCCAAAGGCTTATTTTAATCACTTTTCATTCTTAAGGAATGTAGTTCATCTAGTAAGTGGGTTTGTGTCATTGGATGAACATTTACGTCATTTTGTGCACCCCAAGGCTTATTCTACTCACTTTTCGTTCTTAAGGAATGTAGTTCATTGAATAAGTGCGTTTGTGTCATTGAATGAACATTTACGTCATTTTGTGCATTCCAAGGCTTATTCTAATCACTGTTCGTTCTTAAGGAGTGTAGTTCATCCAATAAGTGTGTTTGTGTCATTGGATGAACATTTTCGCCATTTGGTGCATCCCAAGGCTTATTCTAATAAGTTTTCGTTCTTAAGGAATGTAGTTCAAAAATAAATCCGTTTGTGTCATTGGATGAACATTTACGTCGTTTTGTGCACGCCAACGGTTATTCTACTCACTTTTCGTTCTTAAGGAATGAAGTTCGTTGAATAAGTGTGTTTGTGTCATCGAATGAACACTTACGTCAGTTTGTGCATTCCAAGGCTTATTCTAATCACTGTTCGTTCTTCAGGAATGTAGTTCATCGAATACGTGCGTTTGTGTCATTGGATGAACATTTACGTCATTTTCTGCATTCCAAAGCTTATTATAATCACTTTTCATTCTTATCCAATGATGTTCATCCAATAATTGCATTTGTGTCATTAATTTAGCATTTATATCATTTTTTGCCTCCCAAGGCTTATTCTAATCACTTTTCGTTCTTAACCAATGTTGTTCATCCAATAAGTGTGTTTGTGTCATTAATTTAACATTTACGTCATTTTGTGCATCCCAAGGCTAATTCTAATCACTTTTCGTTCTTAAGGAATGTAGTTCATCCAATAAGTGCGTTTGTGGCATTAATTTAACATTTACGTCATTTTGTGCATCCCATGGCTAATTCTAATCACTTTTCGTTCTAAAGGAATGTAGTTCATCCAATAAGTGCGTTTGTGTCATTAACTTAACTTTTATGTCATTTTGTGCATCCCAAGGCTAATTCTAATCACTTTTCGTTCTTAAGGAATGTAGTTCATCCAATAAGTGCGTTTGTAACATTGGATGAACATTTACGTCATTTTGTGCATTCCAAGGATTATTCTAATCACTTTTCATTCTTAATTAATGTTGTTCATCCAATAAGTGCGTAATTGTCATTAATTTAACATTTACGTCAATTTGTGCATCCCAAGGCTAATTCGAATCACTTTTCGTTCTTAAGGAATGTAGTTCGTCCAATAAGTGCGTTTGTGTCATTGGAAGAACATTTACGTCATTTTGTGCATCCCGAGGATTGTTCCAATCTCTTTTCGTTCTTAAGGAATGTAGTTCATCCAATAAGTGCGTTTGTGTTATTGGATGAACATTAACGTCACTTTGTGCATCCGAAGGCTTAATCTAATCACTTTTCGTTCTTAACGAATGTAGTTCCTCCAATATGTGTGTTTGGGTCATTGGATGAACATTTACGTCATTTTGTACATCCGAAGGCTTATTCTAATCACTTTACATTCTTAAGGAATGTAGTTCATCCAATAAGTGTGTTTGTGTCATTGGACGAACATTTACGCCATATTGTGCATTTCAAGGCTTATTCTAATCAGTGTTTGTTCTTATCCAATGTTGTTCATCCAATAAGTGCGTTTGTGTCATTAATTTCACATTTATGTCATTTTCTGCATCATAAGGCTTATTCTAATAACTTTCCGTTCTTAAGGAATGTAGTTCATCCCATATGTGTGTTTGGGTCATTGGATGAAAGTTTACGTCATTTTGTGCATTCCAAGGCTTATTCTAATCTGTTTGCGTTCTTAACCAATGTTGTTTGTCCAATAAGTGCATTTGTGTCATTAATTTATCATTTACGATATTTTGTGCATCCCTAGCCTAGTTATAATCACTTTTCATTCTAAAGGAATGTAGTTCATCTAATAAGTGCGTTTGTGTCATTGGATGAACATTTACGTTATTTCGTGCATTCCGAGGCTTATTCTAATCACCTTTCTTTCTTAAGGAATGTAGTTCATCCAATAAGTGTGTTTGAGTCATTGGATGAATAGTTACGTAATTTTGTGCATTCCAAGGCTTATTCTAATCACTTTTCGTTCTTAACCAATGTTGTTTGTCCAATAAGTGCATTTGTGTCATTAATTTAACATTTATGTCATTTTGTGCATCCCTATGCTAATTCTAATCACTTTTCATTCTTAAGGAATGTAGTTCATCTAATAAGTGCGTTTGTGTCATTCGATGAACATTTACGTCATTTTGTGTATTCTAAGGCTTATTCTAATCACGTTTTGTTCTTAACCAATGTTGTTCATCCAATAAGTGCGTTTGTGTCACTAATTTAACATTTATGCTATTTTGTGCATTCTAGGGCTTCTACTAATCACTTTACGTTCTTAAGGAATGTAGTTTATCCAATAAGTGTGTTTGTGTCATTGGATGAACATTTTCGTCATTTTATGCATCCCAAGGTTTATTCTAATCACTTTTCGTTCTTAAGGAATGTAGTTCAACAATAAGTCCGTTTGTGTCATTGGATGAATGTAAGACCCTTAAATTTAAAATTAAATTCAGATTTGATTTTAAGGGTATTTTGGGAATATCGGTGTAATATTCAATATATGTATATTTTGTGTAAATATATATATATATAATTAATCTTTTTGGAGGTGGAATTAAAATTATTGGATAATGGATGAATTAATTTAATTTTGAGTAATTAAATTATCGGACCGTTAATTAAGATATTCTCTGCTAATTTCGACGGAAACGGTTTTAGTGCTGGAGGATCAAAAGATATTTTGATATAAGAATTGGTGAGGTGGCGTAGATATTTGTGAAAAAGGAAACAATTCCTCTCTCCTCTGTTTTGTCAGTTGCTTTATGTGGATATTTAAGTAAGAAGCTTTTCCTTCTTTCCTCTACGCGCCAGTTCTGCTTTATCTTCTTCTTCTTCTTCTAATTTTCTGAGTGTTCGTGAAGAAAAACAGTTTACTTAAAAGTCATCGTTCTGGAAAATCTGAGTGTCAAATCAGAAAGTTTCGAGTACGAAAGTCATTCCTCTGATCGCTACGGAGCTAAAGAACTAATTTTCGTAGCGGCGAACGCGAACGGGAGTATCGTCGGCTTTTGTCACAGAAGCGTACGAGCTAAGGGAACGTAACTAAGGTAAGGGCACCTTCCAACTTTCTAGATTGCATTTAGGGCTGTAAATGCATGTGTGATGAATGATATTTGGTTTATGTTTGTGAAAAACATTGTATTATGTTTTGAAAATCATTCTGTGAGTGTTGAATGATGATTCTGGTTCTGATTTTGTTTTGTTAAAAATCAGTGAGGTTATTCTGGTTTGAGTAAATCTGTGTTTTGCTGTGTTTTGTTAAACAATCTGGTGTTGATGGTTATTTCAAATGAAAAGGGATTTAAAATGGTGGAAGTATTTTTATGAAAAATCTGTTGTTGGTATTTGATGAAAAATGTTCTGAGTTGAGGTTTTAAAAGAGGGGAATTATGATTCTGGTGTTGGGTTGGATTTTCAAAAGAAAAGGTTTTGAAAATGGGTTGAAGTTTCAGGAAAATTCACTGATTTCAAAGGTGTATTCGAATACGGCATTGAGTGTATTCGAATACAACCTACAAAGCTTCTGTTTTCCCTAAGTTTTCGAACTTGTATTCGACTACGAGCCCCTGTAGTCGAATACAGATTTTCCAATTTTGCTATTGACTTAGCATATGTATTCGACTACAACCCTCTGTAGCCGAATACAGATTTGCAATTTTTGCTTCTGTTTTAACCACTGTATTCGACTACAACCCTCTTTAGCCGAATACAGATTTGCAACTTTTGCCACTGACTTCGCATCTATATTCGACTACGAAGGCCTCGTATTTGAATACAGAATGCTGATTTTTCACTGTTTTAGCTTCTGTATTCGAATACAAAGTAGCTGTAGTCGAATACAGATTCGTATTTTTCAGAAATTCAAGTTTTGAACATTGTTTTATAAACCTTAAGTGTTGGGGTACCTTGGGAAGGTTTGTGGTGATTAAAAATGGAAATTTGGTGATAGTTTGAAGTGGTGATGATGAAGTTTTTGAGAATTTACTGAAGTTGTAGAAATTCTGATTTTTGTACTGTGACAGCCTCTGTATTCGAATACTAGGAGTCTGTATTCGAATACAGGATGTTGATTCTGCCTTGTTTGGCTTCTGTATTCGAATACAATGAAGCTGTATTCGAATACAATGAAGCTATATTCGAATACAGATTCGTATTTTTTTGCCAGAAACCTCAGTTTTAATCACAGCTTTGAATCTTAACAGTTGGGGAAAAACCTTTGTTAATAAAGAGTGGAACTTTGAGGTAATGCAAAGTGTAATGCTTGCTTGAATGGTTCATCTTTGAATGTGTTGAGATGTTTTGAAAAAATGAGGAAAATGCATGAATTTTACTAAGGTTGCATACTATTTTCAATGAAGTGAAACAATGCATACTCATGCATGTCATAGTCAGGTGGTACCCGCGATGGGCCACAGAGTAATGCGCATCCACGTGCTGATTTGTAGTGATTGCACTAGGTACTAATCTGTGATTGTACCTTGGTTTATGTCAAACGTGCTGATCTGTAGTGATTGCACGAGTGCTGATCTGTAGTGATTGCACTAGGTACTGATCTGTAGTGATTGTACCTTGGTTTACGTCAAACGTGCTGGTCTGTAGTGACTGCACGAGTGCTGGTCTGTATGCGACTGCACTGGTGCTGATCTGTATGCGATTGCACCCTGGTCTTGAGGGCCGTTAAATTGCGCTGGTCTGTAAGTGACTGCACCTTGGTGATTCCAAGAATTTATGAACATGAACATATACATATTGCATCGGAGTGTTTGACCGGAGGCTCATGTTTTGATTTGATGTTGATGGTGGAAAATTGTTGTGTGAGTAAGTATTTTTTTGAAATCTGTAATTTCGGATGAATTGATGTTTGTGCTTACATCATGATTTTCATACTTACTTGGTTGCTGTTTTGTAAAGTACAAATGACATGTATTTCAAAATTTAGCATCCTTATTTATCATCATGTACTATGAATATGTATGATATTCTTGATATAACTGCTATGTGGTAATTGTTATTTTCGGTCGGTGACCCTTTACAATTATTATGGAAATTGGGCGTTGCCCTCAGATGAGATTCAGAACCGTACCCCTGATGGTCATACTAACGATAGGGAACGTCGTTAGTTTCCCTTGATCTTTACTTGTGGGCTATGCAAAGAGATGAGCAGCTGGGTGAAGAAAAGACTTGTGAATATTGTAATGCTACTGTAGCTTAGGGTATGATCAGAGTAGACTTATGTATAGGGTTTTGAACTCAATGGTTGTAAATATTCATTTTGGGAATTATTGTAAAACTCTTCCGCACTCTGATAAATATTTTGATGTATCTTTATTTTAGTATATTATAAAGATCAAATTCCCATAAATATCTCATTCGATTCAATTGTGATGTTGCTGTTTTAAAATTCCTTACTATTTTTAATTACGAAGTCGAATGATATTTAATATGAATTGATTTTAATTTCCTTGGAACGCAATTCTGAGAACTCTTTTATTTATGTATTCGTTTTAAAAAACAAAAATACACTCGCGCTGTGTTTTAAACTCGGGGTGTTACAATGAACATTTACTTCGTTTTGTGCATCCTAAGGCTTATTCTAATAAGTTTTCGTTCTTATGGAGTGTAGGTCATCCAATAAGTGCGTTTGTGTCATTGGATGAACATTTACGTCATTTTGTGCACCCCAAGGGTTATTGTAACACCCCGGATTTTTGGTCCAAAACGTTACTAAAAAAAATACTTTTAGAAAAATTTACGATATTTCTTTTTTGGTAAGAATATCTACATTTATACTTTTAAATAAATTAGTAACAATCACATTTATGCTTTTAAATAATTAGTAACAATCACATTTATTTAATATTATAAAAAAGGTTTATTCAAGCTGAAATAAAGGAAAAATCAATTATTCCTAACGGAAGCAAAAACCCGCTTCCGTATTTATAGAATTCGAATGCATTTCAAAGTTTAGTGACAAAAATTAAAAAAAAATAAACATAGAAATATTGCGGCAATATTTATTATTACAAAATTGTCGTGAAAACCCCATTTTTATCCCACGTTCGCCGCACGTTAATACTCATCAATTACTCTTGAATCTCCTCGAACTCATTAGTACCTAAAATGTTGTTGTAAGGGTCAATTTTTTTCCATCATCCACATCAAACCAAAGCTAAACATATAGAAGAATAACACAAAACATATAAAGGTAAAAAACTTCTAATTTAAAAGAAAAAAATGTGCAAATGGAAAATCGTATAAAAAAAATTATATGTATAATGCATGCTCTTAAAACTATATGATCCAGATATAAACCTGCCACTAAGGCAACTTCCACACAGAAAAATCACCCATAACAATGGGGAAATAAACCTGCCACTAAGGCAACTCCCACAAAGATGCATATGCCATGACATGACCATATATTATCAAAACTATACTCACACACAGCCCACTAAGAATCATGTCATATACTTTCAACAACAAAAATCATATTTTTAAAACCATCATCTTATTCACATATCACAAAGATCACATATCACACATCCTCATCATGAGAATCATATATTCATAGACAAATAATCATTAAATAATAATTTTCACAAAGTACGCATAAAAATTGAGACTTGACTTCATTTACACCATAAATATTGAAACTTTATATATAACAAGAAACTTCAACTCCAACTCATATACATCATCGAACCAAAATCTTGTCATATATATACATAACATAAAAAAAATAATCATATTTTGCTTCATACCCATCATAAAAATTAAAACTTTATCACGTAAAAGATAAAAATTCACATTTTTACTTCTTGAAAAGACATACATTACATATCAACTCAATGTAAAAGATTTCGGATTTCATTATTTTATTTTATTAGTGTACATTTATTTCTTTCAAAAACAAGCAATTACAATTATAAGTTTCATGTATCCAACTAATGGTCTAACTATAATTTGTGCGGGGAAAAGCCCTTACCTTGGCCGCTTTTCTTCCTAGTACGAAACTCTAAGCCCCCACGAAAAGTTTGCCGCACGAAGGAGATGAGGTGTGAAGGAGATGACGGCTAGGGTTTCGGTATTTTTTTATGCTTACTATTACTTAGTATCGAAATAATGTGGACTTTAGGGAAAATTTAAAGTGGAGATTATTGGGTAGATAGTGTTGGGCCCAAATAAAGAAAAGAAGGGAGAAAATATTATTTTATTTTGTTTATTATTATTTTTTTTTTCTTAACCTTGATCATACAAAAACTAAGCCACCAACTCCAAGCCCAAATTTCTATTACGGGTTGGGTCACACCTAGCCACAAACCCTTAGGTCAAATTCTTCTTGTAAAAAAAACATATATATATATATATATAATTATATAAAACTTCTCCATTGATTAAATAATTCTTACTAATAATTTTATCAACTACAATAAGTCGAACAAGACAAATAATTATCACACCTAAATTAATAATGAAATATATATATTTATAAGTCTTAATTATTTTAAATAATAAATTTAGAGGATGTTACAATACTCACCCCCTTAAAAACAGTTTCGTCCTCGAAACTAGTCTAACATGAAAAGGTTAGGGTAGAGCTCTCTCATTTTTTCCTCTAATTCCCAAGTTGCATCTCCAGTTGTTTGGTCCCAAATTACCTTGACCATTGTGATCTCCTTACCTCGTAGGTGCTTAGTAGTCTTGTCTCCAATGCTCAATGGTGGAACTGCAAAAGAAAGGTTCTCTTTCAACTGGATATCATCTGGCACGATAATATGGGAAGGATCAGCCATGTACTTCCTCAACTGTGACACGTGGAACACATCATGCAGCTTGGCCAAACTCGGAGGCAAGGCAATTTGATAAGCTACTAGACCCACACGTCGGAGGATTTGGTATGGGCCGATGAATTTAGGAGTTAACTTCTTAGAAGTCAGTGCCCTACCAACTCCAGTAGTAGGCGTCACTCTCAAAAATGCATTTTCACCCTCTTGAAACTCAAGCGGTTTCCTCCGTTGGTCGGCATAACTCTTTTGTCTGCTTTGTGCTGCCTTCATCCTTTCTTGGATCAGACGGACCTTATCTGTGGTCTGTTATACCAATTATGGCCCCACAATCAATGAGGGGCAATATATTATCCCAACTTCCTCGCTCATCCAGCACACACGCTCTCAGTAAATCCTCCAAGGTCTGAATAGTTCTTTCTGTTTGTCTGTCAGTTTAAGGGTGATAGGCCGAACTCAATCTCAACTTAGTACCCAACGCCTCATGTAATGCTCCCCACAAACGAGAAATGAACTTCGGATCTCTATCTGACACAATGCTAGAGGGTACCCCATGTAGTCTAACAATCTCTGCAATGTATATCTCTGCAAGCTTAGTCACATCATAATTAGTCCTCACGGGTATGAAATGGGCAGATTTGGTTAACCTGTCGACAATCACCCAAATGGAGTCAAACTTCCGTTGAGTCTTAGGCAATGCTACCACAAAATCCATGGATATACTATCCCATTTCCATACTAGTATGTCTAATGGCCTTAATAGTCCCCCTGGCTTTTGATGTTCTACCTTAGCTTTCTGACAAGTCAAACACGAAGCCACATATTCTGCTACTTGTTTCATCATTCTCGGCCACCAAAACTTTTGCTTAAGGTCTTTATACATTTTGGTGGTACCAGGGTGAATACTCAGCTTGCTTTTGTGGGCCTCATCCAAGATAGTCCTCCTTAATTCGGTATTTTCGGGTATACAAACACGTCCATTACATCTCAAAATATCATCTGGGCCCACCTTGAATTCAGGTGCCCTGCCAACCTCGATCAACTTCTTTTTCTCTTTAGTCAACACGTCTGTAACTTGGAGAGCTTTAATCTCATTCATCAGGTCACTATCTATAATAATCATTCCACAGTGCACTTTCCCCAATGTAGAATCCAAATTAAGATTCAAGTCACAGAACTTCTCTAACAACTCCAACCCTTTCATTGTTACAAACGACAGATGAACGCGCTTCCTGCTTAGGGCATCAGCCACCACGTTCGCTTTCCCCGGATGGTAATGCAATGTGAACTCATAATCTTTAATAAACTCCATCCATCTCCTTTGCCTAATGTTAAGCTCCTTTTGATCAAACAAGTATTTCAAACTCTTATGGTCACTAAACACATCAAAACTACACCCATATAGATAATGTCTCCAAATTTTCAATGCAAAGACAATTCAAGCTAACTCCAAGTCATGAGTGGGATAATTCTTTTCATGCACCTTCAATTGCCTTGAAGCATAGGCCACTACTTGTTTGTTTTGCATCAGTACACAACCCAGTCCTTGATATGAGGCATCACAATAAACTTCGTAAGGCTCTTCTGGTTGTGGCAACACTAACACTGGAGATGTAGTTAGTTTCTCTTTCATCAATTGGAAATTTTTCTCACACTCCTCAGTCCAAGCATAAATCTGGTTCTTCTTCGTCAGGTGTGTCAAAGGAGCAGAAATCTTGGCAAATCCCTCAATAAATCTCCTATAGTACCCAGCCAAGCCCAGAAAACTCCTAATCTCTTTGACTGTTTGCGATTGTTTCCATGCCATCACGGCTTCTACCTTGCATGGGTCGACAGTGATCCCTTCCTTAGAAATTACATGTCCCAAGAACTTCACTTCTTCCGACCAAAATTTACATTTTCCCAGATTGGCATATAGTTGTTGCTCCTTCAGTACTTGCAGAACTTGACGCAAATGTTCCTCATGTTCCTCCTGACTCTTGGAATAGATCAAGATGTCATCAATAAAGATCACCACAAACTTGTCTAAGAACGGACGAAAGATACGGTTCATATAATCCATGAAGATAGCTGGCGCATTGGTCACTCCAAAAGGCATCACCAAGTACTCATAGTGCCCATATCGTGTTCTAAAGGCTGTCTTGGATATATCATCTTCTTTCACTCGAATCTGGTGGTATCCCGACTTTAGATCAATCTTAGAAAACACCTCTGCCCCTCTGAGTTGGTCTATTAAATCATCAATGCGAGGTAAAGGGTATCTGTTTTTTATTGTGACTTTGTTGAGTTGTCGATAATCAACACACAATCTCAACTTTCCATCCTTTTTCTTGACCAATAACATGGGGGCTCCCCATGGTTACACACTAGGCCGAATGAATTTCTTAGACAGAAGGTTTTCCAATTGGTTCTTTAGTTCTGATAGCTCTAAGGGGGCCATTCTGTAAGGAGCGATAGAGATGGGACCAGTACCTGGAATAACATCGATAGCAAATTCGACATCACGGACTGGGGGTAGTCCTGGTACGTCTGGTGGGAAAACCTCAAAGAAATCCTTCACTACCGGGATCTCATCGACAACAACCTCTGGACTCATGCTTACTGAGTTGAGAAACACATATTTCTGGACTCCTCCCTCTAGAGAAAACTTCAATTTGTCGGTTGAAAGGAACTTCGAAATATCGGGATCTGGAAATATCACGTTCCGTCGGGCATAGTCTAACATGATGTAGTTGCTAGACAACCAATCCATTCCCAAAATTACTCCAAGATGTTTCAAAGGAATACAAATTAAATCGATCTTAAAATTCATTTTAAACACAGTCAGCGAGCATTACAAACACACCAAATTACATTTTACTGGTTCAACAGAGGGAAGGGTAACCATTAAATCGAATGGTAAGGTAGTGACATCTAGTTGGAGCGATTCCACCCAATCTAATGAAATGAACGAGTGTGTTGCCCCAGAATCATATATCACAGAAAGTATTTTTCCAGCAATAAGACACTCACCATGGATAAGTTCTGAGGAAGATGATGCTTCTTCTCCTCTAATGTGATAAACACGTCCTCGAGCAGTAGGGCGTGCCACATCCTTGTTGTTGACAGTATCCTTCTCGCGACAATCTTTTGCCATATGGCCTGGTTTCTGACCAGCATAACATATCCCGGTTCTTCTTGGACACTCAATCAGCCTATGTCCCTCATGTCCATAGTGATAACATCGAACAATATGCGCCTGGTTTTGTGTTGGACTCTGATGCCTCTGATCTCCCCTGTTTTGTGGTCCCGGTCGATCTCCAGTAGTCCCCTGTGGGCGGGCATACGACTTTTTCTGTTGGAACTGACTGCCTTTGTTTTGTTGGTCACCATTTCCCTATTTGAAAGAAATAATTAGAGATAGAAACCCATAATTAAATGGTAAGGTTGTGTTTGATTTCCTACCTGGGGTCTCATTGGTCCCCCAATAGCACCTTTGTTCAGGCGGCCCCGTTCCATGATCTCCACCTTTTTGCACTTCTCCACCAGAACCTGATACTGACGTATCTCTAGTGGTCCCACAGACTCCTTAATTTCATATCTGAGCCCGCTTTCAAACCTCTCACACATGTACTCTTCATCCATTTGGTTACGAAAATAGCGAAAGTGTTTTGCTAGGGACTCAAACTATGCTGCATACTCAGACACTGTGAGACTTCCTTGATATAGTCTCAAGAATTGTATCCAACTAATGGTCTAACTATAATTTGTGCGGGGAAAAGCCCTTACCTTGGCCGCTTTTCTTCCTAGTACAAAACTCAACTCCCCCACGAAGTTCTTCACACGAAAAGTTTGCCGCACGAAGGAGATGAGGTGTGAAGGAGATGACGGCTAGGGTTTCGGTATTTTTTTCTGCTTACTATTACTTAGTATCGAAATATTGTGGACTTTAGGGAAAATTTAAAGTGGAGATTATTGGGTAGATAGGAAATCAAACAAAAACATATATAATATTTTCTCCCAAATAAAGAAAAGAAGGGAGAAAATATTATTTTATTTATTTATTATTATTCTTTTCTTAACCTTGATCATACAAAAACTAAGCCACCAACTCCAAGACCAAATTTCTATTACGGGTTGGGTCACACCTAGCCACAAACCCATAGGTCAAATTCTTCTTGTAAAAAAAACATATATATATATAATTATATAAAACTTCTCCATTGATTAAATAATTCTTACTAATAATTTTATCAACTACAATAAGTCGAACAAGACAAATAATTATCACACCAAAATTAATAATGAAATATATATATTTATAAGTCTTAATTATTTTAAATAATAAATTTATAGGATGTTACAGTTATTCTAATCACTTTTCGTTCTCAAGGAATGTAGTTTATCGAATAAGTGGGTTTGTGTCATTGAATGAACATTTACATCATTTTGTGCATTCCAAGGCTTATTCTAATCACTGTTCGTTCTTAAGGAATGTAATTCATCGAATACGTGCGTTTGTCATATTGGATGAACATTTACGTCATTTTGTGCATTCCGAAGCTTATTCTAATCACTTTTCATTCTTATCCAATGATGTTCATCCATTAAGTGCATTTGTGTCATTAATTTAGCATTTATATAATTTTTTGCATCCCAAGGCTTATTCTAATCACTTTTCGTTCTTAAGGAATGTAGTTCATTCAATAAGTGCGTTTGTGTCATTGGATGAACATTTACGTCATATTGTGCATTCCAAGGCTTATTCTACTCACTTTTCGTTCTTAACCAATGTTGTTCATCCAATAAGTGTGTTTGTGTCATTAATTTAACATTTACGTCATTTTGTGCATCCCAAGGCTAATTCAAATCACTTTTCGTTCTTAAGGAATGTAGTTCATCCAATAAGTACGTTTGTGTCATTAATTTAACATTTACGTCATTTTGTGCATCCCAAGGCTAATTCTAGTCACTTTTCGTTCCTAAGGAATGTAGTTCATCCAATAAGTGCGTTTGTGTCATTAACTTAACATTTATGTCATTTTGTGCATCCCAAGGCTAATTCTAATCACTTTTCGTTCTTAAGGAATGTAGTTCATCCAATAAGTGCGTTTGTAACATTGGATGAACATTTACGTCATTTTGTGCATTCCAAGGATTATTCGAATCACTTTTCATTCTTAATTAATGTTGTTCATCCAATAAGTGCGTTTGTGTCATTAATTTAACATTTACGTCATTTTGTGCATCCGAAGGCTAATTCTAATCACTTTTCGTTCTGAAGGAATGTAGTTCGTCCAATAAGTGCGGTTGTGTCATTGGAAGAACATTTACGTCATTTTGTGCATTCCAAGCATTATTCCAATCACTTTTCGTTCTTAAGGAACGTAGTTAATCCAATAAGTGCGTTTGTGTCATTGGATGAACATTAACGTCAATTTGTGCATCCGAAGGCTTAATCTAATCACTTTTCGTTCTTAACGAATGTAGTTCCTCCAATATGTGTGTTTGGGTCATTGGATGAACATTTACGTCATTTTGTGCATCCGAAGTCTTATTGTAATCACTTTTCGTTCTTAAGGAATGTAGTTCATCCAATAAGTGTGTTTGTGTCATTGGAAGAACATTTACGTCATATTGTGCATTTCAAGACCCTATTCTAATCACTTTTCGTTCTTATCCAATGTTGTTCATCCAATAAGTGCGTTTGTGTCATTAATTTAACATTTATGTCATTTTCTGCATCATAAGGCTTATTCTAATAACTTTCCGTTCTTAAGGAATGTAGTCATGCAATAAGTCCGTTTGGGTCATTGGAGAAAGTTTACGTCATTTTGTGCATTCCAAGGCTTATTCTAATCAGTTTGCGTTCTTAACCAATGTTGTTTGTCCAATAAGTGCATTTGTGTCATTAATTTAACATTTACGATATTTTGTGCATCCCTAGCCTAGTTATAATAACTTTTCATTCTAAAGGAATATAGTTCATCTAATAAGTGCGTTTGTGTCATTGGATGAACATTTACGTTATTTTGTGCATTCCATGGCTTATTCTAATCACCTTTCGTTCTTAAGGAATGTAGTTCATCCAATAAGTGTGTTTGTGTCATTGTATGAATAGTTATCTAATTTTGTGTATTGCAAGGCTTATTCTAATCGCTTTTCGTTCTTAACCAATGTTGTTTGTCCAATAAGTGCATTTGTGTCATTAATTTAACATTTATGTCATTTTGTGCATCCCTAGGCTAATTATAATCACTTTTCATTCTTAAGGAATGTAGTTCATCTAATAAGTGCGTTTGTGTCATTCGATGAACATTTACGTCATTTTGTGTAATCTAAGGCTTATTCTAGTCACGTTTTGTTTTTAACCAATGTTGTTCATCCAATAAGTGCGTTTGTGTCACTAATTTAACATTTACGCCATTTTGTGCATTCTAGGGCTTCTACTAATCACTTTACGTTCTTAAGGAATGTAGTTCATCCAATAAGTGTGATTATATCATTGGATGAACATTTTTGTCATTTTATGGATCCCAAGGTTTATTCTAATCACTTTTCGTTCTTAAGGAATGTAGTTCAACAATAAGTCCGTTTGTGTCATTGGATGAACATTTACTTCATTTGGTGCATCCTAAGGCTTATTCTAATAAGTTTTCGTTCTTATGGAGTGTAGGTCATCCAATAAGTGCGTTTGTGTCGTTAGATGAATATTTACGTCATATTGTGCATTCCAAGGCTTATTCTACTCACTTTTCGTTCTTAACCAATGTTGTTCATCCAATAAGTGTGTTTGTGTCATAAATTTAACATTTACGTCATTTTTTGCATCCCAAGGATAATTCTAATCATTTTTCGTTCTTAAGGAATGTAGTTCATCAAATAAGTGCGTTTGTGTCATTAACTTAACATTTACGTCATCTTGTGTATCCCAAGGCTAATTCTAATCACTTTTAGTTCTTAAGGAATGTAGTTCATCGAATAAGTGTGTATGTGTCATTGGATGAACATTTACGTCATATTGTGCATTCCAAGGCTTATTCTAATCACGGTTCGTTCTTAAGGAATGTAGTTAATCCAATAAGTGCGTTTGTAACATTGGATGATCATTTACGTCATTTTGTGCATTTCAAGGCTTATTCTAATCACTTTTCATTCTTAATTAATGTTGTTCATCCAATAAGAGCGTTTGTGTAATTAATTTAACATTTACGACATTTTAAGCATCCCAAGGCTAATTCTAATCACTTTTCGTTCTTAAGGAATGTAGTTCGTGCAACAAGTGCGTTTGTGTCATTGGATGAACATTTAAGTCATTTTGTGCATCCCAAGGATTATTCCAATCACTTTTCGTTCTTAAGGAATGTAGTTCATCCAATATTTGTGTTTGTGTCATTGGATGAACATTTACGTCATTTTGTGCATCCGAAGGCTTAATCTAATCACTTTTCGTTCTTAACGAATGTAGTTCATCCAAAAAGTGTGTTTGTGTCATTGGATGAACATTTACGTCATTTTGTACATCCGAAGGCTTATTCTAATCACTTTACATTCTTAAGGAATGTAGTTCATCCAATAAGTGTGTTTGTGTCATTGGACGAACATTTACGCCATATTGTGCATTTCAAGGCTTATTCTAATCAGTGTTTGTTCTTATCCAATGTTGTTCATCCAATAAGTGCGTTTGTGTCATTAATTTCACATTAACGTCATTTTGTGCATTCCAAGGCTTATTCTAATCACTGTTCGTTCTTAAGGAATGTAGTTCATCCAATACGTGCGTTTGTGTCATTGGATGAACATTTACATCATTTTGTGCATTCCAAAGCTTATTATACCGACTTTTCATTCTTATCCAATGTTGTTCATCCAATAAGTGCGTTTGTATCATTAATTTAGCATTTATATCATTTTTTTGCATTCCAAGGCTTATTCTACTCACTTTTCGTTCTTAAGGATTGTTGTTCATCCAATAAGTGTGTTTGTGTCATTGAATGAACATTTACGTCATTTTGTGCATTCCAATGCTTCTTCTAATCACTGTTCGTTCTTAAGGAATCTAGTTCATCCAATAAGTGCGTTTGTGTCATTGGATGACCATTTACGTCATTCTGTGCATTCCAAGGCTTATTATAATCACTTTTCATTCTTATCCAATGTTGTTCATCCAATAAGTGCGTTTGTTTCATTAATTTAGCATTTATATCATTTTTTGCGTCACAAGGCTTATTCTAATCACTTTTCGTTCTTAAAGAATGTTGTTCATTCAATAAGTGCATTTGTGTCATTGGATGAACATTTACGTCATATTGTGCATTCCAAGGCTTATTCTAATCACTTTTCGTTCTTTACGAATGTAGTTCATCCAATATGTGTGTTTGTTTCATTGGATGAACATTTACGACATTTTGTGCATCCGAAGTCTTATTCTAATCACTTTTCGTTCTAAAGGAATGTAGTTCATCCAATAAGTGTGTTTGTGTCATTGGATGAACATTTACGTCATATTGTGCATTTCAAGGCTTATTCTAATCACTTTTCGTTCTTATCCATTGTTGTTCATCCGATAAGTGCGTTTGTGTCATTAATTTAATATTTACGTCATTTTGTGCATCATAAGGTTTATTCTAATAACTTTCCGTTCTTAAGGAATGTAGTTCATCCAATAAGTGCGTTTGGGTCATTGGATGAACGTTTACGTCATTTTGTGCATTCCAAGGCTTATTCTAATCACTTTTCGTTCTTAAGGAATGCAGTTCATCCAATAACTGCGTTTGTGTCATTGGATCAACAATTACGTAATTTTGTGAATTCCAAGGCTTATTGTAATCTGTTTTCGTTCTTACCCAATGTTGTTTGACCAATAAGTGCATTTGTGTCATTAATTTAACATTTACGATATTTTTGCATCCCTAGCCTAGTTATAATCACTTTTCATTCTAAAGGAATGTAGTTCATCTAGTAAGTGCGTTTGTGTCATTGGATGAACATTTACGTTATTTTGTGCATTCGAAAGCTTATTCTAATCACCTTTCGTTCTTAAGGAATATAGTTCATCCAATACGTGTGTTTGTGTCATTGGATGAATAGTTACGTAATTTTGTGCATTCCAAGGCTTATTCTAATCGCTTTTCGTTCTTAACCAATGTTGTTTGTCCAATAAGTGCATTTGTGTCATTAATTTAACATTTTTGTCATTTTGTGCATCCCTAGGCTAATTCTAATCACTTTTCATTCTTAAGGAATGTAGTTCATCTAATAAGTGCGTTTGTGTCATTGGATGAACATTTACATCATTTTTTGTTTTCTAAGGCTTATTCTAATCACGTTTTGTTCTTAACCAATGTTGTTCATCCAATAAGTGCGTTTGTGTCACTAATTTAACATTTACGCCATTTTGTGCATTCTAGGGCTTCTACGAATCCCTTAACGTTCTTAAGGAATGTAGTTCATCCAATAAGTGTGTTTGTGTCGTTGGATGAACATTTACGTCATTTTGTGCACCCCAAGGGTTATTCTAATCACTTTTCATTCTCAAGGAATGTAGTTCATCGAATAAGTGTGTTTGTGTCATTGAATGAACATTTACGTCACTTTGTGCATTCCAAGGCTTATTCTAATCACTGTTCGTTCTTAAGGAATGTAGTTCATCCAATACGTGCGTTTGTGTCATTGGATGAACATTTACATCATTTTGTGCATTCCAAAGCTTATTATACCCACTTTTCATTCTTATCCAATGTTGTTCATCCAATAAGTGCGTTTGTATCATTAATTTAGCATTTATATCATTTTTTTGCATTCCAAGGTTTATTCTACTCACTTTTCGTTCTTAAGGATTGTTGTTCATCCAATAAGTGTGTTTGTGTCATTGAATGAACATTTACGTCATTTTGTGCATTCCAATGCTTCTTCTAATCACTGTTCGTTCTTAAGGAATCTAGTTCATCCAATAAGTGCGTTTGTGTCATTGGATGACCATTTACGTCATTTTGTGCATTCCAAGGCTTATTATAATCACTTTTCATTCTTATCCAATGTTGTTCATCCAATAAGTGCGTTTGTTTCATTAATTTAGCATTTATATCATTTTTTGCGTCACAAGGCTTATTCTAATCACTTTTCGTTCTTAAAGAATGTTGTTCATTCAATAAGTGCGTTTGTGTCATTGGATGAACATTTACGTCATATTGTGCATTCCAAGGCTTATTCTAATCACTTTTCGTTCTTTACGAATGTAGTTCATCCAATATGTGTGTTTGTTTCATTGGATGAACATTTACGACATTTTGTGCATCCGAAGTCTTATTCTAATCACTTTTCGTTCTAAAGGAATGTAGTTCATCCAATAAGTGTGTTTGTGTCATTGGATGAACATTTACGTCATATTGTGCATTTCAAGGCTTATTCTAATCACTTTTCGTTCTTATCCATTGTTGTTCATCCGATAAGTGCGTTTGTGTCATTAATTTAATATTTACGTCATTTTGTGCATCATAAGGTTTATTCTAATAACTTTCCGTTCTTAAGGAATGTAGTTCATCCAATAAGTGCGTTTGGGTCATTGGATGAACGTTTACGTCATTTTGTGCATTCCAAGGCTTATTCTAATCACTTTTCGTTCTTAAGGAATGCAGTTCATCCAATAACTGCGTTTGTGTCATTGGATCAACAATTACGTAATTTTGTGAATTCCAAGGCTTATTGTAATCAGTTTTCGTTCTTACCCAATGTTGTTTGACCAATAAGTGCATTTGTGTCATTAATTTAACATTTACGATATTTTTGCATCCCTAGCCTAGTTATAATCACTTTTCATTCTAAAGGAATGTAGTTCATCTAGTAAGTGCGTTTGTGTCATTGGATGAACATTTACGTTATTTTGTGCATTCGAAGGCTTATTCTAATCACCTTTCGTTCTTAAGGAATATAGTTCATCCAATAAGTGTGTTTGTGTCATTGGATGAATAGTTACGTAATTTTGTGCATTCCAAGGCTTATTCTAATCGGTTTTCGTTCTTAACCAATGTTGTTTGTCCAATAAGTGCATTTGTGTCATTAATTTAACATTTTTGTCATTTTGTGCATCCCTAGGCTAATTCTAATCACTTTTCATTCTTAAGGAATGTAGTTCATCTAATAAGTGCGTTTGTGTCATTGGATGAACATTTACATCATTTTTTGTTTTCTAAGGCTTATTCTAATCACGTTTTGTTCTTAACCAATGTTGTTCATCCAATAAGTGCGTTTGTGTCACTAATTTAACATTTACGCCATTTTGTGCATTCTAGGGCTTCTACGAATCCCTTAACGTTCTTAAGGAATGTAGTTGATCCAATAAGTGTGTTTGTGTCATTGGATGAACATTTTCGTCATTTCGTGCATCCCAAGATTTATTCTAATCAGTTTTCGTTCATAAGGAATGTAGTTCATCCAATAAGTGCGTTTGTGTCATTGGATGAACATTTACGTCATTTTGTGCACCCCAAGGGTTATTCTAATCACTTTTCATTCTCAAGGAATGTAGTTCATCGAATAAGTGTGTTTGTGTCATTGAATGAACATTTACGTCACTTTGTGCATTCCAAGGCTTATTCTAATCACTGTTCGTTCTTAAGGAATGTAGTTCATCCAATACGTGCGTTTGTGTCATTGGATGAACATTTACATCATTTTGTGCATTCCAAAGCTTATTATACCCACTTTTCATTCTTATCCAATGTTGTTCATCCAATAAGTGCGTTTGTATCATTAATTTAGCATTGATATCATTTTTTTGCATTCCAAGGCTTATTCTACTCACTTTTCGTTCTTAAGGATTGTTGTTCATCCAATAAGTGTGTTTGTGTCATTGAATGAACATTTACGTCATTTTGTGCATTCCAATGCTTCTTCTAATCACTGTTCGTTCTTAAGGAATCTAGTTCATCCAATAAGTGCGTTTGTGTCATTGGATGACCATTTACGTCATTTTGTGCATTCCAAGGCTTATTATAATCACTTTTCATTCTTATCCAATGTTGTTCATCCAATAAGTGCGTTTGTTTCATTAATTTAGCATTTATATCATTTTTTGCGTCACAAGGCTTATTCTAATCACTTTTCGTTCTTAAAGAATGTTGTTCATTCAATAAGTGCGTTTGTGTCATTGGATGAACATTTACGTCATATTGTGCATTCCAAGGCTTATTCTAATCACTTTTCGTTCTTTACGAATTTAGTTCATCCAATATGTGTGTTTGTTTCATTGGATGAACATTTACGACATTTTGTGCATCCGAAGTCTTATTCTAATCACTTTTCGTTCTAAAGGAATGTAGTTCATCCAATAAGTGTGTTTGTGTCATTGGATGAACATTTACGTCATATTGTGCATTTCAAGGCTTATTCTAATCACTTTTCGTTCTTATCCATTGTTGTTCATCCGATAAGTGCGTTTGTGTCATTAATTTAATATTTACGTCATTTTGTGCATCATAAGGTTTATTCTAATAACTTTCCGTTCTTAAGGAATGTAGTTCATCCAATAAGTGCGTTTGGGTCATTCGATGAACGTTTACGTTATTTTGTGCATTCCAAGGCTTATTCTAATCACTTTTCGTTCTTAAGGAATGCAGTTCATCCAATAACTGCGTTTGTGTCATTGGATCAACAATTACGTAATTTTGTGAATTCCAAGGCTTATTGTAATCAGTTTTCGTTCTTACCCAATGTTGTTTGATCAATAAGTGCATTTGTGTCATTAATTTAACATTTACGATATTTTTGCATCCCTAGCCTAGTTATAATCACTTTTCATTCTAAAGGAATGTAGTTCATCTAGTAAGTGCGTTTGTGTCATTGGATGAACATTTACGTTATTTTGTGCATTCGAAGGCTTATTCTAATCACCTTTCGTTCTTAAGGAATATAGTTCATCCAATAAGTGTGTTTGTGTCATTGGATGAATAGTTACGTAATTTTGTGCATTCCAAGGCTTATTCTAATCGCTTTTCGTTCTTAACCAATGTTGTTTGTCCAATAAGTGCATTTGTGTCATTAATTTAACATTTTTGTCATTTTGTGCATCCCTAGGCTAATTCTAATCACTTTTCATTCTTAAGGAATGTAGTTCATCTAATAAGTGCGTTTGTGTCATTGGATGAACATTTACATCATTTTTTGTTTTCTAAGGCTTATTCTAATCACGTTTTGTTCTTAACCAATGTTGTTCATCCAATAAGTGCGTTTGTGTCACTAATTTAACATTTACGCCATTTTGTGCATTCTAGGGCTTCTACGAATCCCTTAACGTTCTTAAGGAATGTAGTTCATCCAATAAGTGTGTTTGTGTCATTGGATGAACATTTTCGTCATTTCGTGCATCCCAAGATTTATTCTAATCAGTTTTCGTTCTTAAGGAATGTAGTTCATCCAATAAGTGCGTTTGTGTCATTGGATGAACATTTACGTCATTTTGGGCACCCCAAGGGTTATTCTAATCACTTTTCATTCTCAAGGAATGTAGTTCATCGAATAAGTGTGTTTGTGTCATTGAATGAACATTTACGTCACTTTGTGCATTCCAAGGCTTATTCTAATCACTGTTCGTTCTTAAGGAATGTAGTTCATCCAATACGTGC
>JBBPBO010001984.1:42246782-42273771 GCA_037974295.1 Cicer cuneatum | reverse complement strand
CAATAAGTGCATTTGTGTCATTAATTTAACATTTACGATATTTTTGCATCCCTAGCCTAGTTATAATCACTTTTCATTCTAAAGGAATGTAGTTCATCTAGTAAGTGCGTTTGTGTCATTGGATGAACATTTACGTTATTTTGTGCATTCGAAGGCTTATTCTAATCACCTTTCGTTCTTAAGGAATATAGTTCATCCAATAAGTGTGTTTGTGTCATTGGATGAATAGTTACGTAATTTTGTGCATTCCAAGGCTTATTCTAATCGGTTTTCGTTCTTAACCAATGTTGTTTGTCCAATAAGTGCATTTGTGTCATTAATTTAACATTTTTGTCATTTTGTGCATCCCTAGGCTAATTCTAATCACTTTTCATTCTTAAGGAATGTAGTTCATCTAATAAGTGCGTTTGTGTCATTGGATGAACATTTACATCATTTTTTGTTTTCTAAGGCTTATTCTAATCACGTTTTGTTCTTAACCAATGTTGTTCATCCAATAAGTGCGTTTGTGTCACTAATTTAACATTTACGCCATTTTGTGCATTCTAGGGCTTCTACGAATCCCTTAACGTTCTTAAGGAATGTAGTTGATCCAATAAGTGTGTTTGTGTCATTGGATGAACATTTTCGTCATTTCGTGCATCCCAAGATTTATTCTAATCAGTTTTCGTTCATAAGGAATGTAGTTCATCCAATAAGTGCGTTTGTGTCATTGGATGAACATTTACGTCATTTTGTGCACCCCAAGGGTTATTCTAATCACTTTTCATTCTCAAGGAATGTAGTTCATCGAATAAGTGTGTTTGTGTCATTGAATGAACATTTACGTCACTTTGTGCATTCCAAGGCTTATTCTAATCACTGTTCGTTCTTAAGGAATGTAGTTCATCCAATACGTGCGTTTGTGTCATTGGATGAACATTTACATCATTTTGTGCATTCCAAAGCTTATTATACCCACTTTTCATTCTTATCCAATGTTGTTCATCCAATAAGTGCGTTTGTATCATTAATTTAGCATTTATATCATTTTTTTGCATTCCAAGGTTTATTCTACTCACTTTTCGTTCTTAAGGATTGTTGTTCATCCAATAAGTGTGTTTGTGTCATTGAATGAACATTTACGTCATTTTGTGCATTCCAATGCTTCTTCTAATCACTGTTCGTTCTTAAGGAATCTAGTTCATCCAATAAGTGCGTTTGTGTCATTGGATGACCATTTACGTCATTTTGTGCATTCCAAGGCTTATTATAATCACTTTTCATTCTTATCCAATGTTGTTCATCCAATAAGTGCGTTTGTTTCATTAATTTAGCATTTATATCATTTTTTGCGTCACAAGGCTTATTCTAATCACTTTTCGTTCTTAAAGAATGTTGTTCATTCAATAAGTGCGTTTGTGTCATTGGATGAACATTTACGTCATATTGTGCATTCCAAGGCTTATTCTAATCACTTTTCGTTCTTTACGAATGTAGTTCATCCAATATGTGTGTTTGTTTCATTGGATGAACATTTACGACATTTTGTGCATCCGAAGTCTTATTCTAATCACTTTTCGTTCTAAAGGAATGTAGTTCATCCAATAAGTGTGTTTGTGTCATTGGATGAACATTTACGTCATATTGTGCATTTCAAGGCTTATTCTAATCACTTTTCGTTCTTATCCATTGTTGTTCATCCGATAAGTGCGTTTGTGTCATTAATTTAATATTTACGTCATTTTGTGCATCATAAGGTTTATTCTAATAACTTTCCGTTCTTAAGGAATGTAGTTCATCCAATAAGTGCGTTTGGGTCATTGGATGAACGTTTACGTCATTTTGTGCATTCCAAGGCTTATTCTAATCACTTTTCGTTCTTAAGGAATGCAGTTCATCCAATAACTGCGTTTGTGTCATTGGATCAACAATTACGTAATTTTGTGAATTCCAAGGCTTATTGTAATCTGTTTTCGTTCTTACCCAATGTTGTTTGACCAATAAGTGCATTTGTGTCATTAATTTAACATTTACGATATTTTTGCATCCCTAGCCTAGTTATAATCACTTTTCATTCTAAAGGAATGTAGTTCATCTAGTAAGTGCGTTTGTGTCATTGGATGAACATTTACGTTATTTTGTGCATTCGAAAGCTTATTCTAATCACCTTTCGTTGTTAAGGAATATAGTTCATCCAATAAGTGTGTTTGTGTCATTGGATGAATAGTTACGTAATTTTGTGCATTCCAAGGCTTATTCTAATCGCTTTTCGTTCTTAACCAATGTTGTTTGTCCAATAAGTGCATTTGTGTCATTAATTTAACATTTTTGTCATTTTGTGCATCCCTAGGCTAATTCTAATCACTTTTCATTCTTAAGGAATGTAGTTCATCTAATAAGTGCGTTTGTGTCATTGGATGAACATTTACATCATTTTTTGTTTTCTAAGGCTTATTCTAATCACGTTTTGTTCTTAACCAATGTTGTTCATCCAATAAGTGCGTTTGTGTCAGTAATTTAACATTTACGCCATTTTGTGCATTCTAGGGCTTCTACGAATCCCTTAACGTTCTTAAGGAATGTAGTTCATCCAATAAGTGTGTTTGTGTCATTGGATGAACATTTTCGTCATTTCGTGCATCCCAAGATTTATTCTAATCAGTTTTCGTTCTTAAGGAATGTAGTTCATCCAATAAGTGCGTTTGTGTCATTGGATGAACATTTACGTCATTTTGTGCACCCCAAGGGTTATTCTAATCACTTTTCATTCTCAAAGAATGTAGTTCATCGAATAAGTGTGTTTGTGTCATTGAATGAACATTTACGTCATTTTGTGCATTCCAATGCTTCTTCTAATCACTGTTCGTTCTTAAGGAATCTAGTTCATCCAATAAGTGCGTTTGTGTCATTGGATGACCATTTACGTCATTTTGTGCATTCCAAGGCTTATTATAATCACTTTTCATTCTTATCCAATGTTGTTCATCCAATAAGTGCGTTTGTTTCATTAATTTAGCATTTATATCATTTTTTGCGTCACAAGGCTTATTCTAATCACTTTTCGTTCTTAAAGAATGTTGTTCATTCAATAAGTGCATTTGTGTGATTGGATGAACATTTACGTCATATTGTGCATTCCAAGGCTTATTCTAATCACTTTTCGTTCTTTACGAATGTAGTTCATCCAATATGTGTGTTTGTTTCATTGGATGAACATTTACGACATTTTGTGCATCCGAAGTCTTATTCTAATCACTTTTCGTTCTAAAGGAATGTAGTTCATTCAATAAGTGCGTTTGGGTCATTGGATGAACGTTTACGTCATTTTGTGCATTCCAAGGCTTATTCTAATCACTTTTCGTTCTTAAGGAATGCAGTTCATCCAATAACTGCGTTTGTGTCATTGGATCAACAATTACGTAATTTTGTGAATTCCAAGGCTTATTGTAATCTGTTTTCGTTCTTACCCAATGTTGTTTGACCAATAAGTGCATTTGTGTCATTAATTTAACATTTACGATATTTTTGCATCCCTAGCCTAGTTATAATCACTTTTCATTCTAAAGGAATGTAGTTCATCTAGTAAGTGCGTTTGTGTCATTGGATGAACATTTACGTTATTTTGTGCATTCGAAAGCTTATTCTAATCACCTTTCGTTCTTAAGGAATATAGTTCATCCAATAAGTGTGTTTGTGTCATTGGATGAATAGTTACGTAATTTTGTGCATTCCAAGGCTTATTCTAATCGCTTTTCGTTCTTAACCAATGTTGTTTGTCCAATAAGTGCATTTGTGTCATTAATTTAACATTTTTGTCATTTTGTGCATCCCTAGGCTAATTCTAATCACTTTTCATTCTTAAGGAATGTAGTTCATCTAATAAGTGCGTTTGTGTCATTGGATGAACATTTACATCATTTTTTGTTTTCTAAGGCTTATTCTAATCACGTTTTGTTCTTAACCAATGTTGTTCATCCAATAAGTGCGTTTGTGTCAGTAATTTAACATTTACGCCATTTTGTGCATTCTAGGGCTTCTACGAATCCCTTAACGTTCTTAAGGAATGTAGTTCATCCAATAAGTGTGTTTGTGTCATTGGATGAACATTTTCGTCATTTCGTGCATCCCAAGATTTATTCTAATCAGTTTTCGTTCTTAAGGAATGTAGTTCATCCAATAAGTGCGTTTGTGTCATTGGATGAACATTTACGTCATTTTGTGCACCCCAAGGGTTATTCTAATCACTTTTCATTCTCAAAGAATGTAGTTCATCGAATAAGTGTGTTTGTGTCATTGAATGAACATTTACGTCATTTTGTGCATTCCAATGCTTCTTCTAATCACTGTTCGTTCTTAAGGAATCTAGTTCATCCAATAAGTGCGTTTGTGTCATTGGATGACCATTTACGTCATTTTGTGCATTCCAAGGCTTATTATAATCACTTTTCATTCTTATCCAATGTTGTTCATCCAATAAGTGCGTTTGTTTCATTAATTTAGCATTTATATCATTTTTTGCGTCACAAGGCTTATTCTAATCACTTTTCGTTCTTAAAGAATGTTGTTCATTCAATAAGTGCATTTGTGTCATTGGATGAACATTTACGTCATATTGTGCATTCCAAGGCTTATTCTAATCACTTTTCGTTCTTTACGAATGTAGTTCATCCAATATGTGTGTTTGTTTCATTGGATGAACATTTACGACATTTTGTGCATCCGAAGTCTTATTCTAATCACTTTTCGTTCTAAAGGAATGTAGTTCATCCAATAAGTGTGTTTGTGTCATTGGATGAACATTTACGTCATATTGTGCATTTCAAGGCTTATTCTAATCACTTTTCGTTCTTTTCCATTGTTGTTCATCCGATAAGTGCGTTTGTGTCATTAATTTAATATTTACGTCATTTTGTGCATCATAAGGTTTATTCTAATAACTTTCCGTTCTTAAGGAATGTAGTTCATCCAATAAGTGCGTTTGGGTCATTGGATGAACGTTTACGTCATTTTGTGCATTCCAAGGCTTATTCTAATCACTTTTCGTTCTTAAGGAATGCAGTTCATCCAATAACTGCGTTTGTGTCATTGGATCAACAATTACGTAATTTTGTGAATTCCAAGGCTTATTGTAATCTGTTTTCGTTCTTACCCAATGTTGTTTGACCAATAAGTGCATTTATGTCATTAATTTAACATTTACGATATTTTTGCATCCCTAGCCTAGTTATAATCACTTTTCATTCTAAAGGAATGTAGTTCATCTAGTAAGTGCGTTTGTGTCATTGGATGAACATTTACGTTATTTTGTGCATTCGAAAGCTTATTCTAATCACCTTTCGTTCTTAAGGAATATAGTTCATCCAATACGTGTGTTTGTGTCATTGGATGAATAGTTACGTAATTTTGTGCATTCCAAGGCTTATTCTAATCGCTTTTCGTTCTTAACCAATGTTGTTTGTCCAATAAGTGCATTTGTGTCATTAATTTAACATTTTTGTCATTTTGTGCATCCCTAGGCTAATTCTAATCACTTTTCATTCTTAAGGAATGTAGTTCATCTAATAAGTGCGTTTGTGTCATTGGATGAACATTTACATCATTTTTTGTTTTCTAAGGCTTATTCTAATCACGTTTTGTTCTTAACCAATGTTGTTCATCCAATAAGTGCGTTTGTGTCACTAATTTAACATTTACGCCATTTTGTGCATTCTAGGGCTTCTACGAATCCCTTAACGTTCTTAAGGAATGTAGTTCATCCAATAAGTGTGTTTGTGTCGTTGGATGAACATTTACGTCATTTTGTGCACCCCAAGGGTTATTCTAATCACTTTTCATTCTCAAGGAATGTAGTTCATCGAATAAGTGTGTTTGTGTCATTGAATGAACATTTACGTCACTTTGTGCATTCCAAGGCTTATTCTAATCACTGTTCGTTCTTAAGGAATGTAGTTCATCCAATACGTGCGTTTGTGTCATTGGATGAACATTTACGTCATTTTGTGCACCCCAAGGGTTATTCTAATCACTTTTCATTCTCAAGGAATGTAGTTCATCGAATAAGTGTGTTTGTGTCATTGAATGAACATTTACGTCACTTTGTGCATTCCATGGCTTATTCTAATCACTGTTCGTTCTTAAGGAATGTAGTTCATCCAATACGTGCGTTTGTGTCATTGGATGAACATTTACATCATTTTGTGCATTCCAAAGCTTATTATACCCACTTTTCATTCTTATCCAATCTTGTTCATCCAATAAGTGCGTTTGTATCATTAATTTAGCATTTATATCATTTTTTTGCATTCCAAGGCTTATTCTACTCACTTTTCGTTCTTAAGGATTGTTGTTCATCCAATAAGTGTGTTTGTGTCATTGAATGAACATTTACGTCATTTTGTGCACCCCAAGGGTTATTCTAATCACTTTTCATTCTCAAGGAATGTAGTTTATCGAATAAGTGTGTTTGTGTCATTGAATGAACATTTACGTCACTTTGTGCATTCCAAGGCTTATTCTAATCACTGTTCGTTCTTAAGGAATGTAGTTCATCCAATACGTGCGTTTGTGTCATTGGATGAACATTTACATCATTTTGTGCATTCCAAAGCTTATTATACCCACTTTTCATTCTTATCCAATGTTGTTCATCCAATAAGTGCGTTTGTATCATTAATTTAGCATTTATATCATTTTTTTGCATTCTAAGGCTTATTCTACTCACTTTTCGTTCTTAAGGATTGTTCATCCAATAAGTGTGTTTGTGTCATTGGATGAACATTTTCGTCATTTCGTGCATCCCAAGATTTATTCTAATCAGTTTTCGTTCTTAAGGAATGTAGTTCATCCAATAAGTGCAATTGTGTCATTGGATGAACATTTACGTCATTTTGTGCACCCCAAGGGTTATTCTAATCACTTTTCATTCTCAAGGAATGTAGTTCATCGAATAAGTGTGTTTGTGTCATTGGATGACCATTTACGTCATTTTGTGCATTCCAAGGCTTATTATAATCACTGTTCGTTCTTAAGGAATGTAGTTCATCCAATACGTGCGTTTGTGTCATTGGATGAACATTTACATCATTTTGTGCATTCCAAAGCTTATTATACCCACTTTTCATTCTTATCCAATGTTGTTCATCCAATAAGTGCGTTTGTATCATTAATTTAGCATTTATATCATTTTTTTGCATTCCAAGGTTTATTCTACTCACTTTTCGTTCTTAAGGATTGTTGTTCATCCAATAAGTGTGTTTGTGTCATTGAATGAACATTTACGTCATTTTGTGCATTCCAATGCTTCTTCTAATCACTGTTCGTTCTTAAGGAATCTAGTTCATCCAATAAGTGCGTTTGTGTCATTGGATGACCATTTACGTCATTTTGTGCATTCCAAGGCTTATTATAATCACTTTTCATTCTTATCCAATGTTGTTCATCCAATAAGTGCGTTTGTTTCATTAATTTAGCATTTATATCATTTTTTGCGTCACAAGGCTTATTCTAATCACTTTTCGTTCTTAAAGAATGTTGTTCATTCAATAAGTGCGTTTGTGTCATTGGATGAACATTTACGTCATATTATGCATTCCAAGGCTTATTCTAATCACTTTTCGTTCTTAACGAATGTAGTTCGTCCAATATGTGTGTTTGTTTCATTGGATGAACATTTACGACATTTTGTGCATCCGAAGTCTTATTCTAATCACTTTCCGTTCTAAAGGAATGTAGTTCATCCAATAAGTGTGTTTGTGTCATTGGATGAACATTTACGTCATATTCTGCATTCCAAGACTTATTCTACTCACTTTTCGTTCTTAACCAATGTTGTTCATCCAATAAGTGTGTTTGTGTCATTAATTTAACATTTATGTCATTTTGTGAATCCCAAGGTTAATTATAATCACTTTTCGTTCTTAAGGAATGTAGTTCATCCAATAAGTGCGTTTGTGTTATTAATTTAACATTTACGTCATTTTGTGCATCCCAATGCTAATTCTAATCACTTTTCGTTCTTAACCAATGTAGTTAATCCAATAAGTGCGTTTGTGTGATTAATTTCATATTTACGTTATTTTGTGCATCCTAGGGCTTATTCTAATCACTTTACATTCTTAACGAATGTAGTTCATTCAATAAGTATGTTCGTGTCATTGGATGAACATGTTCGTCATATTGTGCATTCCAAGGCTTATTCTAGTCACTATTCCTTCTTAAGGAATGTAGTTCATCCAATTAGTTCGTTTGTGTCATTAATTTAACATTTACGTCATTTTGTGCATTCCAAGGCTTATTCTAATCACTTTTCGTTCTTAACCAATGTAGTTAATCCAATAAGTGTGTTTGTGTCATTGGATGAACATTTACGTCATTTTGTGCATTCGAAGGCTTATTCTAATCGCTATTTATTCTTCAGGAATGTAGTTCATCCAATAAGTGCGTTTGGGTCATTGGATGAACATTTATGTCATTTTTTTGCATTCCATGGCTTATTCTAATCACTTTTCGTTCTTAAGGAATGTAGTTCATCCAATAAATGCGTTGGTGTCATTGGATCAACAGTTACGTAATTTTGTGCATTCCATGGCTTATTGTAATCACTTTTCGTTCTTAACCAATGTTGTTTGTCCAATAAGTGCATTTGTGTCATTAATTTAACATTTACGATATTTTGTGCATCCCTAGCCTAGTTATAATCACTTTTCATTCTAAAGGAATGTAGTTCATCTAATAAGTGTGTTTGTGTCATTGGATGAACATTTACGTCATTTTATGCGTTCCAAGGCTTATTCTAATCACCTTTCGTACTTAAGGAATGTAATGCATCCAACAAGTCCGTTTGTGTCATGGGATGAACATTTACGTCATTTTGTGCATCCGAAGGCTTATTCTAATCATTTTTCATTCTTAAGGAATGTAGTTCATCCAATAATTGTGTTTGTGTCATTGGATGAATATTTCCCTCATATTGTGCATTTCAAGGCTTACTCTAATCACTTTTCATTCTTCTCCAATGTTGTTCATCCAATAAGTGCATTTGTCTCATTAATTTAACATTTACGTCATTTTGTGCATCATAAGGCTTATTTTAATAACTTTCCTCTCTTAAAGAATGTAGTTCATCCAATAAGTGTGTTTGTGTCATTAATTTTACATTTACGTCATTTTGTGCATCCCAAGGTTAATTCTAATCACTTTTCGTTCTTAAGGAATGTACTTCATCCCATAAGTGCGTTTGTGTTATTAATTTAACATTTACATCATTTTGTGCATCCCAAGGCTAATTCTAATCACTTTTCGTTCTTAAGAAATGTAGTTCATCCAATAAGTGCGTTTGTGTGATTAATTTCATATTTACGTAATTTTTTGCATCCTAGGGCTTATTCTAATCACTTTACATTCTTAAGGAATGTAGTTCATCCAATAGTATGTTTGTGTCATTGGATGAACATTTACGTCATATTGTGCATTCCAAGGCTTATTCTAATCATTGTTCGTTCTTAAGGAATGTAGTTCATCCAATAAGTGCGTTTGTGTCATTGGATGAACATTTACGTCATTTTGTGCATTCTAAGGCTTATTCTAATCACTTTTCGTTCTTAACCATTGTAGTTAATCCAATAAGTGCATTTGTCTCATTGGATGAACATTTACGTCATGTTGTGCATCCAAAGGCTTATTCTAATCACTTTTCGTTCTTAAGGAATGTAGTTCATCCAATAAGTCCGTTTGTGTCATTGGATGAACATTTATGTCATTTTGTGCATCCGAAGGCTTATTCTAATCACTTTTTATTCTTAAGGAATGTAGTTCATCCAATAATTGTGTTTGTGTCATTGGATGAACATTTATGTCATATTGTGCATTTCAAGGCTTATTCTAATCATTTTTCGTTCTTAAGGAATGTAGTTCATCCAATAAGTGCTTTGTGTCATTGGATGAACAATTACGTAATTTTGTGCATTCCAAGGCTTATTCTAATCCCTTTTCGTTCTTAACAAATGTTGTTTGACCAATAAGTGTATTTGTGTCATTAATTTAACATTTACGTCATTTTGTGCATCCCTAGCCTATTTATAATCACTTTTCATTCTAGAGGAATGTAGTTCATCTAATAAGTGCGTTTGTGTCATTGGATGAACATTTAAGTCATTTTGTGCATTCCAAGGCTTATTCTACTCACCTTTCGTTCTTAAGGAATGTAGTTCATCCAACAAGTGTGTTTATGTCAATGGATGAACAGTTATGTAATTTTGTGCTTTCCAAGGTTTATTCTAATCACTTTTCGTTCTTAACCATTGTTGTTTTTCCAATAAGTGCATTTGTGTCATTAATTTAACATTTAAGTCATTTTGTGCATCCCTAGGCTAATTCTAATCACTTTTCATTCTTATGGAATGTAGTTCATCTAATAAGTGCATTTGGGTCATTGGATGAACATATAAGTAATTTTGTGCATTCCAAAGCTTATTATAATCACTTTTCGTTTTTAACAAATGTTGTTTTTCCAGTAAGTGCATTTGTGTCATTAATTTAACATTTACGTCATTTTGTGCATCCCTATGCTAATTCTAATCACTTTTCATTCTTACGGAATGTAGTTCATCTAATAAGTGCGTTTGTGTCATTGGATGAACATTTACGTCATTTTGTGCATTCTAAGGCTTATTCTAATCACGTTTCTTTCTTAACCAATATTGTTCATCAAATAAGTGCGTTTGTTTCATTAATTTAACATTTACGTCATTTTTAGAATTCTAAGGCTTCTGCGAATCACTTTTCGGTCTTGGTGCATAATAAGTGTCATTCTAAGGCTTCCTTAATAAGTGTGTTTGTGTCATTGGATGAACATTTACGTCATTTGGTGCATCCCAAGCCTTATTCCAATCACTTTTCGTTCTTAAGGAATGTAGTTCATCTAATAAGTGTGTTTGTGTCATTGAATGAACATTTACGTTATTTTGTGCATTCCAAGGCTTATTCGAATCACTGTTCGTTCTTAAGGAATGTAGTTCATCCAATAAGTGTGTTTGTGTCATTGGATGAACATTTACGTCATTTTGTGCATTCCAAGGCTTATTATAATCACTTTTCATTCTTATCCAATGTTGTTCATCCAATAAGTGCGTTTATGTCAATAATTTAGCATTTATACCATTTTTTGCATCCCAAGGTTTATTTTCGTTCTTAAGGAATGTAGTTCATTCAATAAGTGTGTTTGTGTCATTGGATGAACATTTACGTCATGTTGTGCATTCCAAGGCTTATTCTACCCACTTTTCATTCTTAACCAATGTTGTTCGTCCTATAAGTGTGTTTGTGTCATTAATTTAACATTTAAGTCATTGTGTGTATCCCAAGGCAAATTGTAATCACTTTTCGTTCTTAAGGAATGTTGTTCATCCAATAAGTGCGTTTGTGTCATTAATTTAACATTTACGTCATTTTATGCATCCCAAGGCTTATTCTAATCACTTTTCGTTCTTAAGGATTGTAGTTCATACAATAAGTGCGTTTGTGTGATTAATTTCCCATTTACGTCATTCTCTGCATCCCAGGGCTTATTCTAATCACTTTTCATTCTTAAGGAATGTAGTTTTTCCAATAAGAGTGTTTATGTCATTGGATGAACATTTACGTCATATTGTGCATTCCAATGCTTATTCTAATCACTGTTAGTTCTTAAGGAATGTAGTTCATCCAATAAGTGCGTTTGTGTCATTGGATAAACATTTACGTCATTTTGTGCATTCCAAGGCTTATTCTAATCACTTTTCGTTCTTATGGAATGTAGTTCATCCAATACGTGCGTTTGTGTCATTGGATGAACATTTACATCATTTTGTGCATTCCAAAGCTTATTATACCCACTTTTCATTCTTATCCAATGTTGTTCATCCAATAAATGCGTTTGTATCATTAATTTAGCATTTATATCATTTTTTTTGCATCCCAAGGCTTATTCTAATCACTTTTCGTTCTTAAGGAATGTAGTTCAAGCAATAAGTGCATTTGTGTCATTGGATGAACATTTACGTCATATTGTGCATTCCAAGGCTTATTCTAATCACTTTTCGTTCTTAACGAATGTTATTCATCCAATAAGTGCGTTTGTGTCATTCATTTAACATTGACCTCATTGTGTGCATCCCTAGGCTAATTCTTATAACTTTTCGTTCTTAAGGAATGTAGTTTATCCAATAAGTGCGTTTGTGTCATTGGATGAACAATTACGTCATTTTGTGCATCCTTAGGCTTATTCTAATCACTATTCGTTCTTAAGAATTGTAGTTCATCCAACAAGTGCGTTTGTGTGATTAATTTCACATTTACGTCATTTTGTGCATCCCAGGGCTTATTCTAAACACTTTTCATTCTTAAGGAATGTAGTTCATCCAATAAGAGTGTCTGTGTCATTGTATGAACATTTACGTCATATTGTGCATTCCAAGGCTTATTCTAATCACTGTTCGTTCTTAAGGAATGTAGTTCATCCAATAAGTGTGTTTGTGTCACTAGATGAACATCTACGTCATTTTGTGCATTCCAAGGCTTATTCTAATCACTTTTCATTCTTAACCAATGTTGTTCATCCAATAAGTGCGTTTGTGTCATTGGATGAACATTTACGTCATTTTTTGCATCCCAAAGCTAATTCTAATCACTTTTCGTTCTTAAGGAATGTAGTTCGTGCAATTAGTGCGTTTGTGTCATTGGATAAACATTTACGTCATTTTGTGCATCCCAAGGCTATTTCTAATCACTTTTCATTCTTAAGGAATGTAGTTCGTTCGGTAAGTGTGTTTCTGTCATCAATTTTACATTTACGTCATTTTGTGCATCCCTAGGCTAATTCTTATAACTTTTCGTTCTTAAGGAATGTAGTTCATCCAATAAATGCGTTTGTGTCATTAATTTAACATTTACGTCATTTAGTGCATCCCAAGGCTTATTGAAATCACTTTTCGTTCTTCAGGAATGTAGTTCATCCAAAAAGTGCGTTTGTGTCATTGGATGAACTATTACGTCATTTTGTGCATTTGAAGGCTTTTTCTAATCACTTTACGTTCTTAAGGAATGTAGTTCATCCAATAAGTCCGTTTGTGTCATTGGATGAACATTTACGTCATTTTGTGCATCCGAAGGCTTATTCTAATCACTTTTCATTCTTAAGGAATGTAGTTCATCCAATAATTATGTTTGTGTCATTGGATGAACATTTACGTCATATTGTGCATTTCAAGGCTTATTCTAATCACTTTTCATTCTTATCCAATGTTGTTCATCCAAAAAGTGCGTTTGGGTCATTGGATCAACATTTACTTCATTTTTTGCATTCCAAGGCTTATTCTAATCATTTTTCGTTCTTAAGGAATGTAGTTCATCCAATAAATGCCTTTGTGTCATTAGATTAACTGTTACGTAATTTTGTGTATTCCTAGGCTTATTCTAATCACTTTTCGTTCTTAACCAATGTTGTTTGACCAATAAGTGCATTTGTCTCATTAATTTAACATTTACGTCATTTTGTGCATCCCTAGCCTAGTTATAGTGACTTTTCATTCTAAAGAAATGTAGTTCATCTAATAAGTGCGTTTGTGTCATTGGATGAACATTTACATCATTTTGTGCATTACATGGCTTATTCTAATAACCTTTCGTTCTTAAGGAATGTAGTTCATCCAACAAGTGTGTTTGTGTCATTGGATGAACAGTTACGTAATTTTGTGCAATCCAAGGCTTATTCTAATCACTTTTCGATCTTAACCAATGTTGTTTTTCCAATAAGTGCATTTGCATCATTAATTTAACATTTATGTCATTTTGTGCATCCCTAGGCTAATTCTAATCACTTTTCATTCTTAAGGAATGTAGTTCATCTAATAAGTGCGTTTGTGTCATTGGATGAACATTTACGTCATTTTGTGCATTCTAAGGCATTTTCTAATCATGTTTCTTTCTTAACCAATGTTGTTCATCCAATAAGTGCGTTTGTGTTATTAATTTAACATTTACGTCATTTTTAGAATTTTGAGGCTTCAGCTAATCACTTTTCGTTCTTAAGGAATGTAGTTCATCCAATAAGTGTGTTTGTGTCTTTGGATGAACATTAACGTCATTTGGTGCATCCCAAGGCTTATTCTAATCACTTTTCGTTCTTAAGGAATGTAGTTCATCCAATATGTGCGTTTGTGTCATTAATTTCACATTTACGTCATTTTGTGCATCCCATGGCTAATTCTAATCACTTTTCGTTCTTATGGAAGGTAGATCGTCCAATAGGTGAGTTTGTGTGATTAATTTCACATTTACATCATTTTGTGCATCCAAGGGCTTATTCTAATCACTTTTCATTCTTAAGGAATGTAGTTCATCCAATAAGAGTGTTTATGTCATTGGATGAACATTTACGTCATATTGTCCATTCCAAGGCTTATTCTAATCACTGTTTGTTCTTAAGGAATGTAGTTCGTCCAATAAGTGCATTTGTGTCATTGGATGAACATTTACGTCATTTTGTGCATTCCAAGGCTTATTCTAATCACTTTTGATTCTTAACCAATGTTGTTCATCCAATAAGTGCGTTTGTGTCATTGGATGAACATTTACGTCATTTTGTGCATTCATAGGCTTATTCTAATCACTTTTGGTTCTTAACCAATGTAGTTAATCCAATAAGTGCGTTTGTGTCTTTGGATGAACATTTATGTCATTTTGTGCATCCGAAGGCTTATTCTAATCACTTTTTGTTCTTAAGGAATGTAGTTCATCCAATAATTGTGTTTGTGTCATTGGATGAACATTTACGTCATATTGGGCATTCCAAGGCTTATTCTAATCACTTTTCGTTCTTAACCAATGATGTTCATCCAATAAGTGCGTTGCTATCATTAATTTCACATTGACGTCATTTTGTGCATCCCAAGGCTAATTCTTATCACTTTTCGTTCTTAAGGAATATAGTTAATCCAATAAGTGCGTTGGTGTCATTAATTTAACATTTACGTCATTTAGTGCATCCCAAGGCTTATTGAAATCACTTTTCGTTCTTCAGGAATGTAGTTCATCCAATAAGTGCGTTTGTGTCATTGGATGAACTATTACATCATTTTGTGCATTTGAAGGCTTTTTCTAATCACTTTACATTCTTAAGGAATGTAGTTCATCCAATAAGTCCGTTTGTGTCATTGGATGAACATTTACGTCATTTTGTGCATCCGAAGGCTTATTCTAATCACCTTTCATTCTTAAGGAATGTAGTTCATCCAATAATTATGTTTGTGTCATTGGATGAACATTTACGTCATATTGTGCATTTCAAGGCTTATTCTAATCACTTTTCATTCTTATCCAATGTTGTTCATCCAATAAGTGTGTTTGGGTCATTGGATGAACATTTACTTCATTTTTTGCATTCCAAGGCTTATTCAAATCATTTTTCGTTTTTAAGGAATGTAGTTCATCCAATAAGTGCGTTTGTGTCATTGGATGAACTATTACGTCATTTTGAGCATTCTTAGGCATAACTTTTCGTTGTTAACCAATGTTGTTCATCCAATAAGTGCGTTTGTGTCATTAATTTAACATTTACGTCATTTTGTGCACCGCAAGGCTAATTCTCATCACTTTTCGTTCTTAAGGAATATAGTTCATCCAATAAGTGCGTTTGTGTCATTGGATGAACATTTACGTCATTTTGTGCATCCCAAGGCATATTGTAATCGCTTTTCGTTCATAAGGAATATAGTTCAACCAATAAGTGCGTTTGTGTCATTGGATGAACATTTACGTCATTTTGTGCATCCCAAGGCTTATTCTAATCACTTTTCGTTCATAAGGAATGTAGTTCATCCGATAAGTGCGTTTGTGTCATTGGATGAACAAAATCAATAATAAAACAGAGCGCGGGTGCATTTTTTTTTATTTTTAAAATCAATATAAAAATGATTTACTAGATTTAATTTGAAAGGAATTAAAATAATGTTTTGCTTAAAATAGTACGCCGTGGATTAATCGATGAACGTAACAAAATAAATTCATTGTAATCTCAATAAATACTTAATTTTGGAAATTTAATAATAAACAATAAGACATTATCAAAAGATAACAATGTCATAGCATTGCCAAATGAGAATATCATAGTGCGGAATAAGTAGTACAACAATTTTCCCAAAATAAAAACAAAATACATATCCAGCTCAAATCCTATACATCATACGCATCCCACACAAATCTCTTCCGACTCTGTCGCTCGCCTCAACGTAACCTCCTCTTCCTCATCATACAGAGAGGGGTCGGTCTCCTCAGAAGTCAGATCAATACACAGTCTCGGTTGCTTCGACGGTGCCGGAATCTCATAACAATCATCGGAAATCTTGGACAGACCCAGAATCTCAGCTGCTACTGGATTCGGCTCTTCATTCTTCCCTTCTGCCTCAAACTCATGTACATCTCCTCCAATCACCGGGTTGGGAGTCACCACTCCTACGGTGGCCTCCGTCTCAACCCCTCTAGCGGGCTCCACGAAATCCTCTACTCCGTCAGTCCTGCTCGTCCTCTCCAACCACCCCGTTTAAGTCGCCCTGCTTGAGATGGGGTCAAGTACCCAAGGAGTACGCGAATATCGATCAAGGAAGTCTAACGACGTTTCCGTTGTCCGGGTACCCATGGGTGGCCTGGGTTTGGAGGGCATCTTAGGGCAAAGCCCAATTTCCACAATATAATAGCAAGGGTCACCGACCAAAATTACCAAATAATCACATAGCATACATCTCACATCAACAATTATATCCATGGTACAACATATGACGATGAGGAAAATAATAATGCTCATTTGAAATTTAATGACCTTTTCAAAAACAGCAGCCAATTATTATGAAATATGTGGTAAGTACAAACAACACCTCAGCAAATCACAATCATTAAATCAGAAATTCAGATTCTATACAGTACTCACACACATCAATTTCCAACCATTCATCATATAATTCAATCGTGACCCACCGGTCAATCCCTTAATGCAATATGTATATGCTCATGTATACAATTTTCTTGGAATCACCAAGGTGCAGTCGCTCAACAGACCAGCACAATATGTTTGACTTTAACAGCCCTCAAGACCAAGGTGCAATCGCTCAACAGATTAGCACCTAGTGCAGTCGCTCAACAGACCAGCACTCGTGCAGTCGCTCAACAAACCAGCACGTTTGACATATACCAAGGTACAATCGCTCAACAGATCAGTACCTAGTGCAGTCGCTCAATTGACCAGCACTCGTGCAATCGCTCAACAGATCAGCACGTGGTTGCGCATTACTCTATGGCCCATCGCGGGTACCACTGTCTATGCAATGCATGAATATGCAGTGTTTCATTTCTCTAGAAACAGTATGCAAAGTCATAAAATTCATGCCTTTCCATCATATTTAAAAATATCTCAGCACAATCAAGATTATCATAATCACAAGCATGACTAAGCAGCCAAGTAATCATTAACACTTTGCAATGGTTTCCCAAACTTTTAAAATTCATAACACAGTGTTTAAAACTGGGATTTCTGGAATTTACAAATCTGTATTGGAATACAGCTTCTCTGTATTCGAATACAGAAGCCAAAAACAGTGTAGAATTACACTCTGTATTCGAATACAGCCCTCTCGTATTCGAATACAGAGGCAGTCTCAGTTCACAAAACAACATCTTTCACTATATCAGTAAAGTCTTAAAAACTTCATCACCACCACTTCAAAATATCACCAAAAGTTCCATTTTAATTCACCAAAACATTCCCAATATTCCCCAAACACTCAGGGTTTAAAAAACACTCTTGAAAACTTGGAATTTCTGAAAACTCGAATCTGTATTCGAATATAGACCCCCTGTATTCGAATAGAGAAGCATGAAACTGCAATTTTAACATTCTGTATTCGAATACAGCATGCCTGTAGTCGAATGCAGAAGACCAAACCTTGAAAAATTCAGCATTTTCTCCCAGGTCATTAAAGGTTTTCAACACATCATCCTCTCCTCTTCAAAAATATTTCAAGAACTCCATTTAAAATCACTTTAACCATTCTCAAGGTTTCCCAACACTTTAAAATTCACAAGGTAGAGTTTAAAACTTGATTTTCTAGAAAATACGAATCTGTATTCGAATACAGCTTCCTTGTATTCGAATACATAAGCTAAAAACTAAGCTTCTGGATAAAACACGAATCTGTATTCGAATACAGATCCATTGTATTCGAATACAGAAGCTGAAACTAGTGAAAATCTGCATTCTGTATTCGAATACAGCATGCCTGTAGTCGAATACAGATGCGAATACAGTGTCAAAATCCCACTTCTGTATTCGAATACGACATGGTCGTAGTCGAATACAGATGGTGAGTCAGAAGCAAAAATCCTTCCTCTGTATTCGAATACAGGGGCTCGTATTCGAATACATGTTTGAAAACATAAGTAAAACAGAAACTTGGCAGGTTGTATTCGTATACACACATGTTGTATTCGAATACACCTTCGAAAACCAGTGAAATTTTTTCTGAGACTTCAACAAATTTCCAACTGTTTCTTATAAAAAGAACAACCAAACATCAAAATAGATTCAACACTATTCCAGACAATACTTTCCTCATTCAAAATCCCTTTTCTTTTTCAATCATCAATGTAACACCCCAATTTTTATAATAAACTATTTTATTAATGAAATAAGATTTTAAATAATTAATTTGATATTAATATTATTTTAGAATATATGTTGATAGATTTTGTGATTGATTTCCGTTATATGGATGTTTTCTATGACGTGTTAGTTTGATATATATTATATTATATTAAATGAGTGATATAAATAATAAATATTTTATTTTATTATTTTATATGTTTTTCTAAAAGTAATTGTATTTTAGTGTAATATTTTCAAGAATAAGATTTCATGCGATTTTATATTTCAATTATTTAGAACTATTTTCTATTTTTAGTTATTTATTTTATATATAATTATCTCGGAATAGTAGTGATATCGTGTTTGATTTACTTTATTTTTATATACTTGTTATAACGTTGTGATTTTATATATATTTATTATGATTTAGTAATTAATATAAAATGTAGATGTTATATTTATTTATTTTATAATTTCGACTATTCACTAATGATGGTAATATTTTAATTTGAGTATTTGGAAAAATAAGTATTATTATAGTGCTTATTTGGAATATGATAATTTTCGTTATTAATGTATTTTAAAAAATTAATTATTTTATAAAATATTAGTTTTAGAATAAAAGAAGAAGAAGAAAAGAAAGGAACAGATAAGAAAAGAACAAGAAGAAACGAAAGGAACGAGCGACGCAGACAAAAAAAACGCACATCCTCTTTCTCTCAAATTCATCCCAGCAACTCCTTGCCATTTGAACCGATCTCAACTTCTATCCCACACAAAATCGGCCACTGAATCCATTTTTGGCATCAATTTTATCAATCGTGGCTCCGTTTCATCAGAAACAGCTGCGCTATTTTTCTTGGGCGAGCTGTTTTTGACCGATTCCGATCACCACGTTTGTCGTATAAAAAAACTGACATCGTTTTTGGATTCCACTCGTCGAAACCTTCAAGAAGCACTACTCATTTGCATTTTTCGGTGAAGTTGATGTCGGACCCTTCCGGCGCTCTGACGAGTCGTGAGACTTTTCTGCTGGTTTTTTTTCTCATCGTTTTGACTCAATTTTTGCTTCAAAAATTATTATTAATTATTTAACAATAATTTTTATGCTCCACATAATTTATTAGTCACGTCTCAGCGATTTTGTGAACACGCCGTTTATTTGGATTTACTCGTTGTACGTTGTCAATCTACGGTTGCTGTTGAAAACTTCCATTGATTTATGTGATTAGAGAAAGCGTCTAAATAAGGTAAGGGGTGAGAGAGCGTTTGAATTCATGAGTATAATATATCGTGAGATGAACGGGAAAACCGTATTTCCCAACGATTCATCCGGGGCTTGCTACGTACGGCAGTAGCCCTTTGAGTGATAAATTGATTAATGTTACAATATGGAAATTGTGAGATTAAAATTTGTAATAAAAATATTTATAAAGTGTTGATTGATTTAATTTTGTTTAATGTGTGTTATTTGATATTATCGTGATATTTGATTTATTTTCATTAAATGTGTGATATTTAATATTATTGTGATATTGGATGTCGAATGAATTTTATGTATGTTTGATTAGATGAGTTTTGTGATGTGATAATAAAATATGGATGCATTGTGATGAGTTTATGTGATGATAATGATGTATGATTAATAATTGTGATGTTATAAATTTGTGATGAGGATATTGAAGTAACCCCATAATTGATGGAGTGGTGATGATTCCAATTTGTGTTTGAGATTATGGTCTTAATGGAGTATCATAGGCCAACGAGGGGAGAAAATAAATATTGAGAAAAGATTGAAATGGAGATTATTTTGTCACCATATAGGTAGGGCCTGACAAGCCTAGTGATTCTGGGGAAGTACAACTGAATGAGCCTGATCGTGGCAGTCTGCTGTGGAGCCTTAGGGCAAGATTGTTAGACCTTGGAGGTATTCACGTGGGGAATTCCTAGGTGACTTGGAGATAGCACTCCTAATGTCGGGAGCTACCATGCAACACACGTTTACCTCGACTGTCGCGTATATGTGTCTCGGATTGAGTTGAGCGGATCTATGAGGACAGGGCCAATTTGAATTGTCCGTTCCGTAGGATGGTGGCATAGTATCAAGTCTCCTAACCAAGTACTTCAAAGTTAGAATGGTACCACATTGTGAAGTAGAGTCTAAGCTCATGCATAACATTGCATCTTATTGTGATTGTTTTGTTGTGATTAATATGTACCGTGTGCGATAATAATTCCTTTTAGATGATTTGATGTTATAGTGAAATATATTGGTTTCGTTAGTGATTTTGACTTTATAATGTGATATTTCTTTTCTTGAAGAATGTTTGTATAATGATACGGTTTATTATGATTGATTGCGTGTTCTTCTTACTTATATTATACTATAAACATGATTTCAAAACTCACATCCTTCGTTGTTTGTGTTTGACTGGCTTGGCCCTGTGTTTGCGAAATCGCAGTTATTACAGGTTAATGAGTATTGAAGTTCAAATTTGGGAGAAACTTCGCTGTGATAGGTGATACCGGGAATTAAGAGTTGTAATTTATATTTCACTTTCACTTGTTTAATTAGAAGAAAAAAAACCTTTTGTATGAAAACCTTATAGTACTAGTAAGTTTTTAGAATTAAATCAAGAAATTATAGTTAAATCAAGTTCATCGAGATTGCATTGTTTTAATTAAGGAATAAAATTAAATTTTTACGTGTGTATTTAGAGGAACGTGATATCATAAATTAGTTATAAAAATTCTTATTTTCTTGAAAACATATTTTCTTTATCCGTTGCGAATTAATTTTTAAAAAATTCTAGTATAAATTATTATATATGTTGTTTTGGGGTTTAGGGTGTCACATTAGTGGTATCAGAGCAGGTCTGTCCAATCAGGCCGAGTGGGTCGAGTGTCGGTTCAGTGTTAGTCAAATGTCTATCGTGTCAGTTGTGTTGCTTTGCCTATTAATTATTTTGTCTATCATGTTTTGTTTTTTCCGTTATATTATTATGTTATGTGCTATATGTGTTTGTATCATTGTACATATTTTTGAAGTTACTAATTAACTATTTACTATGTTCTTACTCTGATTGTGTGGTGGATTCTAAGTTATTACCTAAGTGATTAAATATACTAGGAAATTCTTTGTTAAAATTTGAGTTAATTTGAATTGTTGACATGATTAAGTTAATTAACTTTTGATTGGACTTGTGTTTCTAACTTTGATTATTTGCTCTTTTGTTATTGTGGATAGTTAGAAATAAATTTTTATGTTTTTGATTGACTAGCTATATGTTTGAAATTATTAACTTAATCGAGATAATACTAATCATCGATTGATAGACCTTGTCTTTGGGGTGGTAACATGATTATTAAAGTTTTTATCTTGCTAATGAAATTAATTTAGAATGTTAGTAATAGTTTTGAAACATTAGGAAATTCATATTATTAATAATAATAATCTTTGAATATTAGAGAATGGTAAAACTTAGAATTTAAAAAAAATGACATTTTGAAGGAGTTAAAGTTGACTTATTTTGTAAAATGAAAATAACTTTTGTTTGAATTACTCTTTATTATTTTAAAGAAATTAAATTGAGTTGAATTTTTGTTGATTTATAAAATAACAATAATAATATACTATTGATTTTATTTAATGTTTAAAATAGCTGAAAATTTACACCATATTTTACTATGTGTCATTTTTAAGAAAATCAAAAAGATTTGTGTTATATTGGTTTAGAGGGGCTTGGTGTGAATATTGAATCGTGAGCATGTTGGGTTATTTGTTTGAAATGATTGATTTAATGATTCTGATATTATGAACTCATTAGAGTTTAAATTGATGTTAGAGTTCTAGATTTTAAGGACTCATTAGTAATTTATAATGGTACAAAAAAAAAAAAACTTGTGATTGTTTTCATTACTATTGTTATTGGTTTTAAGATAATGTTGTAGATGTTATTGTCAATCAAAAATCTTGTCTTGAAAAATATTTATAAATTTTTTTTTAGTTTTTATATGGGCACAAAACTTGATTCTATCAAAAGTCAAAATCACTTGAAAATGTTGATGATAGTGGATTTTAAAAGTGAGAATTATAATTTTAAATTACTTAAAACTGTTGATGGTTGTATCTAGATGATTAAAGTTTTGACATTGTTTTTGAAATTAAATCAAGACGTTCGTCATGATTTTGAAATAGTAGAAAATTCATATTATTAGCAATAATAATTCTTGAATATTCAAGGTTGGTTGAATTTTTTTAGTTAGACTTTAAAAAAAAAAATTTGTAAACGAGTTAACGTTGATTTTTTTTAATGGAAAATATATAATATATAATATTTAATGTTTTAATTGTTGTTGATTTATTTGAAAGAATTAAATTGTATCGGAGTTGTCTTGGTTCATAAAATTGAAAGAAAAAAAAATATCACGATGATTTTATTTAAGATTTAGAGTAATAAAGGATCTACTCCAAGTTTTACTATGTGTTATTTTTAAGAAAATTAAAAAGACTTGTTATAGTAATAGTGTTGAGAAAATAAGTAAATAAATTAGAACTATTTTCGAAGTGTTAATTAATTGAAAATTTTCCTGTTTATCTATATATAGTTTAAATTTTGTTTCAAAATATAAGTTGAAGATAATAATTTTTATAGTGATTAATTATTTAGAAATGTGTTTTTGTTGATTAAAGTACAAGTGAAATTTTAGAAATCTTATAGATTTTAAAAACACATGTGATTTATTTTATTTTTATTGTATTTAGAAACATGATTTACCTTAGTTGTTTTTATTTAGACGTGATTTATTGAAAAGTAATTTAAGGAAAAACTTTGAATTCTCAATGATATTTTTGTGTGCTAAATGATTAATGATATATATTTTTAATAATTTAAGTCTAGAAATCAATTTTAGAATGATGTGTAACCTTTAAAGTGACTTATGCACTACCTGATTCGATTTGGTTAGGTAACATATTGTATCTTCTAGTAAATAATTATTTATCTTATTTGCAATTTGGAAAATCTCTGTTTTAGTTTGTTGTAACGTTTAAGTGATGATTAATTCAAAAGGAAAATTAATCATGGTCAATTTGGAGCAATTAGACTTCTATGAGAACATGTTACATGTTTAGAATCATTGTTTGAGTTATGAGATGAATGTAAAATCTCAGTGCTAATTTTTGGATTAGTTATGTGAATGTGTATATGATTATGTAAATGTTAAATTGTTTGTGCTTCAAGTGTTCTAATTGTTGAGAATTAGTGTATAGAGTTAGAGTAATCGAGAACATATAAAAGTGAAATAGTTTTATATTTTTTTTAATTGGATTATTGATTATATATTGATGTAAGTGTCGTTATTACTAAATAAATTCTTGTGAATGTGTAATTAAGTGATTTTTTAACTTGAAGTAAGGAGTAGGAGTTGTGGCGCCGCCTTCGCACTCCTGAACCATGTTAAAAGTACTTTTTATTACCCATGTTTGAATTTGAATGACTATAGTTATAATTGCTTTAACTAATTGACTCCATGAGTAGGAGGGACTAGCTACCCCGATGACTCATCGTCGATGAAAAAGGCAATGATAACTCATTATTTTGTTAGAAGTGCATTTTAATTTTATTCTTTAAATAGTTGAAAAACATGTTCATCGTTTATGCCAATTGAATGAATTAAATTATGAAATGTATATTATTGTGAAATAGTATCTCTATCATTGATTTTTTTTCCTTCTCCTTGATTATATATAAAGTATGTTTTTATAGAGCGATTGATTGTAAATCGATTATAATGTTATTAAGTTGTTAGATGTGTTTAATATTTTAAAAATTGCTTTCGTTGTGAGACTTAAGTTAAATCTGTTCAATGTTGGGTGATAGGATCTAAACTTTATTTTACGGAGTAAAATTAGTAATATTTTGTTTCAAAAAAAAAATAGTTGAAATTGACAATGTATTTGGAATGTGTTTCATTTAACCCAACAAAATGAACTAAGTTATTATTAAATAACTCTATATGTTATGTTTTATATGTAAATTATAGAGAGTAACTCTATGGTATTTCCTTCCATAATTAAGTGATAAATGTGATATGTGTTTATTTGATTTACTGTGTCATGTTAGCCTATCATGCTAACTTAATTGATTTTTGACACATTGTGCTTAACTGAATGGTGAATGCCCTATATATGTTTATTATATCTTTGAGATACTAAGTTTGAATATTGATGATATTTAGTTAGATATTAGTTTGCTTATTGTTCACTATAAATTTTGAGGACGAAATTTCTTTAACGAGGGGAGAATTGTAACACCCCAATTTTTATAATAAACTATTTTATTAATGAAATAAGATTTTAAATAATTAATTTGATATTAATATTATTTTAGAATATATGTTGATAGATTTTGTGATCAATTTCCGTTATATGGATGTTTTCTTTGACGTGTTAGTTTGATATATATTATATTATATTAAATGAGTGATATAAATAATAAATATTTTATTTTATTATTTTATATGTTTTTCTAAAAGTAATTGTATTTTAGTGTAATATTTTAAAGAATAAGATTTCATGTGATTTTACGTGTATATACGCGTACTCAACTAATGTTATTACTATTTTTATTTTTGTGCGTTTGACTGATGTTAAGTATCCACGTAGTTATATTTCAATTATTTAGAACTATTTTCTATTTTTAGTTATTTATTTTATAAATAATTATCTTGGGATAGTAGTGATATTATGTTTGATTTACTTTATTTTTATATACTTGTTATGACATTGTGATTTTATATATATTTATTATGATTTAGTAATTAATATAAAATGTAGATGTTATATTTATTTATTTTATAATTTCGACTATTCACTAATGATGGTAATATTTTAATTTGAGTATTTGGAAAAATAAGTATTATTATAGTGCTTATTTGGAATATGATAATTTTGGTTATTAATGTATTTTAAAAGATTAATTATTTTATAAAATATTAGTTTTAGAATAAAAGAAGAAGAAGAAGAAGAAGAAAAGAAAGGAACAGATAAGAAAACAAGAAGAAGAAACGAAAGGAACCAGCGACGCAAACAAAAAAACGAACATCCTTTTCCTCTCAAATTCATCCCACCAACTCCTTGCCATTTGAACCGATCCCAACTTCTATCCCACACAAAATCGGCCACTGAATCCATTTTTGACATCAATTTTATCAATCCTGGCTCCGTTTCATCATAAATAGTTGCGCTATTTTTCTTGGGCGAGCTGTTTTTGGCCGATACCGATCACCACATTTGTCGTATCAAAAAACTGACATCGTTTTTGGATTCCTCTCATCGAAACCTTCAAGAAGCACTACTCATTTGCATTTTTCGGTAAAGTTGATGTCGGACCCTTCCGGTGCTTTGACGAGTCGGTGAGACTTTTCTGCAGTTTTTTTCTCGTCGTTTTGACTCTATTTTTGCTCCAAAAATTATTATTAATTATTTAACATTGATTTTTGCTCCAAAATTTATTATTAATTATTATTAATTTATCATTGATTTTTGCTCCAAAATTTATTAACATTGATTTTTTATTTTTGGAAAAATTATTATTAATTATTTAACATTGATTTTGGCTCCAAAATTTATGAGTCACGTCTCAGAGATTTTGTGAACTCGCCGTTTATTTGGATTCACTCGCTGTACGTTGTCAATCTACGGTTGCTGTTGAAAACTTCCATTGATTTATGTGATTAGAGAAAGCGTCTAAGTAAGGTAAGGGGTGGGAGAGCGTTTGAATTTATGAGTATAACATATTGTGAGATGATCGGGAAAACCGTATTTCTCAATTATTCATCCGGGGCTTGCTACGTACGACAGTAGCCATTTGAGTGATAAATTGATTAATGTGAAAATATGGAAATTGTGAGATTAAAATTTGGAATAAAAATATTTATAAAGTGTTGATTGATTTAATTTTTTAAAATGTGTATTATTTGATATTATCGTGATATTTGATTTATTTTCGTTAAATGCGTGATATTTAATATTATTGTGATATTGGATGTCGAATGAATTTTATGTATGTTTGATTAGATGAGTTTTGTGATGTGATAATAAAATATGGATGCATTGTGATGAGTTTATGTGATGATAATGATGTATGATTAATAATTGTGATGTTATAAATTTGTGATGAGGATATTGAAGTAACCCCATAATTGATGGAGTGGTGATGATTCCAATTTGTGTTTGAGATTATGGTCTTAATGGAGTATCATAGGCCAACGAGGGGAGAAAATAAATATTGAGAAAAGATTGAAATGGAGATTATTTTGTCACCATATAGGTAGGGC
>JBBPBO010001984.1:42199249-42246772 GCA_037974295.1 Cicer cuneatum | reverse complement strand
ATTACCCATGTTTGAATTTGAATGACTATAGTTATAATTGCTTTAACTAATTGACTCCATGAGTAGGAGGGACTAGCTACCCCGATGACTCATCGTCGATGAAAAAGGCAATGATAACTCATTATTTTGTTAGAAGTGCATTTTAATTTTATTCTTTAAATAGTTGAAAAACATGTTCATCGTTTATGCCAATTGAATGAATTAAATTATGAAATGTATATTATTGTGAAATAGTATCTCTATCATTGATTTTTTTTCCTTCTCCTTGATTATATATAAAGTATGTTTTTATAGAGCGATTGATTGTAAATCGATTATAATGTTATTAAGTTGTTAGATGTGTTTAATATTTTAAAAATTGCTTTCGTTGTGAGACTTAAGTTAAATCTGTTCAATGTTGGGTGATAGGATCTAAACTTTATTTTACGGAGTAAAATTAGTAATATTTTGTTTCAAAAAAAAAATAGTTGAAATTGACAATGTATTTGGAATGTGTTTCATTTAACCCAACAAAATGAACTAAGTTATTATTAAATAACTCTATATGTTATGTTTTATATGTAAATTATAGAGAGTAACTCTATGGTATTTCCTTCCATAATTAAGTGATAAATGTGATATGTGTTTATTTGATTTACTGTGTCATGTTAGCCTATCATGCTAACTTAATTGATTTTTGACACATTGTGCTTAACTGAATGGTGAATGCCCTATATATGTTTATTATATCTTTGAGATACTAAGTTTGAATATTGATGATATTTAGTTAGATATTAGTTTGCTTATTGTTCACTATAAATTTTGAGGACGAAATTTCTTTAACGAGGGGAGAATTGTAACACCCCAATTTTTATAATAAACTATTTTATTAATGAAATAAGATTTTAAATAATTAATTTGATATTAATATTATTTTAGAATATATGTTGATAGATTTTGTGATTAATTTCCGATATATGGATGTTTTCTATGACGTGTTAGTTTGATATATATTATATTATATTAAATGAGTGATATAAATAATAAATATTTTATTTTATTATTTTATATGTTTTTCTAAAAGTAATTGTATTTTAGTGTAATATTTTCAAGAATAAGATTTCATGCGATTTTATATTTCAATTATTTAGAACTATTTTCTATTTTTAGTTATTTATTTTATAAATAATTATCTTGGAATAGTAGTGATATCGTGTTTGATTTACTTTATTTTTATATACTTGTTATAACGTTGTGATTTTATATATATTTATTATGATTTAGTAATTAATATAAAATGTAGATGTTATATTTATTTATTTTATAATTTCGACTATTCACTAATGATGGTAATATTTTAATTTGAGTATTTGGAAAAATAAGTATTATTATAGTGCTTATTTGGAATATGATAATTTTCGTTATTAATGTATTTTAAAAAATTAATTATTTTAAAAAATATTAGTTTTAGAATAAAAGAAGAAGAAGAAAAGAAAGGAACAGATAAGAAAAGAACAAGAAGAAACGAAAGGAACGAGCGACGCAGACAAAAAAAACGCACATCCTCTTTCTCTCAAATTCATCCCAGCAACTCCTTGCCATTTGAACCGATCTCAACTTCTATCCCACACAAAATCGGCCATTGAATCCATTTTTGGCATCAATTTTATCAATCGTGGCTCCGTTTCATCAGAAACAGCTGCGCTATTTTTCTTGGGCGAGCTGTTTTTGACCGATTCCGATCACCACGTTTGTCGTATAAAAAAACTGACATCGTTTTTGGATTCCACTCGTCGAAACCTTCAAGAAGCACTACTCATTTGCATTTTTCGGTGAAGTTGATGTCGGACCCTTCCGGCGCTCTGACGAGTCGGTGAGACTTTTCTGCAGTTTTTTTTCTCGTCGTTTTGACTCTATTTTTGCTTCAAAAATTATTATTAATTATTTAACATTAATTTTTATGCTTCACATAATTTATCAGTCACGTCTCAGTGATTTTGTGAACTCGCCGTTTATTTGGATTTACTCGCTATACGTTGTCAATCTACGGTTGCTGTTGAAAACTTCCATTGATTTATGTGATAAGAGAAAGGGTCTAAATAAGGTAAGGGGTGAGAGAGCATTTGAATTCATGAGTATAATATATGGTGAGATGAACCGGAAAACCGTTTTTCCCAACGATTCATCCGGGGCTTGCTACGTACGGCAGTAGCCCTTTGAGTGATAAATTGATTAATGTGACAATATGGAAATTGTGAGATTAAAATTTGGAATAAAAATTTTTATAAAGTGTTAATTGATTTAATTTTGTTAAATGTGTGTTATTTGATATTATCGTGATATTTGATTTATTGTCATTAAATGTGTGATATTTAATATTATTGTGATATTGGATGTCGAATGAATTTTATGTATGTTTGATTAGATGAGTTTTGTGATGTGATAATAAAATATGGATGCATTGTGATGAGTTTATGTGATGATAATGATGTATGATTAATAATTGTGATGTTATAAATTTGTGATGAGGATATTGAAGTAACCCCATAATTGATGGAGTGGTGATGATTCCAATTTGTGTTTGAGATTATGGTCTTAATGGAGTATCATAGGCCAACGAGGGGAGAAAATAAATATTGAGAAAAGATTGAAATGGAGATTATTTTGTCACCATATAGGTAGGGCCTGACAAGCCTAGTGATTCCGGGAAAGTACAATTGAATGAGCCTGATCGTGGCAGTCTGCTGTTGAGCCTTAGGGCAAGATTGTTAGACCTTGGAGGTATTCGCGTGGGGAATTCCTAGGTGACTTGGAGATAGCACTCCTAATGTCGGGAACTACCATGCAACACACGTTTATCTCGACTGTCGCGTATATGTGTCTCAGGTTGAGTTGAGCGGATCTATGAGGACAGGGCCAATTTGAATTGTCCTTCCACCGGGATGGTGGCATAGTATCAAGTCTCCTAACCAAGTACTTCAGAGTTAGAATGGTACCACATTGTGAAGTAGAGTCTAAGCTCATGCATAACATTGCATCTTATTGTGATTGTTTTGTTGTTATTAATATGTACCATGTGCGATAATAATTCCTTTTAGATGATCTGATGTTATAGTGAAATATATTAGTTTCGTTAGTGATTTTGACTTATAATGTGATATTTCTTTTCTTGAAGAATGTTTGTATAACGATACGGTTTATTATGATTGATTGCGTGTTCTTCTTACTTATATTATACTATAAACATGATTTCATCTTACTTATATTATACTATAAACATGATTTCAAAACTCACCTCCTTCGTTGTTTGTGTTTGACTGGCTTGGCCCTGCGTTTGCGAAATCGCAGTTATTACAGGTTAATGAGTATTGAAGTTCAAATTTGGGAGAAACTTCGCTGTGATAGGTGATATCGGGAATTAAGAGTTGTAATTTATATTTCACTTTCACTTGTTTAATTAGAAGAAAAAAAACCTTTTGTATGAAAACCTTATAGTACTAGTAAGTTTTTGGAATTAAATCAAGAAATTATAGTTAAATCGAGTTCATCGAGATTGCATTGTTTTAATTAAGGAATAAAGTTAAATTTTTACGTGTGTATTTAGTAGAACGTGATATCATAAATTAGTTATAAAAATTCTTATTTTCTTGAAAACATATTTTCTTTATCCGTTGCGAATTAATTTTTAAAAAATTATAGTATAAATTATTATATATGTTGTTTTGGGGTTTAGGGTGTCACAATCAACATCACCAGAATCACTCAAAACAGAAACAGAATCAGAATCCTCAACACCAAATCATCCAGAAACAGAAACAGAATGATTAATCATCAGAATCATCCAGATTTTCAAACCATCAGAACATCATGCAAGCATTTCAGCTTTCTCAATATCAGAATAAAATGCAAGCATTTCAGCTTTCTCAAACATTAGAACAACATGCAAGCATTTCAGCTTTCTCAAACATCAGAATAACATGAAATCATTTCAGCTTTCTCAAAACATGAAAATAACATGCAGACATCACAGAGCAGCAAAACACCAACATAATGTATTTTTGCATTTTAAAACCATTTTCAATACAGTTTTAGGACATGCATTTTAATCATATTTAAAATAACATGCAAATTTTTTTTCCACTTTCCCATATAAACAACACAACTTTAGTGCATTCAGCCCAAACAGCAATCATCACAGAACTTTTAAAACATCCAAAAAATGCATTTTTCATTTCTTTCAAGCAATAGGCAAACTAGTTTCTTTTTGTTCAAAACAGAAATGAAAACACCAGTAATGCCATGATAGTTATGCACTTACAGCCCTAATGCAACTAGAAAGTGGAAGGTGCCCTTACCCTTGTTGCGTGTTCTGCTACTTCTCTCGTTTCTGCTGTCGTTCCCGTTTTCGCGCCAAAAACAGGTGAAACTGCAGCCTGCGTTTGCTGCTACGAAACTGGGTTCTTTAGCTCCGTAATGGTGTGGGGAATAACTTTTGTACTAGGGTTTTGGTGTTTCGGTGCTTGGATGTCCAAGTAATGGCACTTTGAAGAGTTCCCTTTTTTTTTCTTTTGAAATCGTGAAACAGCTTTCAGAAAACAGGAAGCAGAATGGGAGGAAAGGGTACTGTTACATGCAGAATGTTGAGGTATGGAGTTCTGATTTTTCTCTGCCTCCTCACGTGTATTTATAGAGTTACTTAGGTGCCACCTCATCAAAAATAATGTTAAAATAATGCTGGATCCTCTAGCACTTAATTGTTTTGCAATTAGCCACTAATCCCTTAATTAACTGTCCGTTAATTTAATTACGAGTAATTAAATTAATTAATTCTTAATCCAATAATTTTAATTCATCCTCCAAAATAAATATTTATATATATATATATATATATATTTACTCAAAACATACATATATTAAATATTTTACAAATATCCCCAAATACACTTAAAATTAATTCCATAATTTTAATTAAAAATTAAGGGTCTTACATTACTAACCCCCTTAAATTAGTTTCGTCCTCGAAACTACATATCAGTAAACAACTGAGGATATTGTTCCCTCATCTTACTCTCAAATTCCCAAGTCGCGTCTCCACTACTCGGATTCCAAATCACTTTGACTAGTGGGACTTCCTTGTTTCTCAACTGTTTAATCTTCCTGTCTTCAATCCTTACAGGGAATACTTCATATGACAGGATGTCCTTCAGTTGAATTGTATCTGGTTCGATTACGTGTGACGGGTCTGCAATGTATTTCCTTAACTGTGACACATGAAATACGTCATGAATATTGGACAGTATTGGAGGTAAAGCAATCCGATAGGCCAATGGTCCAATACGTGCAGTAATCTGGTATGGTCCAATAAATTTCGGAGTCAACTTTCTTGACTTAATAGCTCTGCCAACACCAGTTGTAGGCGTGACCCTTAGAAATACATGATCACCCTGCTCGAATTCCAAAGGTCTGCGACGCTTGTCCGCATAACTTTTCTGACGATCTTGTGAAATCTTCATTTTCTCTTGTATCCTCTTGATTTTCTCTGTAGGTTGCTCCACCATCTCAGGTCCAACAATCATGCTCTCTCCGTCCTTATACCGGCATAGAGGCGTTTGACACTTGCGTCCATACAAAGCCTCATAGGGTGCCATTCCAATACTTGCGTGAAAACTGTTGTTGTAAGTGAACTCAATCAATGGCCACACCTCATCCCAGTTTCCTCTGTCATCCAACACACATGCTCTCAATAGATCTTCCAATGACTGGTTTGTTCTCTCAGTCTGTCCATCTGTTTGTGGATGGTAGGCGGAACTCAATTTCAGTTTCGTCCCCAAAGCTTCATGCAACGCTCCCCAAAAATGAGATGTGAACTTTGGATAACGGTCTGATACTATACTTGATGGAACGCCGTGTAACCTCACAATCTCAGCGATGTAGATTTCCATCAGCTTATCTACTTTGTAAGTGGTCCTTACAAGCAAGAAATGTGCGGACTTTGTCAAACGATCCACTATTACCCAAATTGAATCATTCTTTTTCCTTGTCTTGGGCAGTCCTATTATGAAATCCATGGAAATGCTGTCCGACTTCCATTCCGATATGTCCAAAGGTTGCAGCATTCCAGCAGGTCGTTGATGTTCCACTTTCGCTTTCTGACACGTCAAACAAGCCGATACATACTCCGCTACGTCCCCCTTCATTCCTGGCCACCAATAATTCTGTCTTAAGTCCTGGTACATCTTGGTCGCTCCTGGATAAATACTCAACTTACTCTTATGAGCTTCTTCCAAAATCATTCTTCTCATCTCTACAACTTCCGGTACACAAATTCTTCCATTACATATCAGAATATTATATGTTCCGACGCTGAACTCAGTTGTCTGTCCTTGAGCTATCAGATTCCTCTTTTGTTGGATCAATGCGTCATCTTGCAAGTTTGCAATCTCCTCAAGTAATCCACTCGAAATTGTTATCATTCCACACTTTAACATTCCTGGTGCAAACTTTACGTCCAAATGTAGGTCTCTAAATGCTTCCCACAACTCCTGTTGTTTGGCCATTATCATTGAAGATACTGACACGCTCTTCCAACTCAATGCGTCAGCCACCACATTGGCCTTTCCAGGGTGGTACTGCAATGAAAAGTCAAAATCCTTGAGAGTCTCCATCCATCTTCTCTAACGCATGTTCAATTCCTTCTGATCGAACAGATACTTCAAGCTTTTATGATCACTGAACACCGTGAATGTGCATCCATATAAGTAGTGTCTCCAAACCTTTAGCGCAAACACTACAGCAGCAAGCTCTAAATTGTGAGTAGGGTAGTTTCGTTCGGGGGTCTTCAATTGCCTTGAGGCGTAGGCTACAGCTTTCTTGTGTTGCATTAAAACACGTCCCAACCCTTGGTGAGATGCATCACAGTAAACTTCATATGGTTCCACTGGTTGTGGCAAAACCAATACAGGTGAGGTTGTCAACTTTTCCTTCAACAACTGAAAACTTTCCTCGCACTTCTCCGTCCATGCAAACGGCTGATTCTTCCTGGTGAGTTGTGTCAAAGGAGCTACAATCTTCGCAAATCCTTCAATAAATCTTCTGTAGTATCCTGCTAGTCCGACAAAACTTCATATATCTGTGATAGTCTGGGGCTGTTTCCAGGCAAGAATTGTCTCAATCTTTGCCGGATCGACAGCGATTCCTTCTTTTGTTATCACATGTCCCAAGAAGTTCATTTTCTTTAGCCAAAACTCGCACTTCGACAAATTGGCATACAGTTGCTTCTCGCGTAAGACTTCAAGAACTTGGCGTAAGTGCTCTTCATGTTCTTCTTCATCCTTTGAATAAATCAAAATATCGTTGATGAATACCACCACGAACTTATCCAGAAACGGGCTGAACATCCTATTCATATAGTCCATGAAAATTGCTGGTGCATTCGTAACTCCAAAAGGCATAACGAGATATTCATAGTGTCTGTAACGAGTCCTAAAAGTAGTCTTTTGAATATCTCCTTCTCTTACTCGAATCTGATGGTATCCCGATTTCAAATCAATCTTTAAAAACACCGCTGCTCCCCTCAATTGGTCCATCAAATCATCGATGCGTGGTAAAGGATAACATTTTTTGATAGTCACCTTGTTAAGTTGCCGATAATCCACACATAAACGTGAACTTCCATCCTTCTTCTTAACCAACAACACCGGAGCTCCCCAGGGCGACACACTTGGTCTGATAAATCCTTTCTCCAATAATCCTTCAATTTGACCCTTAAGCTCGCTTAATTCGAATGGCGACATCCGGTACGGCGCAATTGAAATAGGTCCAGTTCCTGGGTGTAAGTCAATGAAGAACTCCACCTCTCTTACCGGGGGTAATCCTGGAATTTCCATTGGAAATACGTCCGGATACTCTTTGACTAACATCACATCCATCTAGGTCTCCACGTTAGCCAATGATAAAAATTCATGAGTTCCTTCTCTCAGTGATACTCTGAGTTGGTTAGCAGCCAAATACCGAACGACTCCAGGTTTAGGGAAACGAACCAATTTTCGAGCGCAATCCAAAACTACATAATTATATGTCATCCAATCCATGCCGAGAATGATCTCGAGTGATTGTAGGGGTAGACAGATTAAATTGACCAAGAAATCCCTATTCTGAATCGTTACAGTACAGTGTAAACATGCAGAGTTTACAGTCAAGGTCTTAGCAGGTGTAGAAACAACCAAATCAAAAGGCAAAGCAAACACAGACAACTTCGAACGATGCACACAATCCATAGCAATGAAAGAATGGGTTGCCGCCGAATCAAAAAGTGCAGTTAGTGTGTTACCTGCAATCTCACAATCTTGCTGGATTAAATTTTGGGCTTGTCTTCCAGCTTCAGCACCCATGTGATAAACGCGACCTCTAGCAGTAGGATGAGTAGCCCTAGTTGCGTTCACAGTTGGCTCCACCTTCGGAACCCGGCAATCCCTCGCCACATGTCCTGGCTTGTGGCAGTTGAAGCACATCGAATCCCTCGCAGTACAAGTAGTTGCAATATGTCCTTCCTTCCCACATCGATTACACCGGACTCCTTGTCCCAATTGCCGTCCAAAATTCTGGTTTCTCGGCTGATTCTGGCCTCTCTTGTTGTTTGGTGGCCGATTATACGGCTTGGCGACTTGTTTCCCTTTATTGTTCTGATTATGTATCCGACTAGGCCCTCTAGAGTCAAAGTTCCGTCATTTGTTGGCCCTCCTGTTCTTCATCTCTTCAACCTCTCTACACTTTTCCAATAGCACTTGGAAACGTTGAATTCCCAAGGGTAGGACTGAATCTTGGATCTCATACTTCAGTCCATTCTGAAAGCGATGACACATAAACTGTTCATCAAGTTCTTCCCGGAAGAATCTAAATGTCTGGACAGCGATTCAAACTTAGCTGCGTATTCTCCTTTTGTCATATTCCCCTGGTGCAATTTCAGAAAATCGTCACCCAACTTGGTCCTAGTGCTCATCGGGAAGTACTTGTCCAGAAACTTCTTTTTGAACGACTCCCAGTTTACTTCCTCTTGAGCTGACCCCATAAGTAATCTTGTACTTCTCCACCAATACTCTGCATCCCCTATCAGTAGGTACGTGGCATAATTGACTTTCACCGCTGCCCGACAATTAATCATCTCGAAGATTTTATCCATTTCTTGGATCCACTGGTCCGCTCTTTCTGGACCCTCATCACCCTTGAACTTGGGAGGATTATGGCGACGAAAATCCTCTAGTCCTCTAGATTCAGCAGCGCGACTCTCTCTCTCTCTTCTCCAGATCGCGTTGAGTCTTGGCAGTCGTTTGTGCAGCAACAGACGCAACCATGTTGTTCATTGCTTCAGCCATCCTATCTTCCCGGCTGACATTTGTTCTTGCAGTGTCGTCTCTTCGTGGAGGCATGGTTTCCTACAAAACCATCATCACTTCAGTCACACCACAACTTACACAAGACTTGACACTTTAACTACTTGCCCCTATGCATGATCAGCTAATAACTCAAGACAAATACTTAAATCAGAGTTTTAACCCAAAACTTTAACCAAATGCTCTGATACCACAATTGTAACACCCCGAGTTTAAAACACAACGCGGGTGCATTTTTTTATTTTATTTTATTTTTAAAATCAATAATAAAAATGATTTTCCAGATTTAATTCGAAAGGAATTAAAATAAAGTTTTTCGTAAAATAGTACGCCGTGGATTAATCGATGAACGTAACAAAATAAATTCATCGTAGTCTCAATAAATACTTAATTTTGGAAATTTAATAATAAACAATAAGACATTTTCAAAAGATAACAATGTCATAGCATTCCCAAAAGACAATATCAGAGTGCGGAATAAGTAGTACAACAATTTTCCCAAAATAAAAACAAAATACATTTCCAGCTCAAATCCTATACATCAAGTCTAACTGATCATGCGCTAAAGCTGCAGTAGCACATATTTCCTCCGCATCCCACACAAGTCTCCTCCGACTCTGCCGCTCGCCTCGACGTAACCTCCTCCTCCTCCTCCTCATCATACAGAGAGGGGTCGGTCTCCTCAGAAGTAAGATCAATACACAGTCTCAGTCGCTTCGGCGGTGCCGGAATCTCATAACAATCATCGAAAATTCTGGACGGACCCTAAATCTCAGCTGCTACTGGCGTCGGCTCTTCATTCTTCCTTTTTGCCTCAGACTCATGTACATCTCCTCCAATCACCGGGTTGGGAGTCACCACTCCTACAGTGGCCTCCGTCTCAACCCCTCTAGCGGGCTCCTCCACATGAACAAAAATTCCATGCGCCTCCAATACCAAACGGGAACGCACAGGAAAATCTATACTCGTATAAGTACGCTCCACGAAATCCTCTACTCTGTCGGTCCTGCTCGTCCTCTCCAACCACCCCATGTAAGTCGCCCTGCTTGAGATGGGGTCAAATACCCAAGCAGTACGCAAATATCGATCAAGGAAGTCTAACGACGTTTCCGTTGTCCGGGTACCCACGGGTGGCATGGGTTTAGGGGGAATATGAGAGCAAAGCCCAATTTCCACAATATAATAGCAAGAGTCACCGACCGAAATTAACAAATAGTCACATAGCATACATCTCACAGCAACAATTAAATCCATGGTACAACATATGACGATGAGGAAAATAATAATGCTCATTTGAAATTTAATGACATATATGCCTTTTCAAAAACAGCAGCCAATTATTATGAAATATGTGGTAAGTACAAACAACACCTCAGCAAATCACAATCATTAAATCAGAAATTCAGATTCTGTACAGTACTCACACACATCAATTTCCAACCATTCATCATATAATTCAATCGTGACCCACCGGTCAATCCCTCAATGCAATATGTATATGCTCATGTATACAATTTTCTTGGAATCAGCAAGGTGCAGTCGCTCAATAGTCCAGTACAATATGTTTGACTTTAACGGCCCTCAAGACCAAGGTGCAATCGCTCAACAGATCAGCACCTAGTGCGGTCGCTCAACAGACCAGCACTCGTGCAGTCGCTCAACAGACCAGCACGTGTGACATATACCAAGGTAGAATTGCTCAACAGATAAGTACCTAGTGCAGTCGCTCAACAGACCAGCACTCGTGCAATCGCTCAACAGATCAGCAAGTGGTTGCGCATTACTCTGTGGCCCATCGCGGGTACCACTTGACTATGCCATGCATGAATATGCAGTGTTTCACTTCTCTGGAAACAGTATGCAAAGTCAGAAAATTTATGCCTTTCCATCATATTTAAAAATATCTCAGCACAATCAAGATTATCATCATCACAAACATGACTAAACAGCCAAGTAATGATTAACACTTTGCAATTGTTTCCCAAACTTTTAAAATTCATAACACAGTTTTTAAAACTGGGATTTCTGGAATTTACGAATCTGTATTCGAATACAGCTTCTCTGTATTCGAATACAGAAGCAAAAAACAGTGCAGAATTACACTCTGTATTCGAATACAGCCCTCTAGTATTCGAATACAGAGGCAGTCTCAGTGCACAAAACAACATCTTTCACTACATCAGTAAAGTCTTAAAAACTTCATCACCACCACTTCAAAATATCACCAAAAGTTCCATCTTAATTCACCACAACGTTCCCAATATTCCCCAAACACTCAGGGTTTACAAAACACTCTTGAAAACTTGGAATTTCTGAAAACTCGAATCTGTATTCGAATACAGACCCCTTGTATTCGAATACAGAAGCATGAACTGCAATTTTAACATTATGTATTCGAATACAGCATGCCTGTAGTCGAATACAGAAGATGAAACCTTGAAAAATTCAGCATTTTCTCCCAGGTCATTAAAGGTTTTCAACACATCATCCTCTCCTCTTCAAAAATATGTCAAGAACTCCATTTAAAATCACTTTAACCCTTCTCAAGGTTTCCCAACACTTTAAAATTCACAAGGTAGAGTTTAAAACTTGATTTTCTGGAAAATACGAATATGTATTTGAATACAGCTTCCTTGTATTCGAATACAGAAGCTAAAAACTGAGCTTCTGGAAAAAACACGAATCTGTATTTGAATACAGATCCATTGTATTCGAATACAGGAGCTGAAACTAGTGAAAATCTGCATTTTGTATTCGAATACAACATGCCTATAATCGAATACAGATGCGAATACAGTGTTAAAATCCCACTTCTGTATTCGAATACGACATGGTCGTAGTCGAATACAGATGCTTCTTACCCTTTTTGCGTGTTCTGCTTCTTCTCTCGTTTCTGCTGTTGTTCCCGTTTTCGCGCAAAAAACCGGTGAAACTGCAGCCTGCGTTTGGTGCTACGAAACTAGGTACTTTAGCTTCGTAATGGTGTGGGGAATAACTTTTGTACTGGGGTTTTGGTGTTTCGGTGCTTGAATGTCCAAGTAATGACACTTTGAGGAGTTCCCTCTTTTTTTTTCTTTTGAAATCGTGAAACAACTTTCAGAAAACAGGAAGCAAAATGGGAGGAAAGGGTACTGTTACATGCAGCACTGTTACATGCAGAATAGGGAGGTATGGAGTTCTGATTTTTCTCTGCCTCCTCATGTGTATTTATAGAGTTACATAGGTGCCACCTCATCAAAAATAATGTTAAAATAATGCTGGATCCTCCAGCACTTAATTGTTTTGCAATTAGCCACTAATCCCTTAATTAATTGTCCGTTAATTTAACTACGATTTAATTACTCGTAATTAAATTAATTAATACTTAATCCAATAATTTTAATTGATCCTCCAAAAAAAATATTTATATATATATATATATTTACTCAAAACATACATATATTAAATATTTTACAAATATCCCCAAATACACATAAAATTAATTCCATAATTTTAATTAAAAATTAAGGGTCTTACACTTATCACTTTTCGTTCTTACGGAATGTAGTTCATCCAATAAGTGCGTTTGTGTCATTAATTTAACATTTACGTCATTTTGTGCATCCCAACGCTTATTCAAATCACATTTCTTTCTTAAGGAATGTAGTTCATCCAATAAGTGCATTTGTGTCATTGGATTAACTATTAAGTCATTTTGTACATTCTTAGGCATAACTTTTCGTTGTTAACCAATGTTGTTCATCCAATAAGTGCGTTTGTCTCATTAATTTAACATTTACGTCATTTTGTGCATCCCAAGGCTAATTCTCATCACTTTTCGTTCATAAGGAATGTAGTTCATCCAATAAGTGCGTTTGTGTCATTGGATGAACATTTACGTCATTTTGTGCATCCCAAGACTTATTCTAATCACTTTTCGTTCATAAGGCATGTAGTTCATCCAATAAGTGCATTTGTGTCATTGGATGAACATTTACGTCATTTTGTGCATCCCAAGGCTTATTCTAATCACTTTTCATTCTTAACAAATGTTGTTCATCCAATAAGTGTGTTTGTGTTATAAATTTAACATCTACGTCATTTTTTGCATCCCAAGGCTAATTCTAATCAAATTTCGTTCTTAAGGAATGTAGTTCATCCAATAAGTGCGTTTGTGTCATTAATTTAACATTTACGTCATTTTGTACATCCAAAGGCTAATTCTAATCACTTTTCGTTCTTAAGGAATGTAGTTCATCAAATAAGTGCGTTTGTGTCATTGGATGAACATTTACATCATTTTGTGCATCCCAAGGCTTATTCTAATCACTTTATGTTCTTAAGGAATGTAGTTCATCCAATAATTGTGTTTGTGTCATTGGATGAACATTTACGTCATTTTGTGCATCCCAAGGTTGTTCTAATCATTTTTCGTGCTTAACCAATGTTGTTCATCCAATATGTGCGTTTGTGTCATTAATTTAACATTGACGTCATTTTGTGCATCCCAAGGCTAATTGTTATCACTTTTCATTCTTAAGTAATGAGTTCATCCAATAAGTGCGTTTGTGTCATTAATTTAACATTTACGTCATTTTGTGCATCCCAAGGCTTATTCAAGTCACTTTTCGTTCTTAACCAATGTTGTTCATCCAATAAGTGCGTTTGTGTCATTGGATGAACATTTACGTCATTTTGTGCATCCCAAGGCTTATTCTAATCACTTTTCACTCTTAACAAATGTTGTTCATCAAATAAGTGTGTTTGTGTTATAAATTTAACATCTACGTCATTTTTTGCATCCCAAGGCTAATTCTAATCACATTTCATTCTTAAGGAATGTAGTTCATCCAATAAATGCGTTTGTGTCATTGGATGAACATTTACGTCATTTTGTGCATCCCAAGGCTTATTCTAATCACATTATGTTCTTAAGGAATGTAGTTCATCCAATAATTGTGTTTGTGTCATTGGATGAACATTTACGTCATTTTGTGCATCCAAAGGCTTGTTCTAATCACTTTTCGTGCTTAACCAATGTTGTTCATCGAATATGTGCGTTTGTGTCATTAATTTAACATTGACGTCATTTTGTGCATCCCAAGGCTAATTTTTATCACTTTTCATTCTTAAGTAATGAGTTCATCCAATAAGTGCGTTTGTGTCATTAATTTAACATTTACGTCATTTTGTGCATCCCAAGGCTTATTCAAGTCACTTCTCGTTCTTAACCAATGTTGTTCATCCAGCAAGTGCGTTTGTGTTATAAATTTAACATCTACGTCATTTTTTGCATCCCAAGGCTAATTCTAATCACATTTTGTTCTTAAGGAATGTAGGTCATCCAATAAGTGCGTTTGTGTCATTAATTTAACGTTTACGTAATTTTGTACATCCAAAGGCTAAATGTTATCACTTTTCGTTCTTAAGGAATGTAGTTCATCAAATAAGTGCGTTTGTGTCATTGGATGAACATTTACGTCATTTTGTGCATCCCAAGGCTTATTCTAATCACTTTATGTTCTTAAGGAATGTTGTTCATCCAATAATTGTGTTTGTGTCATTGGATAAACATTTACGTCATTTTGTGCATCCGAAGGCTTATTCTAATCACTTTTCGTTCTTAACCAATGTTGTGCATCCAATTAGCGCGTTTGTGTCATTAATTTAACATTGACGTCATTTTGTGCATCCCAAGGCTAATTGTTATCACTTTTCGTTCTTAAGTAATGAGTTCACCGAATAAGTGCGTTTGTGTCATTAATTTAACATTTACATAATTTTGTGCATCCCAAGGCTTATTCCAATCACTCTTCGTTCATAAGGAATGTATTTAATCCAATAAGTGCGTTTGGGTCATTGGATGAACTATTACGTCATTTTGTGCATTCTTAGGCATAACGTTTCGTTGTTAACCAATGTTGTTCATCCAACAAGTGCGTTTGTGTCATTAATTTAACATTTACGTCATCTTGTGCATCTCAAGGATAATTCTCATCACTTTTCGTTCTTAAGGAACGTAGTTCATCCGATAAGTGTGTTTGTGTCATTGGATGAACATTTACGTCATTTTGTGCATCCCAAGGCTTATTCTAATCATTTTTCGTTCATAAGGAATGTAGTTCATCAAATAAGTGCGTTTGTGTCATTGGATGAACATTTACGTCATTTTGTGCATCCCAAGCCTTATTCTAATCACTTTTCGTTCATAAGGAATGTAGTTTATCCAATAAGTGCGTTTGTGTCATTGGATGAACATTTACGTCATTTTGTGCATCCCAAGGCTTATTCTAATCACTTTTCGTTCTTAACCAATGTTGATCATCCAATAAGTGCATTTGTGTCATTAATTTAACATTGACGTCATTTTGTGCAGCCCAAGGCTAATTCTTATCACTTTTCATTCTTAAGTACTGTAGTTGATCCAATAAGTGCGTTTGTGTCATTACTTTAACATTTACGTCATTTTGTGCTCCCATGGCAAATTCTAATCAGTTTTCGTTCTTAAGGAATGTAGTTGGGATGACGTTCTGCCATTGATTGAGTTCACCTACAACAACAGTTTCCACGCTAGCATTGGGATGGCGCCCTATGAAGCATTATACGGACGCAAGTGTCAAACGCCCTTATGCTGGTATAAGGACGGAGAAAGTATGATTGTCGGACCAGAGATGGTGGAACAGACCATAGAGAAGATCAAGAAAATACAAGAGAATATGAAGGTTTCGCAAGATCGTCAGAAGAGTTATGCGGACAAGCGTCGCAGACCTCTGGAATTCAAGCAGGGTGATCATTTATTTTTTAGGGTTACTCCTACAACTGGTGTTGGCAGAGCTATTAAGTCAAGGAAGTTGACTCCTAAATTTATTGGGCCATACCTGATTACTGCTCGAATTGGACCTTTGGCGTATCTGATTGCTTTACCTCTAACACTGTCCAACATTCATGACGTATTTCATGTGTCGCAGCTAAGAAAGTACATTGCAGACCCGACACATGTAATCGAGCCTGATACAATTCAGCTAAGGGACAACCTGTCATTTGAAGTATTTCCGGTAAGGATCGAAGACAGGAAGATTAAGCAGTTGAGAAACAAGGAAGTCCCACTAGTCAAGGTGATTTGGAATCCGACTACTGGAGACGCAATGTGGGAATTGGAAAGTAAAATGAAGGAACAATACCCTCAATTATTTATGGACATGTAGTTTCGAGGAGGAAACTAATTTAAGGAGGGTAGTATTGTAAGACCCTTAATTTTAAATATTAATCTTGGAATTAATGTCAAGGGCATTTTGGGAATGTTTGTAAAATATTTAAATATGTATATTTTGAGAAAATATATATGTACACAAATATTTATTTTGAAGTATGAATTAAAATTATTGGATGTAGAGTTAAATTAATTTAATTTCAAGTAATTAAGTTAATCAGCCCATTAAGAAAGGATTAGTGGCTAATTGCAAGACAATTAAAAGCTGGAAATCAGACAAGTGGCAAGTGAGGTGGCACCTTGAGAGCCTATAAATAGGAGTGAGAAGGATGGTGAAGTCAGAACACCATTCCTTCCTCCTCACTGCCCATATTGCATGTACCAACCCCATTTTCCCTCATTCTGTCTCTGTTCTGCCCAGTTTCCCGAATTGAAATTGAAGAGAGGGAATTCCTCAAGACTCCAGTAACTGAGAATCCAAGCCTCAAACCTGAAAACCCCAGTAGTAAAGTTAATCCCCATCTCAATACGAAGATAAAGAACTCAGTTTTGCAGCAGCAAACTCAGGGAACAGCTTCGCCGTTTTTAGACGCAGAAAAAGGAACGCAGCAGGAACAAGAGAAATAGCAGAGCATGCTACAAGGGTAAGGGCACGAATGTGTGTTATTTCAGTTATGTGTTTAAAAGAAAAACTGTTTTTCGAAAATGACATTTTGAAAGAAAATGCATTTTGTTGATAAGTGGTTATTCTAATTGTTGTTGTTGGCTGTTTTACTGGTAAAATATATTGTTTTACTTCTGTGTGAAGGCTGGAAAATGTTTGCATGCCATTTTAGTTATGATTAAAAACGCATGTTATAAAACTGTCTTGAAAATGGCATTAAAATGCAAAATGCATCCTGTTGGTGTTTAGTTGTTCTGTGATGTTTGCATGTCATTATGTTGTGTTTTGAAAAAACTGAATGCATGCATGTTTGCTCAGGTGTTTTGGGAAAACTGAATGCATGCATGTTTGTTCTGATGAGTGAGAACACTGAAATGTTGCATGATGTTCTGATGGTTTGAAAAGTCTGGATTGATTCTGATGATTGATCATCTGTCTTTGTTTTGGATAAACTGGTGTTAATGGTTCTCATTCTGTTTTATGTTGTGGAATTCTGGTGATGAAAATGACTCTGATTCTGGTTGTTTTGTGTGGTCCTGGTGATGTTGATGATTGTGATTCTGGTTGTTTTGTGTGATTCTGGTGGTGTTGATGATTTTAAAGGAAAAAGGGATTTTAAATGAGGAAAGGGTTTTTTTGAAAAAGTGCAGAATCTGTTTGATATTTGGTTGTCTTTTTTTAAAGAAAACAGTTTGAAAAGGGTTGAACTTTCACTGGTTTTCGAAGGTGTATTCGACTACAACATGTGTGTATTCGAATACAACCTTCATGGTTTCTGTTTTATTTAAAGTTTTCAAACTTGTATTTGAATACGAGCCCCTGTATTCGAATACAGAGGAAAGATTTTTGCTTCTGTATTTGCATCTGTATTCGACTACAGGCAGGCTGTATTCGAATACAGAATGCTGTTTTTCACTGGTTTCAGTTTCTGTATTCGAATACAAAGAATCTGTATTCGAATACAGATTCGTGTTTTTCCAGAAGCACTGTTTTTAGCTTCTGTATTAGAATACAAGGAAGCTGTATTCGTATACAGATTCGTGTTTTCCAGAAAATCAAATTTTAAACTCTATCAAGTGGATTTTAAAATGTTCAGAAAACTCTCGGAAGGTTTAAATGATAAAAATGGAATCTGTGAAATGGTTCTAAAGGGGAAGGGATGATGTTTTGAAAACCTTTAAGAACATGGGAGGAATGCTGAATTTTTTTAAGGTTTGGTCTTCTGTATTCGACTACAGACATGCTGTATTCAAATACAGAATGTTGAAACTGCAGTTCATGCTTCTGTATTCGAAAACAGGGGGTCTGTATTGGAATACAGATTCGAGTTTTCCAGAATTTCCAAGTTTTAAGAGTGTTTTGTAAACACTGAGTGTTTGGGGATACTGGGAATGTTGTGGTGGATTTAGATGGAACTTTTGGATGACATTTTGAAGTGGTGGTGATGGAGTTTTTAGATTTTATTGACATAGTGAAAGATGTGGTTTTGCACACAGAGACTGCCTCTGTATTCGAATACCAGAAGACTGGATTCGAATACAGAGTGTGAATCTGCACTGTTTTTGGCTTCTGTATTCGAATACAGAGGAGCTGTATTCGAATACAGATTCGTAAAATTCCAGAAATCCTCAGTTTTAAACTCTATAATTGAATTTTAAGAGTGTGGGAAAACTCTTCAAAGTGTTAATGATTAATGGACTGTTTAATCATGATTGTGATGTTGTTATTTATGACTGTGCTGAAATATTTAAACATGATGAAGAGCATGAATTCTTTGATTTTGCATTCTATTTCTAGAGAAGTGAAATATTGCATATTCATGCATTGCATAGTCAAGTGGTACCCGCGATGGGCCACAGAGTAATGCGCAACCACGTGATGATCTACTGAGCGATTGCACGAGTGCTGGACTGTTGAGCGTCTGCACTGGTACGTCTGTACCCTGAAATGCGCAGGCACGTGCTGATCTGTTGAGCGATTGCACGAGTGCTGGTCTGTTTTGAGGAACTACACTGGTACTAGACTGTTGAGTGTCTGTACCCTGGAATGCACAACCACGTGCTGATCTGTTGAGCGATTGCACGAGTGCTGGACTGTTGAGCGTCTGCACTGGTGCTGGACTATTGAGCGTCTAGACCCTGAACTGCGTAGCCACGTGCTGATCTGTTGAGCGATTGCACGAGTGCTAGTCTGTTGAGCGACCGCACTAGGTACTGATCTGTTGAGCGATTGTACCTTGGTATATGTCAAACGTGCTGGACTGTTGAGCGTCTGCACTGGTGCTGATCTGTTGAGCGATTGCACCTTGGTCTTGAGGGCCGTTAAAGTCAAACATAATGTGCTGGTCTGTTGAGCGACTGCACCTTGGTGATTCCAAGAAACTATATACATGAGCATATACATATTGCATTGAGGTATTGACCGGTGGGTCACGTTTGATTATATGATGAATGAGTGGAAAATTGAATGTGTGTGAGTACTGTCCAGAATCTGAAATTCTGATTTAATGATTGTGTTTTGCTGAGATGTTGTTTGTACTTACCACATATTTCATAATGATTGGTTGCTGTTTTGAAAAGGCATGTAAGTCATAAATTTTCAAATGAGCATTATTATTTCCTCATCATCATACGTTATACCATGATTAAAATCGTTGCTGTGTAATATATGCTATGTGAATATTTGTTATTTTCAGTTGGTGACCCCTTGCTATTATATTGTGGACTTTGGGCTTTGCCCTCAGATGTTACCCGAACCCGTCCTACCGACGGATACACCAACGACGGAAACGTCGTTAGTTTCCCCTGATCTTTACGTACGGAGTCTACGTGGACAACACAGAGGGACGGACGGTTGGCTGAAGACGAGACTCATAGAGGATACGGTGGAGACCGTGCTACTGTAGCTTAGTGCATGATCAGTCTAGACTTTTGTATAGGGTCTTGAGTTTTGGGAAATGTAATTTTATTTTGGGAATTAATGTATTACTTTTTCCGCTGTATTATTCTGCACTCTGACACAGATCGGGTGATAACTTTTGAAATGAACTGATTTTATTTTAATTCCCTTGATATTAATTTTGGAAAACTCATTTTCATCATTTATTGAAAAAAAAAAAGAAAATGCACCTGCACTGTGTTTTAAACTCGGGGTGTTACAATTGTGGTATCAGAGCATTTGGTTAACTTTTGGGTTTAAGTTCTGATTAAAGTGTTTATTTTGAGTCATTAGCTGATCATGCATAAGAAGCAAGTAGTTAAAGTTTCAAGTCTTGTGTGAGTTGTGGTGTGACTGAAGTAATGATGGTTTTGTAGGAAACAATGCCTCCAAGAAGAGACGACACCGCAAGGACGAATGTCAGCCGGGAAGATAGGATGGCTGAAGCAATGAACAATATGGCTGCGTCTGTTGCTGCCCAGACGGCTGCCAAGACTCAACGCGACTTAGAGAAGAGAGAACGAGAGATTCGCGCTGCTGAGTCTAGAGGGCTTGAGGACTTTCGCCGTCATAACCCTCCCAAGTTCACAGCTGATGAGGGTCCAGAAAGGGCGGACCAGTGGATCCAAGAGATGGAAAAGATATTAGAGATGATTAACTGCCGGGCAGTAGTGAAAGTCAACTATGCCACGTACCTGCTGATAGGGGACGTAGAGTACTGGTGGAGAAGTACGAGATCACTGATGGCGTCGGCTCAAGAGGAAGTGACCAATTGGAAGTGACCAAGAGTCCTACCCTTGGGAATACAACGTTTCCAATTGCTAGTAGAAAAGTGTAGAGAGGTGGAAGAGATGAAGAACCGGAGGGCCAACAGAGGAGGGAACTTTAACTCTGGAGGGCCTAGTCGGATACATAGTCAGAACAATAAAGGGAAGCAAGTTGCCAAGCCGTATAACCGGCCACCAAACAGCAAGAAAGGCCAGAACCGGCCGGGAAACTAGAGCTTTGGACGGCAATTAGGACAAGGAGTCCGGTGTTTTCGCTGTGGGAAGGAAGGACATATTGCAACTGCTTGTACCACGAGGGATTTGTTGTGCTTCAACTGCCACAAGCCAGGACACGTGGCGAGGGATTGTCGGGTTCCGAAGGTGGAGCCAACCGTGAACGCGACTAGGGCTACCCGTCCTACTGCTAGAGGCCGCGTCTATCACATGGGTGCTGAAGCTGGAGGTCAAGCCCAAAATTTAATCTAGCAAGATTGTGAGATTGTAGGTAACACCCTAACTGCACTTTTTGATTCGGGGGCAACCCACTCTTTCATTGCTATGGATTGTGTGCATCGTTTGAAGTTGTCTGTATCTATTTTGCCTTTTGATTTGGTTGTTATTACGCCTGCTAAGACTTTGACTGTAGACTCTGCATGTTTACACTGTACGGTAACAATTAAAAATAGGGACTTCTTGGTTAATCTAATCTGTCTACCCCTACCATCCATCGAGATCAGTCTCGGCATGGATTGGATGTCCTATAATTACGTAGTTTTGGATTGCACTCGAAAACTAGTTCTTTTCCCCGAACCTGGAGTCGCTCGATATTTGAATGCTAACCAACTCGGAGTATCGCTGAGAGAAGGAACTCAGGAGTTCTTATCATTGGCTAACATGGAGACCAAGATGGATGTAAATATAGAAGATGTGATGTTAGTCAAGGAATACCCGGACGTATTTCCATCTGAGATTCCAGGATTACCCCCGGTGAGAGAGGTGGAGTTCTTCATTGACTTACACCCAGGAACTGGACCTATCTCAATTGCACCATACCGAATGTCGCCATTGGAATTAAGCGAGCTTAAGGGTCATATTGAAGGCTTGTTGGAGAAAGGATTTATCAGACCAAGTGTGTCGCCGTGGGGAGCACTGGTATTGTTGGTTAAGAAGAAGGATGGAAGTTCGCGTCTATGTGTGGATTATCGACAGCTTAACAAGGTGACTATCAAGAATCGTTATCCTCTACCACGCATCGATGATTTGATGGATCAATTGAAGGGCGCAGCGTTGTTTTCAAAGATTGATTTGAAATCGGGATACCATCAAATTCGAGTAAGAGAAGGAGATATTCAAAAGACTGCTTTCAGAACTCGTTACGGACATTATGAATATCTCGTTATGCCTTTTGGAGTTACGACTGCACCAGCAATTTTCATGGATTACATGAATAGGATCTTCAGCCCGTTTCTGGATAAGTTTGTGGTGGTATTCATCGATGATATTTTAATTTATTCAAAGGATAAAGAAGAACACGAAGAGCACCTACGCCAAGTTCTTGACGTTTTACGCGAGAAGCAGCTGTATGCTAATTCGTCGAAGTGCGAATTTTGGCTAGACAAAGTGAATTTCTTGGGACACGTAATAACCAAAGAAGGAATCGCTGTGGAATTCTTGCCTTGAAGCAGCCTCAGACTGTCACAGACATAAGAAGTTTTGTCGGATTAGCAGGGTATACAGAAGATTCATTGAAGGATTCGCTAAGATTGTAGCTCCTCTGACACAACTAACCAGAAATAATCAGCTGTTTGCATGGACGAAGAAGTGCGAAGAGAGTTTTCAATTGCTAAAGGAGAAATTAACAACCTCACCAGTGTTAGTTCTGCCACAGCCAGAGGAACCATATGAAGTTTACTGTGATGCATCTCACTAAGGTATGGGATGTGTTTTGATGCAGCACAAGAAAGCTGTAGCTTATGCCTCAAGGCAGTTGAAGACTCACGAACGGAACTACCCTACCCATGATTTAGAGCTTGCTGCTGTAGTGTTTGCGTTAAAAGTCTGGAGACACTACTTATATGGATGCACATTCATGGTGTTTAGTGATCATAAAAGCTTGAAGTATCTGTTCGACCAGAAGGAATTCAACATGCGTCAGAGAAGATGGATGGAGACTCTCAAGGATTTTGACTTCTCATTGCAGTACCACCCTAGAAAGGCCAATGTGGTGGCTGATGCATTAAGTCGGAAGAGTGTGTTAGTATCTTCAATGATAATGGCCAGACAACAGGAGTTGTGGGAAGCATTTAGAGATCTACATTTGGACGTAAAGTTTGCGCCAGGAATGATAAAGTGTGGAATGATAACAATTTCGAGTGGATTACTGGAGGAGAATGCAAACTTGCAAGATGACACATTGATCCAAGAAAAGAGGAATTTGATAGCGCAAAGGCAGACATTTGAGTTCAGCGTCGGAACAGATAATATTCTAAGGTGTAATGGAAGAATTTGTGTACCGGAAGTTGCAGAGATGAGAAGAGCAATTTTGGAAGAGGCTCATAAGAGTAAGTTAAGTATTCATCCTGGAGCGACCAAGATGTACCAGGATTTAAGGCAAAATTTCTGGTGGCCAGGAATGAAGAAGGACGTAGCAGAATATGTATCAGCTTGTTTGACTTGTCAGAAAGCGAAAGTGGAACATCAACATCCTGCTGGAATGCTGCAACCTTTGGACATACCGGAATGGAAGTGGATCAGCATTTCCATGGATTTCATAACTGGACTGCCCAAGACAAGGGAAAAGAATGATTCAATTTGGGTAATAGTGGACCGTTTGACAAAGTCCGCACATTTCTTACCGGTAAGGACCACTTATAAGGTAGATAAGCTGACGGAAATCTACATCGCTGAGATTGTGAGGTTACACGACGTTCCATCAAGTATAGTATCTGACCGTGACCCAAAATTCACGTCTCATTTCTGGGGAGCACTACATGAAGCTTTGGGCACAAAACTGAAATTGAGTTCAGCCTACCATCCACAAACAGACGGACAAACAGAGAGGACGAATCAGTCCTTGGAGGATCTCTTAAGAGCATGCGTGTTGGATGACAGAGTGAGTTGGGATGACGTTCTTCCATTGATTGAGTTCACCTACAACAACAGTTTCCACGCTAGCATTGGGATGGCGCCCTATGAAGCATTATACGGACGCAAGTGTCAAACGCCCTTATGCTGGTATAAGGACGGAGAAAGTATGATTTTCGGACCATAGATGGTGGAACAGACCACAGAGAAGATCAAGAAAATACAAGAGAAGATGAAGGTTTCGCAAGATCGTCAGAAGAGTTATGCGGACAAACGTCGCAGACCTCTGGAATTCGAGCAGGGTGATCATGTATTTTTGAGGGTTACGCCTACAACTGGTGTTGGCAGAGCTATTAAGTCAAGGAAGTTGACTCCTAAATTTATTGGGCCATACCAGATTACTGCTCGTATTGGACCTTTGGCGTATCAGATTGCTTTACCTCCAGCACTGTCCAACATTCATGACGTATTTCATGTGTCGCAGCTAAGAAAGTACATTGCAGACCCGACACATGTAATCGAGCCTGATACAATTCAGCTAAGGGACAACCTGTCGTTTGAAGTATTTCCGGTAAGGATCGAAGACAGGAAGATTAAGCAGTTGAGAAACAAGGAAGTCCCACTAGTCAAGGTGATTTGGAATCCGACTACTGGAGACGCAACATGGGAATTGGAAAGTAAAATGAAGGAACAATACCCTCAATTATTTACGGACATGTAGTTTCGAGGACGAAACTAATTTAAGAAGGGTAGTATTGTAAGACCCTTAATTTTAAATATTAATCTTGGAATTAATGTCAATGGGCATTTTGGGAATTTTTGTAAAATATTTAAATATGTATATTTTGAGAAAATATATATATACACAGAAATTTATTTAGAAGTATGAATTAAAATTATTGGATGTAGAGTTAAATAAAATTTAATTTCAAGAAATTAAATTAATCAGCCCATGAAGAAAGGATTAGTGGCTAATTAAAAGCTGGAAATCAGACAAGTGGCAAGTAAGGTGGCACCTTGAGAGCCTATAAATAGGAGTGAGAAGGATGGACATCCGATAAGTGTGTTTTTGTCATTGGATGAACATTTACGTCTTCTTGTGCATCCCAAGCCTAATTCTAATCACGTTTCATTCTTAAGGAATGAAGTTCATCCAATAAGTGCGTTTGTGTCATTAACTTAACAATTACGTCATTTTGTACATCCAAAGGCTAATTCTAATCACTTTTCGTTCTTAAGAAATGTAATTCAGTAAATAAGTGCGTTTGTGTCATTGGATGAACAATTACGTCATTTTGTGCATCCCAAGGCTTATTCTAATCACTTTTCGTTCTTAACCAATGTTGTTCATCCAATAAGTGCGTTTGTGTCATTAATTTAACAGTGACGTCATTTTGTGCATCCCAAGGCTAATTGTTATCACATTTCGTTCTTAAGTAATGTAGTTCATCCAATAAGTACGTTTGTGTCATTACTTTAACATTTACGTCATTTTGTGCATCCCATGGCAAATTCTAATCACTTTTCGTTCTTAAGGAATGTAGTTCATCCAGTAAGTGCGTTTGTGTGATTAATTTCACATTTACTTCATTTTGTGCATCCCAGGGCTTATTCAAATCACTTTTCGTGCTTAAGGAATGTAGTTCATCTAATAAGTGCTTTTGTGTCGTCGGATGAACATTTACGTCATTTTATGCATTCCAAGGCTTATTCTAATCACTTTTCGTTCTAAACCAATGTTGTTCATCCAATAAGTGCGTTTGTGTCATTAATTTAACAATTACGTCATTTTGTGCATCCCAAGGCTTATTTTAATCACTTTTTATTCTTAAGGAATGTTGGTCATCCAATAAGTGCGTTTCTGTCATTCGATAAACATTTACGTCATTTTGTGCATTCCAAGGCTTATTCTAATCACTTTTCATTCTTAACAAATGTTGTTCATCCAATAAGTGTGTTTGTGTTATAAATTTAACATCTGCGTCATTTTTAGCATCCCAAGCCTAATTCTAATCACATTTCGTTCTGAAGGAATGAAGTTCATCCAATAAGTGCGTTTGTGTCATTAATTTAACAATTACGTCATTTTGTACATCCAAAGGCTTATTCAAATCACTTTTCGTTCATAAGGAATGTATTTAATCCGATAAGTGCGTCTGTGTCATTGGATGAACTATTACGTCATTTTGTGCATCCCAAGGCTTATTCTAATCACTTTATGTTCTTAAGGAATGTAGTTCATCCAATAATTGTGTTTGTGTCATTGGATGAACATTTTCGTCATTTTGTGCATCCCAAGGCTTATTCTAATCACTTTTCGTTCTTAACAAATGTTGTTCATCCAATAAGTGCGTTTGTGTCATTAATTTAACATTGACGTTATTTTGTGCATCCCAAGGCTAATTGTTATCACTTTTCTTTCTTAAGTAATGAGTTCATCCAATAAGTGCGTTTGTGTCATTAATTTAACATTTACGTCATTTTGTGCATCCCAAGGCTTATTCTAATCACTTTTCGTTCTTAAGGAATGTTGGTCATCCAATAGTTTCATTTCTGTCATTGGATAAACATTTACGTCATTTTGTACATTCCAAGGCTTATTCTAATCACTTTTCATTCTTAACAAATGTTGATCATCCAATAAGTGTGTTTGTGTCATAAAATTAACAACTACGTCATTTTGTGCATCCCAAGGCTTATTCTAATCACTTTTCGTTCTAAAGGAATAGAGTTCATCAAATAAGTCCGTTTGGGTCGTTGGATCAACATTTACGTCATTTTGTGCATTCTAAGGCTTATTCTAATCACTTTTCGATCTTAACCAATGTTGTTCATCCAATAAGTGCGTTTGTGTCATTAATTTAACATTGACGTCACTTTGTGCATTCCAAGGCTAATTGTTATCACTTTTCGTTCTTAAATAATTAGTTCATCCAATAAGTGCGTTTGTGTCATTAATTTATCATTTACGTCATTTTGTGCATCCCAAGGCTTATTCAAATCACTTTTCGTTCATAAGGAATGTATTTAATCCGATAAGTGCGTTTGTGTCATTGGATGAACTACTACGTCATTTTGTGCATTCTTAGGCATAACGTTTCGTTGTTAACCAATGTTGTTCATCCAATAAGTGCGTTTGTGTCATTAATTTAACATTTACGTCATGTTGTGCATCTCAAGGATAATTCTCATCACTTTTCGTTCTTAAGGAATGTAGTTCATCCGATAAGTGTGTTTATGTCATTGGATGAACATTTACGTCATTTTGTGCATCCCAAGGCTTATTCTAATCACTTTTCGTTCATAAGGAATGTAGTTCATTCCATAAGTGCGTTTGTGTCATTGGATGAACATTTACGTCATTTTGTGCATCCCAAGGCTTATTCTAATCTCTTTTCGTGCTTAAGGAATTTAGTTCATCTAATAAGTGCTTTTGTGTCATTGGATGAACATTTACGTCATTTTATGCATTCCAAGGCTTATTCTAATCACTTTTCGTTCTTAACCAATGTTGTTCATCCAATAAGTGCGTTTGTGTAATTAATTTAACATTGACGTCATTTTGTGCATCCCAAGGCTAATTCTTATCACTTTTCGTTCTTAAGTAATGTAGTTCATCCAATAAGTGCGTTTGTGTCATTACTTTAACATTTACGTCATTTTGTGAATCCTATGGCAAATTCTAATCACTTTTCGTTCTTAAGGAATGTAGTTCATCCACTAAGTGCGTTTGTGTGATTACTTTCACATTTACTTCATTTTGTACATCCCAGGGCTTATTCAAATCACTTTTCGTGCTTAAGTAATGTAGTTCATCGAGTAAGTGCTTTTGTGTCATTGGATGAACATTTACGTCATTTTATGCATTCCAAGGCTTATTCGAATCACTTTTCGTTCTTAACCAATGTTGTTCATCCAATAAGTGCGTTTGTGTCATTAATTTAACAATTACGTCATTTTGTGCATCCCAAAGCTTATTTTAATCACTTTTCGTTCTTAAGGAATGTTGGTCATCCAATAAGTGCATTTCTGTCATTGGATAAACATGTACGTCATTTTGTGCATTCCAAGGCTTATTCTAATCACTTTTCATTCTTAACAAATGTTGTTCAACCAATAAGTGTGTTTGTCTCTTAAATTTAACATCTACGTCATTTTGTGCATCCCAAGGCTTATTCTAATCACTTTTCGTTCTAAAGGAATAGAGTTCATCAAATAAGTCCGTTTGGGTCATTGGATCAACATTTACGTCATTTTGTGCATTCTAAGGCTTATTCTAATCAGTTTTCGTTCTTAACCAATGTTGTTCATCCAATAAGTGCGTTTGAGTCTTTAATGTAACATTGACGTCATTTTGTGCATCCCAAGGCTAATTGTTATCACTTTTCGTTCTTAAGTAATGAGTTCATCCAACAAGTGCGTTTGTGTCATTACTTTAACATTTACGTCATTTTGTGCATCCTATGGTAAATTCTAATCACTTTTCGTTCTTAAGGAATGTAGTTCATCCAGTAAGTGCGTTTGTGTGATTAATTTCACATTTGCTTCATTTTGTGCATCCTAGGGCTTATTCAAATCACTTTTCGTGCTTAAGGAATGTAGTTCATCTAATAAGTGCTTTTGTGTCATTGGATGAACATTTACGTCATTTTATGCATTCCAAGGCTTATTCTAATCACTTTTCGTTCTTAACCAATGATGTTCATCCAATAAGTGCGTTTGTGTCATTAATTTAACAATTACGTCATTTTGTGCATCCCAAGCCTTATTTTAATCACTTTTCATTCTTAAGGAATGTTGGTCATCCAATAAGTGCGTTTCTGTCATTGGATAAACATTTACGTCATTTTGTAGATTCCAAGGCTTATTCTAATCACTTTTCATTCTTAACAAATGTTGTTCATCCAATAAGTGTGTTTGTGTTATAAATTTAACATCTGCGTCATTTTTAGCATCCCAAGCCTAATTCTAATCACATTTCGTTCTTAAGGAATGAAGTTTATCCAATAAGTACGTCATTTTGTACATCCAAAGACTAATTCTAATCACTTTTCGTTCTTAAGGAATGTAGTTCATCAAATAAGTGCGTTTGTGTCATTGGATGAACATTTACGTCATTTTGTGCATCCCAGGCCTTATATTAATCACTTTATGTTCTTAAGGAATGTAGTTCATCCAATAATTGTGTTTGTGTCATTGGATGAACATTTACGTCATTTTGTGCATCCCAAGGCTTATTCTAATCACTTTTCGTTCTTAACCAATGTTGTTCATCCAATAAGTGCGTTTGTGTCATTAATTTAACATTGATGTTATTTTGTGCATCCCTAGGCTAATTGTTATCACTTTTCTTTCTTAAGTAATGAGTTCACCCAATAAGTGCGTTTGTGTCATTAATTTAACATTTACGTCATTTTGTGCATCCCAAGGCTTATTCAAATCACTTTTCGTGCTTAAGGAATGTAGTTCATCTAATAAGGGCTTTTGTGTCATTGGATGAACATTTACGTCATTTTATGCATTCCAAGGCTTATTCTAATCACTTTTCGTTCTTAACCAATGTTGTTCATCCAATAAGTGCGTTTGTGTAATTAATTTAACATTGACGTCATTTTGTGCATCCCAAGGCTAATTCTTATCACTTTTCGTTCTTAAGTAATGTAGTTCATCCAATAAGTACGTTTGTGTCATTACTTTAACATTTACGTCATTTTTTGCATCCTATGGCAAATTCTAATCACTTTTCGTTCTTAAGGAATGTAGTTCATCCAGTAAGTGCGTTTGTGTGATGAATTTCACATTTACTTCATTTTGTACATCCCAGGGCTTATTCAAATCACTTTTCGTGCTTAAGGAATGTAGTTCATCTAATAAGTGCTTTTGTGTCATTGGATGAACATTTACGTCATTTTATGCATTCCAAGGCTTATTCTAATCACTTTTCGTTCTTAACCAATGTTGTTCATCCAATAAGTGCGTTTGTGTCATTAATATAACAATTACGTCATTTTGTGCATCCCAAAGGTTATTTTAATCACTTTTCGTTCTTAAGGAATGTTGGTCATCCAATTAGTGCATTTCTGTCATTGGATAAACATGTACGTCATTTTGTGAATTCCAAGGCTTATTCTAATCACTTTTCATTCTTAACAAATGTTGTTCAACCAATAAGTGTGTTTGTGTCATAAATTTAACATCTACGTCATTTTGTGCATCCCAAGGCTTATTCTAATCACTTTTCGTTCTAAAGGAATAGAGTTCATCAAATAAGTCCATTTAGGTCATTGGATCAACATTTACGTCATTTTGTGCATTCTAAGGCTTATTCTAATTACTTTTCGTTCTTAACCAATGTTGTTCATCCAATAAGTGCGTTTGTGTCATTAATTTAACATTGACGTCATTTTGTGCATCCCAAGGCTAATTGTTATCACTTTTCGTTCTTAAGTAATGAGTTCATCCAACAAGTGCATTTGTGTCATTACTTTAACATTTACGTCATTTTGTGCATCCTATGGCAAATTCTAATCACTTTTCATTCTTAAGGAATGTAGTTCATCCAGTAAGTGCGTTTGTGTGATTAATTTCACATTTGCTTCATTTTGTGCATCCCAGGGCTTATTCAAATCACTTTTCGTGCTTAAGGAATGTAGTTCATCTAATAAGTGCTTTTGTGTCATTGGATGAACATTTACGTCATTTTATGCATTCCAAGGTTTATTCTAATCACTTTTCGTTCTTAACCAATGACGTTCATCCAATAAGTGAGTTTGTGTCATTAATTTAACATTGATGTTATTTTGTGCATCCCAAGGCTAATTGTTATCACTTTTCTTTCTTAAGTAATGAGTTCATCCAATAAGTGCGTTTGTGTCATTAATTTAACATTTACGTCATTTTGTTCATCACAAGGCTTATTCAAATCACTTTTCGTGCTTAAGGAATGTAGTTCATCTAATAAGTGCTTTTGTGTCATTGGATGAACATTTACGTCATTTTATGCATTCCAAGGCTTATTCTAATCACTTTTCGTTGTTAACCAATGTTGTTCATCCAATAAGTGCGTTTGTGTCATTAATTTAACAATTACGTCATTTTGTGCATCCCAAGGCTTATTTTAATCACTTTTCATTCTTAAGGAATGTTGGTCATCCAATAAGTGCGTTTCTGTCATTGGATAAACATTTACGTCATTTTGTGCATTCCAAGGCTTATTCTAATCACTTTTCATTCTTAACAAATGTTGTTCATCCAATAAGTGTGTTTGTGTTATAAATTTAACATTTGCGTCATTTTTAGCATCCCAAGCCTAATTCTAATCACATTTCGTTCTTAAAGAATGAAGTTTATCCAATAAGTGCGTTTGTATCATTAATTTAACAATTACGTCATTTTGTACATCCAAAGACTAATTCTAATCACTTTTCGTTCTTAAGGAATGTAGTTCATCACTTTATGTTCTTAAGGAATGTAGTTTATCCAATAATTGTGTTTGTGTCATTGGATGAACATTTACGTCATTTTGTGCATCCCAAGGCTTATTCTAATCACATTTCGTTCTTTACCAATGTTGTTCATCCAATAAGTGCATTTGTGTCATTAATTTAACATCGAATTTATTTTGTGCATCCCAAGGCTAATTGTTATCACTTTTCTTTCTTAAGTAATGAGTTCATCCGATAAATGCGTTTGTGTCATTAATTTAACATTTACGTCATTTTGTGCATCCCAAGGCTTATTCTAATCACATTTCGTTCGTAAGGAATGTAGTTCATTCAATAAGTGCGTTTGTGTCATTGGATGAACATTTACGTCATTTTGTGCATCCCAAGGCTTATTCTAATCTCTTTTCGTGCTTAAGGAATGTATTTCATCGAATAAGTGCTTTTGTGTCATTGGATGAATATTTACGTCATTTTATGCATTCCAAGGCTTATTCTAATCACTTTTCGTTCTTAACCAATGTTGTTCATCCAATAAGTGCGTTTGTGTCATTAATTTCACAATTACGTCATTTTGTGCATCCCAAAGCTTATTCTAATCACTTTTCGTTCTTAACCAATGTTGTTCATCCAATAAGTGCGTTTGTGTCATTAATTTAACATTGACGTCATTTTGTGCATCCCAAGGCTAATTGTTAGCACTTTTCGTTCTTAAGTAATGAGTTCATCCAATAAGTGCGTTTGTGTCTTTAATTTAACATTTACGTCATTTTGTGCGTCCCAAGGCTTATTCAAATCACTTTTCGTTCATAAGGAATGTATTTAATCCGATAAGTGCGTTTGTGTCATTGGATGAACTATTACGTCATTTTGTGCATTCTTAGGCATAACGTTTCGTTGTTAACCAATGTTGTTCATCCAATAAGTGCGTTTGTGTCATTAATTTAACATTTACGTCATCTTGTGCATCTCAAGGATAATTCTCATCACTTTTCGTTCTTAAGGACTGTAGTTCATCCGATAAGCGTGTTTGTGTCATTGGATGAACATTTACGTCATTTTGTGCATCCCAAGGCTTATTCTAATCACTTGTCGTTCATAAGGAATGTAGTTCATTCAATAAGTGTGTTTGTGTCATTGGATGAACATTTACGTCATTTTGTGCATCCCAAGGCTTATTCTAATCTCTTTTCGTGCTTAAGGAATGTAGTTCATCTAATAAGTGCTTTTGTGTCATTGGATGAACATTTACGTCATTTTATGCATTCCAAGGCTTATTCTAATCACTTTTCGTTCTTAACCAATTTGTTCATCCAATAAGTGCGTTTGTGTCATTAATTTAACATTGACGTCATTTTGTGCATCCCAAGGCTAATACTTATCACTTTTCGTTCTTAAGTAATGTAGTTCATCCAATAAGTGCGTTTGTGTCATTACTTTAACATTTACGTCATTTTGTGCATTCTTAGGCATAACGTTTCGTTGTTAACCAATGTTGTTCATCCAATAAGTGTGCTTGTGTCATAAATTTAGCATCTACGTCATTTTGTGCATCCCAAGGCTTATTCTAATCACTTTTCGTTCTAAAGGAATAGAGTTCATCAAATAAGTCCGTTTGGGTGATTGGATGAACATTTACGTCATTTTGTGCATCCTAATGCTTATTCTAATCGCTTTTCGTTCTTAACCAATGTTGTTCATCTAATAAGTGCGTTTGTGTCATTAATTTAACAATTACGTCATTTTGTGCATCCCAAGGCTAATTCTTATCACTTTTCGTTCTTAAGTAATGTAGTTCATCCAATAAGTGTGTTTGTGTCATTACTTTAACATTTACGTCATTTTGTGCATCCTATGGCAAATTTTAATCACTTTTCGTTTTTAAGGAATGTAGTTCATCCAGTAATTGCGTTTGTGATATTAATTTCACATTTACTTCATTTTGTGCATCCCAGGGCTTATTCAAATCACTTTTCGTGCTTAAGGAATGTAGTTCATCGAATAAGTGCTTTTGTGTCATTGGATGATCATTTACGTCATTTTATGCAATCCAAGGCTTATTCTAATCACTTTTCGTTCTTAACCAATGTTCTTCATGCAATAAGTGCGTTTGTGTCATTAATTTAACAATTACGTCATTTTGTGCATCCCAAAGCTTATTTTAATCACTTTTCGTTCTTAAGGAATGTTGGTCATCCAATAAGTGCATTTCTGTCATTGGATAAACATGTACGTCATTTTGTGCATTCCAAGGCTTATTCTAATCACTTTGCATTCTTAACAAATGTTGTTCAACCAATAATTGTGATTGTGTCATAAATTTAACATCTAAGTCATTTTGTGCATCCCAAGGCTTATTCTAATCACTTTTCGTTCTAAAGGAATAGAGTTCATCAAATAACTCCGTTTGGGTCATTGGTTCAACATTTACGTCATTTTGTGCATTCTAAGGCTTATTCTACTCACTTTTCGTTCTTAACCAATATTGTTCATCCAATAAGTGCGTTTGTGTCATTAATTTAATATTGACGTCATTTTGTGCATCCCAAGGCTTATTCAAATCACTTTTCGTTCATAGGGAATGTATTTAATCCGATAAGTGCGTTTGTGTCATTGGATGAACTATTACGTCATTTTGTGCATTCTTAGGCATAACGTTCCGTTGTTAACCAATGTTGTTCATCCAATAAGTGTGTTTGTGTCATTAATTTAACAATTACGTCATTTGGTGCATCCCAAGGCTTATTTTAATCACTTTTCGTTCTTAAGTAATGTTGGTCATCCAATAAGTGCGTTTCTGTCATTGGATAAACATATACGTCATTTTGTGCATTCCAAGGCTTATTCTAATCACTTTTCATTCTTAACAAATGTTGTTCATCCAATAAGTGTGTATGTGTTATAAATTTAACATCTACGTCATTTTTTGCATCCCAAGCCTAATTCTAATCACATTTCGTTCGTAAGGAATGAAGTTCATCCAATAAGTGTGTTAGTGTCATTAATTTAACAATTACGTCATTTTGTACATCCAAAGGCTAATTCTAATCACTTTTCGTTCTTAAGGAATGTAGTTCATCAAAAAAGTGCGTTTGTGTCATCGGATGAACATTTACGTCATTTTGTGCATCCCAAGGCTTATTCTAATCACTTTGCGTTCTTAACCAATGTTGTTCATCCAATAAGTGCGTTTGTGTCATTAATTTAACATTGACGTTATTTTATGCATCCCAAGGCTAATTGTTATCACTTTTCTTTCTTAACTAATCAGTTCATCGAATAAGTGCGTTTGTGTATTTAATTTAACATTTACGTCATTTTGTACATCACTTTTCGTTCTTAAAAATGTAGTTCATCAAATAAGTGCGTTTGTGTCATTGGATTAACCTTTACGTCATTTTGTGCATTCTTAGGCATAACGTTTCATTGTTAACCAATGTTGTTGATCCAATAAGTGCGTTTGTGTCATTAATTTAACATTTACGTCATCATGTGCATCTCAAGGATAATTCTCATCACTTTTCGTTCTTAAGGGATGTAGTTCATCCGATAAGTGTGTTTGTGTCATTGGATGAACATTTACGTCATTTTGTGCATCCCAAGGCTTATTCTAATAACTTTTCGTTCTTAACCAATGTTGTTCATCCAATAAGTGCGTTTGTGTCATTAATTTAACATTGACGTTATTTTGTGCATCCCAAGGCTAATTGTTATCACTTTTTATTCTTAAGTAATGTGTTCATCCAATAAGTGCGTTTGTCTCATTAATTTAACATTTACGTCATTTTGTGCATCCCAATGCTTATTCAAATCGCTTTTCGTTCATAAGGAATGTATTTAATCCAATAAGTGAGTTTGTGTCATTGGATGAACTATTACGTCATTTTGTGCATTCTTAGGCATAACGTTTCGTTGTTAACCAATTTTGTTCATCCGATAAGTGCGTATGTTTCATTAATTTAACATTTAAGTCATCTTGTGCATCTCAAGGATAATTCTCATCACTTTTCGTTCTTAAGGAATGTAGTTCATCTGATAAGTGTGTTTGTGTCATTGGATGAACATTTACGTCATTTTATGCATCCCAAGGCTTATTCTAATCACTTATGTTCATAAGGAATGTAGTTCATCCAATAAGTGCATTTGTGTCATTGGATGAACATTTACGTCATTTTGTGCATCCCAAGGCTTATTCTAATCACTTTTCGTTCATAAGGAATGTAGTTCATCCAATAAGTGCGTTTGTGTCATTGGATGAACATTTACGTCATTTTGTGCATCCCAAGGCTTATTCTAATCACTTTTCATTCTTAACCATTGTTGATCATCCAATAAGTGCGTTTGTGTCATTAATTTAACATTGACGTCATTTTGTGCATCCCAAGGCTAATTCTTATCACTTTTCGTTCTTAAGTAATGTAGTTCATCCAATAAGGGCGTTTATGTCATTACTTTAACATTTACGTCATTTTGTGCATCCCATGGCAAATTCTAATCACTTTTCGTTCTTAAGGAATGTAGTTCATCCAGTAAGTGCGTTTGTGTGATTAATTTCACATTTACTTCATTTTGTGCATCCCAGGGCTTATTCAAATCACTTTTCGTGCTGAAGGAATGTAGTTCATCTATAAGTGCTTTTGTGTCATTGGATGAACATTTATGTCATTTTGTGCATCCCAAGGCTTATTCTAATCACTTTTCGTTCTTAACCAATGATGTTCATCCAATAAATGCATTTGTGTCATTAATTTAACATTGACGTTATTTTGTGCATCCCAAGGCTAATTGTTATCACTTTTCGTTCATAAGTAATGAGTTCATTCAATAAGTGCGTTTGTGTTATTAATTTAACATTTACGTCATTTTGTGCATCCCAAGGCTTATTGAAATCACTTTTCGTTCATATGTAATGTATTTAATCCAATTAGTGCGTTTGTGTCATTGGATGAACTATTACGTCATTTTGTGCATTCTTAGGCATAATGTTTCATTGTTAACCATTGTTGTTCATCCAATAAGTGTGTTTGTGTCATTAATTTAACATTTACGTCATCTTGTGCATCTCAAGGATAATTCTCATCACTTATCGTTCTTAACGAATGTAGTTCATCGCATAAGTGTGTTTGTGTCATTGGATGAACATTTACGTCATTTTCTGCATCCCAAGGCTTATTCTAATCACTTTTCGTTCATAAGGAATGTAGTTCATCCAATAAGTGCGTTTGTGTCATTGGATGAACATTTACGTCATTTTGTGCATTCCAAGGCTTATTCTAATCACTTTTCATTCTTAACAAATGTTGTTCATCAAATAAGTGTGTTTGTGTTATAAATTTATCATCTACGTCATTTTTTGCATCCCAAGGCTAATTCTAATCACATTTCATTTTTAAGGAATGTAGTGAAGGTGCAAACACGAGAAGGGGGGTTGAATTGTGTTTGACTTAACTTGAATACTTTTCCTTTTTTAATACTTTCAAAACAAAACTTGATGTATAATTAAAACAGAGTTAGCAGCGGATAAAAATAAAAATAAAAACTCACAGATTTTATACTGGTTCACCGTTAACGAGGCTACGTCCAGTCCCTTTGCCTTGAAGGATTTCACTAATTCAACCTTGAATTACAACCTTGCTACTGACCCTCCAAGCCAGTCTTCTCAAATAGTCTAACAATCCTAGACTTCTTGAGGAAAACAACCTTGTCTTCAGCCAATCTTACAACCCCAGATTGTAGAAGAAATCACAACACTATGAATCTAATTGCTAAGTACCTTGCTACCCTTTCTGATTCCCTCAGTTTGTAGACTCTACTTCAACAACTTAGATACAACGCTATCTAATTGCCAAGTACCCTGCTACCTCTACTGACTCCCTCTAATTGTAGACTCTACTTCAACAACTTAGATTTGCCACAGTGGAAAGAAAATAACACGAGTACTTGCTTCTTGAAAGCTAAAACTGACAATTGTCTTCTATGAAAATTCGATTGTTTGTTGCTTTGGAAGTGTATGACTCTTTTGTGATTTTTGATACTATATTCTTCAGCATTAAGTCTCTATTTATAGTTGAACTTTAGAACTTCACTGATGCTTTACTTCTGCAGTATATTTCGATAAATCTGTTTTGAAAATATTCTGGAGTATTTTGCTCAGATTCTGTTTTGAGCCTTTTGCTCACTGATCTGTTTTGAACATTTTGCTCAGCTTCTGTTTTGAGCATTTTTCTCAGATTCTTTAATTCTCATGATCAAATCTGCACCATTGGATCTTAATGCGATAGTCCACATCTGGACCAGCCTATTTGATATTGTGTGATCCTCTGATTTCGGCCATTCCTGGACCACACTTCCTAACCCTCTGATTTCGGCCACCACTGGGCCATGGTCTGATTTTCTGATCTGGACCATCACTGGACAAAATAATTATTTCTGAACCATTGATCTGGAAATTTTTACTCTGATCTGGACAGATTCTGGACTTTGGTCTGGAACAAACTGAAATTAACTTGAGCAAAACATATATCAGTCTGGACATTTTATCTTTAATTTTGGACCAGGTTTGGATTGACTCTGGAACTCATTTCTTTTGGTCTGGACTTAGTTCCATGCCCTGAATCATGCTATCTTATGATCTTGGCCAAATCTGAATTGATCCTTTTGTTCTGGACTCATAAACATACCTTCTGGTCAAGTTTGGAACAATTCTGGACTGTGTAAATTTTACTGCCAGGCCATCTTCTGGTCAGAATAACTTCTGGAATAAAATTGATATTTGACTCCTGTTTGTCTGGAACAACTCTCCTTCTGGCAGGCTTTCCAATGGTATGATTCATGTTTCATTCTAATTTTTCTTCCTTCTGTTCTGGGCCACCAAACATATCCTCTGGTGATGTTTTGACATCCTGGAACATCTTCTGGAAATTCCAGAATTCATTTTCCTTTGATCTCTGCTTCTGTTTCCTTCAGTTTCTGAGGCATTTAACTTAATAATTCAAAGTACAAAATAAGTTTACATTGAGTACATTTGTAAGCATCAAAATCCTAAGTACTTAGAACCAACTTGGTTCCAACAATCTCCCCCTTTTTGATGATGACAAAACCTTAATTTATTTTGCTAACTTATGACTCGAAAACTTTGAATTACTCCCCCTCAGACCAATCTCTCCCCCTAAGTCTGATACTCTCATTTTCAACTGCTTCTTTGTTCTCTCTTTCTTTTCTTCTCTTCTCCTCTCCTTTTCAACTCCTTCTCTTTTCACTCTTTCTTTTTCTCTCTCCCTGATTCCTCTCCTTTTCAACTCTTTCTGTTTCCACTCTTTCTTTTTCTTTCTTTGTTTTTCTCTTTCCCTGTTTCCTCTCCTTTTCAACTCCTTCTGTTTTCTCTCTTTCTTTTTCTCTCCTTCTTTCTTTTTATCTCTCCTTTTCTACTTATTTCTCCTTTCTTTCTCTCTCTTTCTCTCTCTTTCTCCCCCTTTTTGTCATCAGCGAAAAAGTGGTCCTACTATTTTTGTATTTTTTGTTTTTCTCTTTACAAATTACAGAAAGTAAAAACTGAATAAAATTGCAAGAAATTTTAAAAACTCCTAAGATGACTACTTGAGCTAGTCAGATATGGAGGTCATGCTGAGATTCTTCTTAATGAACTCGAACGTATCTTCTGGTAATGCCTTGGTAAAGATATCAGCCCATTGATGATCAGTGTCCACAAACTGGATGCTCAAAGTCCCTTTTCGAACATGGTCCTAATGAAATGCTGTTTTATTTCAATGTGTTTGGCTCTAGAGTGTAAGATAGGGTTCTTGGTTAGGTTTATGGCTGAAGTGTTATCACAGAACAAAGGGATATTGTTTTCAAAGATGTTGTAATCTTCAAGTTGGTGTTTCATCCAGAGTAACTGTGAACTGCATCCTGCTGCTGATATATACTCAGCTTCTGCTGTTGACATGGCAATGGTGCTTTGTCTTTTGCTTGACCAAGAGATCAAATTTTCACCTAAAAATGTGCAGTTGCCACTGGTACTTTTCCTTTCCAACTTGTCTCCAGCATAGTCAGAATCACAAAAACCTTTTAAATTTTAGGTAGGGGTTTTCTTGTATAACAAGGTAAGGTTTGTGGTTCCTTTAAGATATCTCAGAATTCTTTTGACAGCAGTTAAATGGGATTCCCTAGGATCAGCTTGAAATCGGGCACAGACACAAACACTAAACCTAATGTCAGGTCTAGAAGCAGTTAAATATAGAAGGGATCCAATAATACCTCTGTATGTTTTCTGGTCTACCTTTTTACTGGTTTCATCTTTCTCAAGTGAGCAGGTTGGGTGCATGGGGGTGGCCATAGGCTTACAATCACTCATCTTGAACTTTTTAAGAAGTTCTTCGGTGTATTTAGATTGGTGAATGAGTATACCTGTTTTACCTTGATGAATCTGAATTCCCAGGAAGAACTTAAGTTCTCGCATCATGCTCATTTGGAACTCCTTCTACATTAGATCAGAAAACTCTGTGCACAAGGTGCCATTAGTTGATCCAAATATGATATCATCAACATAAATTTGGATTATCAGAATATCATTTTTAATAGATTTCCTAAATAATGTATTATCAATTTGGCCTCTATTAAATTCATTCTTAAGCAGAAAGTTACTAAGTCTGTCATACCATGCCCTTGGTGCTTGTTTTAAACCATATAAAGACTTTTTAAGTTTAAAAACATGGTCTGGAAAATCAGAATTTTCAAAACCAGGGGGCTGTTTGACATAGACTTCTTCACTTATGTAGCCATTTAAGAATGCACTTTTGACATCCATTTGATACAGCATTATATCATGATTAGCATCAAATGATAAGAGAATTCTTATTGCATCTAACCCGGCCACGGGAGCAAAAATCTCAGTGTAATCTATACCTTCCTGTTGACTGTATCCTTGAGCTACAAGTCTGGCTTTGTTCCTTACCACTTCACCCTTTTCATTGAGTTTATTCCTAAAAACCCACTTGGTTCCAATACTGTTTTTGTTTGGTCTGGGTACCAGATCCCAAACATCATTCCTTTGGAATTCATTCAGCTCTTCTTGCGTTGCAAGTATCCAACCTTCCTCTGTCAAAGCCTCATCAACATTGCTGGGTACAATTGTTGAGAGTAAACCAAACAGACTGGTTTCTCTATTTGATGATCTGGTCTTTAGAGGTTCTGCTGTACTTCCAATAATGAGAGATTCTGGATGTGAAGATTTGTACTTCCATCCATTCTTTCCCTCTGACTTTTTTTCAGAGTTAGCATGTTCTTCTTCAGCTTGGTTATTCTCAGATTCTGCTTCTGGTTCAGCTTCTGGTTCCTGTGCCTCTGGTTCACCTGCAATTTTCTCATCTTGCTTTGACTTTTCAGAGTCAAGCTGTTTATCATCAAACTTAATGTGGATTGATTCTTCCACAGTGTTAGTTTCTTTGTTAAACACTCTATAAGCTTTTGATCTCTCAGAGTAGCCAATAAAGACACACTTTTGAGATCTAGAATCAAACTTAGCTAGGTTATCTTTAGTGTTCAACATAAAACAGATGCAACCAAATTGCTTAAAGTAGGAAATATTTCGTTTCTTACCTTTCCACAATTCATAAGGAGTTTTATTCAAGATGGACCTAATGTAGACTCGATTCTGAATATAGCAGGCTGTGTTGACAGCTTCTGCCCAGAGATAGGTGGCAACCTTCATGTCATTCAGCATGGTTCTGGCCATCTCCTGCAGTGATCTGTTCTTCCTTTCTACCACTCGATTCTGTTGAGGTGTTCTGGGGGATGAGAAATTGTGAGAGATGCCATTCTCATAACAGAATTCTTCAAAGTACTTGTTCTTGAATTCACATCCATGATCACTTCTGATGGTTATTATCTTAGTGCTCTGTTCATTCATAACTTGTTTACAGAATGAGATAAATACTTTGTGAGATTCATCTTTGTTCTTTAAAAATTTTACCCAAGTCCACCTTGAGTAATCATCAACAATAACAAAGCCATATTTCTTACCACTTAGAGAAGCTATTTGAACAGGACCAAACAGATCTAAGTGAAGCAGTTCAAGTGGTTGAGAGGTAGAAACTCATTTTTTAGTTTTAAAAGAGCTTTTAGTTTGTTTACCTCTTTGACATGCTTCACACAGAATCTCAGTTTTGGAATTTACCTTGGGCAGCCCTCTTACCAACTGGAGCTTGCTTAACTCTGATATGAGTCTGGGGTTTACATGTCCTAGCCTCTTGTGCCAAATTAGATTCTGCTCACTTACAGATAATAAGCATTTAATCTGTTGCTTAGCAAGACTAAACAAATTAATTTTATAAACATTATCCTCCCTAGTTCCAGTAAATAAAACAGTCCCATCAATTTGACTAACCGCTTTGCAAGTTTTTTGATTAAAGATAACATCATATTTGCAGTCACTTAATTGACTTATGCTCAGAAGATTGTGTTTTAAACCATTAAAAAACAGAACATTTTTAATAGATAAGGGAGAATAAGTGTTACCAACAGTTCTTGTACCCATAATCTGACCTTTCTGGTTTTCTCCAAAGGAAACTTTGCCTCCATTCTTCATAGTCAAATTCAGAAACATAGATTTATCTCCTGTCATGTGTTTGGAGCAGCCACTGTCAAGATACCATGTTTTGTGTTGTTGATCATACCTTGCCTTTTCTCTGTCAGAATCAGAGTTAGAGTCAGACTCAGATTCTGATTTGGCTTTTGTTCGAGCCATTAGAGCCAGTTCTTCTTTTGGCCAGTTTGAGCAGTTTCCTTGATTCTGCTTTGGTTGATAAATCATGTTCCTCTGATGATTCTGGAACATGTTTTGGTTCTGGTAATTCAAGTGATTTGGGTGAGTATGGAAGTTCTGATGAATTTGGTAATTCTGATGATTCTGGTAACTTCTTATTTGACTCTGGTTCTGGTTCCAGAGTTGATTCTGATTCTGGTACTAGTATTTATTCTGATTCCGGTTCCAGAGTTGATTCTGATTCTGATTCCAGTATCTGTGCTTCTAATACTGATTCCAGTTCCTGTTTTGATTCAAGTTCCTGTTTTGGTTGTGGTTCCATTTTTGGTTGTGGTTCCAGTTTTGAGTCTGGTTCCAATATTGGTTCTGATTCCGATTCCGGTTCTGGTTGTGTTGACCAGACCTTCTTCTATCAGACTCAGATTGCCTTTGTCTTGTTGTAGCTGGAGCATAAACCTTCTTCTGCTTGTGCATTGCCAACATCCATTGTCCAGGCACCATTTTTGGTGTCTCCTTCTGGTTGCTCAGAACATCTGCAACAGAGACAATTTGATCTTTTGGTACCCAAAACTGATTGGGTCCAGGTTTGTTAGTCTTAACAGTTCTCTGATCTTGTTCAGATTTTACCATTGGACAAGATAATTCAGAGTGACATTTCTTAGCACAGACAATACATAAAACATCAGAATAAACCGCTTTATTTTCATCTAATAAGTGCTTTTGTGTCATTGGATGAACATTTACGTCATTTTATGCATTCCAAGGCTTATTCTAATCACTTTTCGTTCATAACCAATGTTGTTCATCCAATAAGTGCATTTGGGTCATTAATTTAACAATTACGTCATTTTGTGCATCCCAAAGCTTATTTTAATCACTTTTCGTTCTTAAGTAATGAGTTCATCCAATAAGTGCGTTTATGTCATTAATTTAACATTTACGTCATTTTGTGCATCCCAAGGCTTATTCTAATCACTTTTCGTTCTTAAGGAATGTTGGTCATCCAATAAGTGCGTTTTTGTCATTGGATAAACATTTACGTCATTTTGTGCATTCCAAGGCTTATTCTAATCACTTTTCATTCATAAGGAATGTAGTTCATCCAATAAGTGCGTTTGTATCATTGCATGAACATTTACGTCATTTTGTGCATCCCAATGCTTATTCTAATCCATTTTCGTTCTTAACCAATGTTGATCATCCAATAAGTGCGTTTAGTGCATTAATTTAACATTTACGTCATTTTGTGCATCACAAGGCTAATTCTTATCACTTTTCGTTCTTAAATAATGTAGTTCATCCAATAAGTGTGTTTGTGTCATTACTTTAACATTTACGTCATTTTGTGCATCCCATGGCAAATTCTAATCACTTTTCATTCTTAAGGAATGTTGTTCATCCAGTAAGTGCGTTTGTGTGATTAATTTCACATTTACTACATTTTGTGCATCCTAGGGCTTATTGAAATCACTTTTCGTGCTTAAGAAATGTAGTTCATCTAATATCACTTTTCTTTCTTCGTGTCATTGGATGATCATTTACATCATTTTATGCATTCGAAGGCTTATTCTAATCACTTTTCGTTCTTAACCAATGTTGTTCATCCAATAAGTGCGTTTGTGTCATTAATTTAACAATTACGTCATTTTGTGCATCCCAAAGCTTATTTTAATCACTTTTCGTTCTTAAGGAATATTGGTCATCCAATAAGTGCGTTTCTGTCATTGGATAATCATTTACGTCATTTTGTGCATTCCAAGGCTTATTCTAATCACTTTTCATTCTTAACAAATGTAGTTCATCCAATAAGTGTGTTTGTGTCATAAATTTAACATCTACGTCATTTTGTGCATTCCAAGGCTTATTCTAATCACTTTTCGTTCTAAAAGAATAGAGTTCATCTAGTAAGTCCGTTTGGGTCATTGGATTAACATTTATGTCATTTTGTGCATCCCAAGGCTTACTCTAATCACTTTTCGTTCTTAACCAATGTTGTTCATCCAATAAGTGCGTTTGTGTCATTAATTTAACATTGACGTTATTTTGTACATCCCAAGGCTAATTCTTATCACTTTTCGTTCTTAAGGAATGTAGTTCATCCAATAAGTGCGTTTGTGTCATTAATTTAACATTTACTTCATTTTGTGCATCCCAAGGATTATTCAAATCACTTTTCGTTCTTACGGAATGTAGTTCATCCAATAAGTGCGTTTGTGTCATTGGATGAACATTTACGTCATTTTGGGCATCCTATTCTAATCCATTTTCGTTCTTAAGGAATGTAGTTTATCCAATAATCGTGTTTGTGTCATTGGATGAACATTTATGTCATTTTGTGCATCCCAAGGCTTATTTTAATCACTTTTCGTTCTTAACCAAAGTTGTTCATCCAATAAGTGCGTTTGTGTCATTAATTTAACATTGACGTTATTTTGTACATCCCAAGGCTAATTCTTATCACTTTTCGTTCTTAAGGAATGTAGTTCATCCAATAAGTGCGTTTGTGTCATTAATTTAACATTTACTTCATTTTGTGCATCCCAAGGATTATTCAAATCACTTTTCGTTCTTACGGAATGTAGTTCATCCAATAAGTGCGTTTGTGTCATTGGATGAACATTTACGTCATTTTGGGCATCCTATTCTAATCACATTTTGTTCTTAAGGAATGTAGTTTATCCAATAATCGTGTTTGTGTCATTGGATGAACATTTATGTCATTTTGTGCATCCCAAGGCTTATTCTAATCACTTTTCGTTCTTAACCAAAGTTGTTCATCCAATAAGTGCGTTTGTGTCATTAATTTAACATTGACGTTATTTTGTACATCCCAAGGCTAATTCTTATCACTTTTCGTTCTTAAGGAATGTAGTTCATCCAATAAGTGCCTTTGTGTCATTAATTTAACATTTACTTCATTTTCTGCATCCCAAGGCTTATTCAAATCACTTTTCGTTCTTACGGAATGTAGTTCATCCAATAAGTGCGTTTGTGTCATTGGATGAACATTTACGTCATTTTGTGCATCCCAAGGCTTATTCCAATCACTTTTCGTTCTTAACCAATGTTGTTCATCTAATAAGTGCGTTTGTGTCATTAATTTTACATTGACGTCATTTTGTGCATCCTAAGGCTAATTGTTATCACTTTTCGTTCTTAACTAATGAGTTCATCCAATAAGTGCGTTTGTGTCATTAATTTAACATTTACGTCATTTTGTGCATCCCAAGGCTTATTCAAATCACTTTTCGTTCATAAGGAATGTATTTAATCCAATAAGTGCGTTTGTGTCATTGGATGAACTATTACGTCGTTTTGTGAATTCTTAGGCATAACGTTTCGTTGTTAACCAATGTTGTTCATCCAATAAGTGCGTTTGTGTAAATAATTTAACATTTACATCAGCTTGTGCATCTCAAGGATAATTCTCATCACTTTTCGTTCTTAAGGAATGTAGTTAATCTGATAAGTGTGTTTGTGTCATTGGATGAACATTTACGTCATTTTGTGCATCCCAAGGCTTATTCTAATCACTTTTCGTTCATAAGGAATGTAGTTCATCCAATAAGTGCGTTTGTATCATTGGATGAACATTTACGTCATTTTGTGCATCCCAAGGCTTATTCTAATCACTTTTCGTTCATAAGGAATGTAGTTCATCCAATAAGTTCGTTTGTGTCATTGGATGAACATTTACGTCATTTTGTGCATCCCAAGGCTTATTCTAATCCATTTTCATTCTTAACCAATGTTGATCATCCAATAAGTGAGTTTGTGTCATTAATTTAACATTGACGTCATTTTGTGCATCCCAAGGCTAATTCTTATCACTTTTCGTTCTTAAGTAATGTAGTTCATCCAATAAGTGTGATTGTATCATTACTTTAACATTTACGTCATTTTGTGCATCCCATGGCAAATTCTAATCACTTTTTGTTCTTAAGGAATGTTGTTCATCCAGTAAGTGCGTTTGTGTGATTAATTTCACATTTACTACATTTTGTGCATCCCAGGGCTTATTCAAATCACTTTTCGTGCTTAAGGAATGTAGTTTATCTAATAAGTGCTTTTGTGTCATTGGATGATCATTTACGTCATTTCATGCATTCCAAGGCTTATTCTAATCACTTTTCGTTCTTAACCAATGTTCTTCATGCAATAAGTGCGTTTGTGTCATTAATTTAACAATTACGTCATTCTGTGCATCCCAAAGCTTATTTTAATCACTTTTCGTTCTTAAGGAATGTTGGTCATCCAATAAGTGCGTTTCTGTCGTTGGATAAACATTTACGCCATTTTGTGCATTCCAAGGCTTATTCTAATCACTTTTCATTTTTAACAAATGTTGTTCATCCAATAAGTGTGTTTGTGTTATAAATTTAACATCTACGTCATTTTTTGCATCCCAAGGCTAATTCTAATCACATTTAGTTCATCCAATAAGTGCGTTTGTGTCATTAATTTAACATTTACATCATTTTGTACATCCGAAGGCTAATTCTAATCACTTTTTGTTCTTAAGGAATGTAGTTTATCCAATAATCGTGTTTGTGTCATTGGATGAACATTTATGTCATTTTGTGCATCCCAAGGCTTATTCTAATCACTTTTCGTTGTTAACCAATGTTGTTCATCCAACAAGTGCGTTTGTGTCATTAATTTAACATTTACGTTATTTTGTACATCCCAAGGCTAATTCTTATCACTTTTCGTTCTTAAGGAATGTAGTTCATCCAATAAGTGCGTTTGTGTCATTAATTTAACATTTACTTCATTTTGGGCATCCCAAGGATTATTCAAATCACTTTTCGTTCTTACGGAATGTAGTTCATCCAATAAGTGCGTTTGTGTCATTGGATGAACATTTACGTCATTTTGGGCATCCTATTCTAATCACTTTTCGTTCATAAGGAATGTAGTTCATCCAATAAGTGCGTTTGTGTCATTGGATGAACATTTACGTCATTTTGTGCATCCCAAGGCTTATTCTAATCCATTTTCGTTCTTAACCAATGTTGATCATCCAATAAGTGAGTTTGTGTCATTAATTTAACATTGACGTCATTTTTTGCATCCCAAGGCTAATTCTTATCACTTTTCGTTCTTAAGTAATGTAGTTCATCCAATAAGTGTGATTGTGTCATTACTTTAACATTTACGTCATTTTGTGCATCCCATGGCAAATTCTAATCACTTTTTGTTCTTAAGGAATGTTGTTCATCCAGTAAGTGCGTTTGTGTGATTAATTTCACATTTACTACATTTTGTGCATCCCAGGGCTTATTCAAATCACTTTTCGTGCTTAAGGAA